>JAPPVO010000013.1:23766930-24171626 GCA_030407325.1 Camellia japonica | reverse complement strand
AACTGCTGTGGGCAGTCGAGGCTTTGAAAGCCGGGGGGATGAACAAGCAACAGATATCTGCAGTTGTGACAAAAGCTGTGGAGGATGCTTTTCCCATTCCGCCTGAGGGCAGTTCCAGTCAATCAGAGAACCGGGATAGGCCCCGTCATGCCAAAACAGTTCTTCCCGCTCCCAACCCTACCCGGGAAAGATCAGAAAATGAAGGCCGCACCCGCCGATCCGTTCGCTAGTGTATCTGGCAAGAGTGCTCAGGCCCAAAGTACCTGCCCCGAGGGCACAGGGTCTTCCATCCTCTCTACATGCCTTTGTCTAGGGCACTTTTGATTTTGGCCAAAAAGGGGCATCTTAAACCCTTGGAGCCTCGACCCCTACCGAAGAATCTCCCTGCTACTCATGATGCTGCTCTGTACTGTGCGTACCACCAGCAAACCGGCCATGCCACTGATAATTGCTTCCGCCTCCGTCATGAGGTACAGGATTTGATTGACAACGAGGTTATCCTCCCCCACCTCAGCAAAGTCCGTCACCACCCAGTTGTTGGATTTTGAGGACACAGATACTGCGAGTATGTAATTGGAAAGTGAACCGCCTGCGGGCAGTGCCTGGTGCATTATGGATGTGGCGTCTGGCACGCATTTTTGAGCATCTGCGAACACCAGTTTTGTAAAATCTGCTTGGGTGTCGAGTCAGTCTTTGTTTTGTTTTGAGTCGTCTCATTGTCGTGAGTCAGTCTTTTGGTTTACAGGTCTGTCTTGTTGTAGCGAGTCGGCCCCCCTTGTATAGAATGTCAGGTGATTCCGGGGTTGTCGCCTCGAACACCGTTTTGCAATTACCCCTTTTGTTTTCCTTTTGAGTCTGTCTCTGTTGAGGAGCCAGTTGCAGTTGGAAGTTTGAATGAAACAGCTGCGGCTATCATGTTCTTGTACTTATTTGCTATTTGAGCTAGTTGCGCCAGAGGATTTGAACGAAACGACAGTGCACTCTACTTGCTCTCTTGTGCCTTAAACATCGTTGTAATGACCTAAGCTTTTCATAAAACCCTTTTGAACACTGCGGGTGATAAAAACGAAGAGGAAGGAATTCCTCGGGTTTTGCAAAATTTTGATCATTTTGAGAGAAAGAGAGGCATGCTAAGCTTTTAATGAATGAAATCATGCTTGTCGGCGTGAGTACTGAGAAGGATCCTGGTTTGATCCAGACTGGTTCCACACTATCTTCTGCGCGAGCGATTTGTCGCTTTCTTAAAAACTTTCAAAAACGAAATTTTCGCGCAGTCTTGTAAAGACCTGTGTGGAATCGCTCTTGAGATTGTGCAGCCCAGGATCGCTCTCAGCCTCAAGATTCAATTTATCTGTTGCAAACTGGAATCCGTTCAAAACGTTCAACAGTGCCATGAAACGCCTGTGTGGCCCATTTTGAGGCAGCCCTCGAGCAAGAGGCATCAAAGTCAGATCAAGGAGATCAGATCCCCAGGCAAGGCTCGTGAAGCAACCGTGATGGACTTTTCTGCAAATCAACACAACAGTCATTCTCCTGGACACAGAAAGGCTTCAATCTCAAAACCATTTGGCATGGGCTTGCTACACTTTTACCCTTTGAGAGGCTCGCTGGGCTGAAAACCCGGAAGGGCGACCCAGGCAAAAGTTAGAGCAAAGAAAAAAAAGAAATAAAAAAGAGACAAAAAAGAAGCAAGAGAGGAAAAAGAACAAAAAAAAATAAATAGCAAAAGAAATAAAAATATCAAAAGAAAGAAAAGAAAAGAAGAGAAAAAGAAAAAGAAAAACATAGCTCGCAAGGTCGAAAACCCGCATTGGGCACCTTGGCAAAAGTTAGAGCCTAAACAGTGAAGGTTAAAATACCCGAGTGTACCTTAACCGGAACTACGTAAGGCTTGATTCCCATGTTTGGGATACGTAGGCAACTTCATCCTGAAGTCCAGCCCCCAACGCTTCCATAGCGTCTCAGTCCATGTCATGGTTTTGATCACTTGTGCCTCCTCCGAATCTGATGTCTCGATTGCAGCAACCTGGAACTACGTGATTAACTTCCTCTTGAAATCCAACCACCAACACCTTCCAGGTGACTGTGTCCATATATTGATTCAAACCGTCTTCGTCTCCTCCGCGTCCGAGGGTCCGATCGTCATCAACGAGGACTGGCTTACAACGTGCCGCGGCATCATCCAAACAAGGGGCAACTTTCTGTTGCCATCCAATGCCATAAGTTGCCCTAAGTTGCCGTCCAAACCAGGGGCAACTTTCCGTTGCCTTATCCCCCTTTAAGCAAGGGGCAATTTCCCATTGTCTCCAATCCGAGGTTGCGCATCTCGAGGGTAAGTTCCATGCTCGTCGAGCATCGATTGTTTGTAGAAAAAATAGTTTTTGAAAATTTTTACTGAAGTTGATTATTTTCTCGAAAACTATTTCATTTTCCAAAACCGGACCATCTTCTTGGACTCGAAAAGGAGAATTTTCAGTGCTCACAGCCTGATTTGCATGATTTTGAATCAAAAATCGAACAAGTATGTTAATACAACTCTCATTTTGATCAAAACTGTTTTAGAAAACAAAGAATGGTCAAAGTGACGAACTAGGGGCACAATTGAGTCAGGTCTTCTGTCTTTCCCCCATCAACATACTCGCCAGAAAGGCACCCTATCTACCAGAAGAAGTGGCTGCAAGCTAGCTGTATCGGGCATGAGCCCAACCTCTCGTTTACCCATCAACCGCTCTGGGAGGGATGAAAAATGAGAGAAAAGAATAGAGAGGAGTAAGTTGAGAGAAAAGTAAGAAAGGGTTTTGAGAGAAAAACCGAGCCTGAGGGCCGAGTGATGTGAGTATCACAAATCAGAAAGGGTGGGAAATAATACCCGGAGGAATTGGCTCCTCGAGATTTGAGGTCTTTGTAAACACGTCCGTGTGTCGTGTCTTTTGATTTGTCGGTTCGATTTTAGCTTTGAGTCTTTTCCGAGCATGTCTCGTTATGTTAGGTCGTGTGCCTTTTGTTTCTTTGTTTGAGTCTGTCTCGCTGTGTTCTGTGGTAGGCTCGATACCCCGGTTTGAAACCCTTCCAAAAAATCGTTTGTGCTCAGAATGCTGTGCCATTCTCTACATTCGTGCGAAGCAAGAGAAGAAAGAAAGGAAAATTTGGGACATCCGAGTGTGTTTCAACTGCAACCGTGTCAGCTTTTGTGGTCCGTCTTGTCAGATTGGGGCTGTTTGTTCAGGTTTGCTGTGTGCGGAATGAACCGAGTGCTGTATTATGGGCTGTATGTAAATCAATCCCCAGTAGAGTATGGGCTGTATATTCAGTTTGAGTAGTGGTTTGTATGAGTTGTTTGCTGTTAGTTGGTTGGTTATCTGATTATCATAGTGCAAGTGCTCAATTTTCAGACAACAGATCAATATCATTTACATTTGAGGTGTAATATGATGCAATACAGTGCAAGGTATGAAATGCGCAAATGTAAACACTTTTCAGACAAAAAGTTTGTTTCATTTCATAATCTTTTCAAGTACATAAGTTTTGGAAACAAAATCTGCCTGCGGCAGTACAAAGTATCCTAACCACTAACAAAAGAGGAAAATGCAAAAAGGAAGAAAAACAGTAAAAATCTGTATCAAATGTCAAAAATGGCCCCGGGCTATCAATCTGTCCTAGTCCTCTTCCTGGACGAAGGTCCAGGAGCATCATCACCAGGAGCATCACCAGGGGCATCGCCGTCTGAGCTCGAGTCCGAGCCATCATCGGTCTCCTCCGCCTCTGTCTCTGCCTCAGACTCCATCTGGAACTGGAGCCCGCGAGCTGCTCCCGACATGAGTGCGCCCCCTCTGGTGCGGGGATATACTCTGCCATCCCGGGTAGAAATGGGAGGTCCAGCCGGAGCGCCACCCACCGGGGAATCTGGAAGGGAGGCTGAAAAAGCATGAAGGCGAATGCATCAGAATACTGTGAGCAGTTTATCAGTGCAGAATGCATGTATGAGTACAGTGTGTAGTGCCGTGAGCAGTTTATCAGTGCAGAATGCATGTATGAGTACAGTGTGTGGGTGCCGTGAGCAGTTTATCAGTAGAATACGGTGTATGAATACAGTGTATGTATGCTGTGAGCAGTAAATCAGTGCAGGGTGCATGTGTGTACGTATCGTGTATCAGATGCTGTGAGCAGTTTATCAGATGTTGTGTTGTGCATCAGATTATGTAAAGCAGTTTGTGTATGGTTTGAGGCTGTGGTCAGAAAGAACATACCGGAATGCTGTAAAGGGCCAGGAGGTCGAAGGTCCGCTGGAGCATCCCCATCATGGAGGCATTCATCTCCAATGACTGCCGGGTGTACTCGGAAGACGCCTGCGAAAATCATACATCAGTATTCTGTGGAATATCAAATAAACTGAAATGAAATAACTGTACAAGAATGAAGTAATACATACCGGAGGCAAGTCGGGGACACCGACAAACTCGTGATCAGCCGGCGGAGGAGCAAAAGGAATCTGATAGGTCGCCCCACCCTGCCCTCGGAAAGTCAATGAAGCGGGCAGAGCAGGCCAACCGGTCCCTCGCCCTCGCTGGACTCCCCCCTGCCACGGACTCGAGCCTCCTCGACACTCCCCTCCAGCCCTGCGCCGCCTGGTCTCTCTCTCTCTACTCGGTGGCTGCCACTCAGAGGTCGCATGATGAAGGTCCGGACGTACTCCGAGTAATCGCCCTCGCCTCTGAAATCGTCTGCCTCCCAGCCAATAGTGTAGTCCGCCATCTGCTCGGCGGTGAATCTCTCGGTATCCCTCATATGCTCAGGAGGGTGCACCGGGACTATCTGCTCCGGTAAACCCAGGGTCTGGCGTAGGAAACGCTCGCCCAGGTACCAAGCCCGACAGACCGGGCCCTCCAGCAGAATCCGGAAACGCGAGGTCTCACCGGCACCGGCAAACCGATCCCGCACCACGGCTGGCAAAGGAGCCCAAGGCTGCCAGGTGATCTGAAAATGCAATACAGTTTGTTATCTACTGTTATTGAAATATGCAGTGGAAAGGCGAAGCTTAAATGAACTGCAAGTAAAACATACCTCTGCGGGGGTGATGGTGTCGAAGAAGCGGCGGAAGAAGCTAAATGTCTCTCGCGGCCTCCGGGTGCATCTCCCGTCGAAGCGACGCGAAAAAGGGACGACAGAGGAGTCTCCGTCTCCGGTACGGGAGCGAGCCTAGGAAAGTAGGCATAAACCCACAACTGCAAGGTAAATACCAGTGCATTTATCAGATAAAGCAAATATAGAGTAAAAGCAGAAATAGCAGAGCCATGTGTTGTGCAGTGTATTGTGCAGAGTGTACAGTGTGAGCAGTGTACAGTAGTGTGAAGCAGAGTATGTGTGTGCCGTGTGTACAGTATACAGCAAGCATAAAGCAGACTACAGTGTGTGCAGTGTACAGAGTACAGAAAATATAGAACAGAAATGAAAGGCAGAAAAAGAAATGTACCTCCCAAACACGCCAGTAGCCCCCGAGCAACTGTCCGCTGCCGCGGGAAGCTGAGCTCATATATCCTAGAGAGTGGCCAGAGCGGCGCCACCCCAGTCGTAATGCAAGATGTCTCTGACGTCCACCAGTGCGCTGAGCAGGCAGAGAGGCACTGTGTTCGCCCGGTCGGCGAAAATGGTCGTCCCAAACAGGAACATGAGGAAGCGTGCGTATCTCTCCACGGCCTCCTGAGTCATCGGGGCTGCATCGACAAGGAGGGGCTGGACCCTGAACTGCACCTCAAACCAGGAGTATCGGACGAAGCCGGGACGCGCAAGAGGCGGTGACGCGCCGAGCAAGTAGACCTGAGCCGCGGTCCACTCGTCCATATCAATGTCAAAGGGGATCGGATCACCCCCTACCCCGATGCCTGTGAGCATCGAGAAATCATAAGGGGTCATCGTCATGTCCCCTGCCGCAGAGAAATGAAATGAATCGGTGGTGTCCCACCACCTCTCCACCAGAGCGGCGAGGAGAGGTCTGCACGTAGTGAGCCTGGAGAGTCCTCTGCAGAATGCGCCAAAGCCGGCCTGGTCCACAATATGGCGAACTGCGTCGGGAAGCTCGGCGTACCACACACGAGCGACAGTGTTCCCATACCCGCGGATGGTATGGGAATCTCCCTGTTTTCAAACAAGTAGTTGCGAAGCAATATAAAATGTACAGTTTTGAAGAAACAGTGGTTCAGTGCAAAGTGGCATGCGTGCGTATTTTCAGATTCAAACAGATACCGGGTGCCGGTGTGCTTACAGTGAACTACAACGTGTGATGCGTCGTGTTTGAGTGGTTCAGTGCAAATGGCATGCGTGCTATTTTCAGATTCAAACAGATACCGGGTGCCGGTGTGCTTACAGTGAACTACAACGTGTGATGCGTCAGCGTGTTTGAGTGGTTCAGTGCAAATGTGGCATGCGTGCATATTTTCAGATTCAAACAGGTATCGGGTGCCGGTGTTTGCAGTGGAATACGGTGTGCCGTGTGTGTTGAGTGGTTCAAGGCTAGTGCAAGTGTGTGTGCACGTGTGAGTCTTAAACAGATATCAGTTGCGAGTTTTTTGCAATCAACTACAATACACAGTGTATCAGAGTATCGGAACTAAGCAGTTAAAGAACAGAATCAGCTATGGCAGTTGACAGTTTAAAGCTTCTACATTGCAGAAAATAAAAGAGAGAAGAAAGTTACCTCGGAAGCGCCGAAGGACAGGTGAGAGGCAGGCTCACGTAGCAGGAGCTCGGGATCCAACGCCATGTCGAAACTCCTGAACTGGCGCAGTCCGTCGGGTGGCAGAACATGAATCGCCGGCCGGTAGGTCGCCGGGTCGAACGGGCGCTCGCTCAAAGGTAGGAGCTCAACCCCGGGATCCATCTCGTGATCCGAGGGAGTCCCACCGCGTGGAATGTCGTCGGCCATGTCAAGAGTGATGAGAAAATGGTCGGAGAATGAAAATCGGGTCGGAATACGAAGAGTCAACCGAAAGTCAACTCCCGGGAGGGTGGAAAATGGCCGGAAAGGTCGGGATGTAAAAGGCACGGAAATGGAGAGGAAAGTGAGGGGAACAAACCCCAAAAAGGTGGAAATGGCAAAAGAGGCACCGAAACAAAGATTTGTTCGGTTGAAAATGTCCGAAACGCGAAGGAAATCGCGAATCCGACGACGAAACGGGCTTAGAACGCGAAGAAAACAAGGAAATGAGGAAGAAAAAAGACTCTAGAGAGAGAGGGGTCGTTTTCGGCGAAGGATAATGAAAAGAATAGGGTTTGGAACCCTATTTTAAAACACCCATGGTGAAATGTCGAATCTGCCCCGACTCAGGAACTTTTTGCCGGTCGGCAACATTTTGTGCCGGCCGGCATAATATTGTGCCGATGAATTATTTTTCAGCCGGTGGACAGCCGGTGGCTTCCCCTTCCGGCCGGTGGTGTTCCCACAACCTTGTTTAGGCCATATGAGCAGTTTTTGGTCTTCATAGCTCAAGAAAGTGCAAGAAAGTGTATCTCCGACGCTCAACCGGCCTCCGTTTTGACCTCGGACCGCGTTTCTTTGCGTAGCACTCAAATTCATGCAATGATTATATCCTTTTGCCTTTTACAAGACTCAAAAGTTGCCCCGTGTGCGTTGCATGCTTCCCTCATACTGTCCGGCGCGTCGCATCGCACCGTCATGCACACCCCTCATGTATTGTCATGCATTTTATTACGAGCATTGTTATGCATTTCAAAAGACGTGCGTTGTCACGCACTTTAGTTTATTCGCATTGTCATGCATCTTTCGATCTACATTTCAGTTCAGGCCTTGTGGCATGCGTGTCTCATTTGCATTGTTTTGCATTGTGTGAGGCATGCGTGTCTCACTTACATCTCACATTCCGTGAGGCATGCGTGTCTCACTTACATCTCACATTCCATGAGGCATGCGTGTCTCACTTACATTTTACATTCCGTGTGGCATGCGTGTCACACTTGCATCATTTTCCAATCTTATGAGGCGTGCGTGTCTCATTTGCATCATTTTGCATTCTTATGAGGCATGCGTGTCTCATTTGTTTCATTTGCATCATTTGCATCATTTTCCATTCTTATGAGGCATGCGTGTCTCATTTGTCTCATTCACTTTCATTTTACATTCCGTGTGGCATGCGTGTCACACTTGCATCGTTTATCATTTGCATTGGCACGTGTGCCTCATTCTCATTGGCACGCGTGCCTCATCTGCATCGGCACGTGTGCCTCATCTGCATCGGCATGTGTGCCTCATCTCATTGGCACGTGTGCCTCATCTGCATTGGCACGTGTGCCTCATTCTCATTGGCACGTGTGCCTCATTCTCATTGGCACGTGTGCCTCATTCTCATTGGCACGTGTGCCTCATTTGCATTGGCACGTGTGCCTCATCTCATTCGGCACGTGTGCCTCATTGCATGGCACGTGTGCCTCATGCATGGCACGTGTGCCTCATTCTCATTGGCACGTGTGCCTCATCTGCATGGCACGTGTGCCTCATTGCATTGGCACGTGTGCCTCATTGCATTGGCACGTGTGCCTCATTTGCATCGGCACGTGTGCCTCATTATTGGCACGTCCGCCTCATTTGCATCAGCACGTGTGCCTCATTTCATTGGCACGTGTGCCTCATGTGCATGGCACGTGTGCCTCACATTTACGTGTGCCTCATTGCATCGGCACGTGTGCCTCATCGCATTGGCACGTGTGCCTCATTTCATCGGCACGTGTGCCTCATCTCATTGGCACGTGTGCCTCATTCTCATTGGCACGTGTGCCTCATTGCATTGGCACGTGTGCCTCATTCTCATTGGCACGTGTGCCTCATTTGCATTGGCACGTGTGCCTCATTCTCATGGCACGTGTGCCTCATTCTCATGGCACGTGTGCCTCATCTGCATTCGGCACGTGTGCCTCATTTCATTGGCACGTGTGCCTCATTTCATTGGCATGTGTGCCCATCTTCATCGGCATGCGTGTCTCATTTCCATTGGCATGTGTGCCCCATCTTCATCGGCATGTGTGCCTCATTTCCATTGGCATGCATGTCACATTTTCGTTGGCATGCGTGTCGTCATTTGCATTAGCATGCGTGCGTCATTTGCATTGTCTTACATTCCTTGCGACCTGCGTTGTCTTGCTTTCATTTGCATTGCATGCATGTTGCTAACGACATTGTACCTGTTAAGTTTGCTTTCTTTTCAGGCACGATATTGTATGTACGGTTCATTTGAGGCCGGTGCAACCGGACGAACCGCACAGGTATTGTATCCTCCGAGTGAGACGTACAGAGAATTACATAATTCTTTTACATCCTTTCTGCATTGTAGTGTAGTCTGGTGTATGCTAGCTTAAAACTGTTGCATGTGTGCTTCGTTACAGCTTTCTTTGCATGATCATAAGTTATGCTCGGCTTCCTGCATTTTCAGTTGCATTTTGCCCCTGCCTTCGGGCGCATACCTGTTTGTCTTGCATGATTGTCCAAGTCTTCGGCCTTGTCAAAAATGGGTCGTCTCTGGGCTTTGACATTCACTCTCGTCATTGTTATGACTTTCGAGTTCTGCAAAGAGGGGCAACTGTAGACACCCCATTTTTGACCGTCCTCAAGACTTGGACGTCACCGTTTGAACACTCGGTGATTATCCATGTTTGTGTTCGTTTGGAGTTCCCGGAGGTCTCGGCTACGCGCCCTGCCTCAGGATCTCCGAACTCGACCGTTTTGTGTCTGGTTTTGCACCAAACACTTGTGTTTTGCCTTGGAGGGGCAGGGAATGCCTTGTGAGGCATCCCCACACACCACCGGCAGTGGCTAGAGGCCACCGGCTGGTTTTTGTTGCCGCCGGCAATGTATGTGGCCGGTCGGCACTCTTTGTTGCCGGTCGGCAGTCATTTTTGTCAAAATGACATTTTTGGCCAGCCGACTACTGTTCATCTGCTTTTGCAGATATTTTAGGACAGCTGTGTGGCATTTGGTTCCCCTCCATACACGTGTATGGAGGGATGCTCTCCTTGTAAGCTTGTTGTATAAGCTTTACAAGTTTGTTGCTATAAGAGAAGGGCTCTTCTCTTGGAGGGGTTAGAGAATTTTGGAGAGAAAAACACAGAGAGAAGCTCTGGTTTTAGGGTTAGGGTTGATACATATCTCCTATATCTCTTTTTCTCTCTTTATGTTCTAGGTGTTTTAGTCCATATTATTGCACAAAACACCTAGTGCTTCACCTTCCTTTGGCTACTGAGGTTCTAAGGGCTTGTCCTTGCTATTTTTGACTGGATTGAAGCTTAAGGAGGCAACAAGATCACCATTGTTGAAGAAAGGCTTCAAGGGTAAGAAACTAGTCCTTTTTACCCCATTTTTGCATCCTATTTCTACCTATCTTAGAGCTGTTTTTGTGTTTAGTGTATAACATAAAAAAGTTCTTTTTAGCCCTCTTGATTGTTTGTTAAGAGTGTTTTGTGGTTTGGGTTGTTTGACCCTCCTAAGCCTTGTAAGGCTCCTTTTTGTGCTATTTTGTGCAAGTTTCGAGACTTTGGTGTTTGGGCCTCTTCACCACTGAAATCTTGAGGGATTTCAGTGGTGGAGATGGTGCCTTGAAGTCTCCAAAAGGGGAGGGCCACCCCCTCTCCTTGTTGTCCTTGAAAGGACCCTTGGCCTCTTAAGGGAGCATCTAGCTTAGGCTCTTGTTGATCATGCCATGGCTGTATTTTATGCTTATATTGCCATGATATAACTTTGTATTAAGTTAGTTTTGGTACACCATGCATGCCTTGCATACCTACCTTGTAATGCCTTGTTGTTGCCTTAATATGCCTTGGGTTGTAAACCATTATTCTAGCATGTTTTAGGCTTAGTCTTGTGAAGCTTTTGTGCTTGTTTTGCCATGTATGAGGTCTGTCCTAGGTTGTTTGGGTCGACCCTAGCATGCATTGTGTAGCCCCTTTGTATATTTGGGCTTGTTGGCCTTAAGTGCATAAGTGTATAGCATGCATTGCTTGCATTATTTCAGTGGTTTGGAACCACTTAGCATGAAATTTCAGTCCATTTAACATGTTTGCATACTTGCCTTAGAGGCTTCATTGTTGCTTTGAAAGCTTGTGTTGTATGCTCCATGTTTTGGTCATTATGTATGCCTTTGGATTTGAGCCACTTAGATGCCATCTAGGTGCACCCTTGGTTTTGTTTAAGCCTTTTTGACCTGTTTTAAGCCTCCTTAGCCTTGTGAGGCTTGGTGGAATTGACCTTGGTTCAAGCCTCCATGACTTGCCTTAAGTACTTGGACCATGCTTGCATGCTTATGCTTGTCTCATTTGAGTTGGTTTGGCACCACATTTTGACATGATTTTCAGAGCTAATATCGCATGCTAATTGTCCATCATAGCCTCTTTTAAGTGTGCTTGAAAGTTGCTAGTTTAATGCTTAAGCTTTAGACCACTATATGTGCACATGTGCATGTGTGTTTAGCCTTCATTTTTGGGCATTTTGGCCACTGTTTTAGGCCTATTTAGAGCCGCCTAAATCATGTTTAAGTCCACCTTTTCATTAGTTTGCATTGCCTCATGTTTGCTTGTATGCTTGCATAAGTGCCTTGCCATGCCATGTTGCATCCTTAGCTTGCATGCCTAGGTTGCATTGCATCTTGCATGCATGCCTTGTTCCTTGATTTGGTGATAGGAATTGGGCCTTGTTTTGTTTGATTGGTTTGCATTTCATTTGACATGAAAGTGCACACTTGATTCTTTAGGCCATCATGCATGGAAATGCGTGATTGGTGGCCCGAGAATCGAGGCACATACCCCTTTGAGTCGCAAACATGATAGGGGGCATGATTGGTGCATACATTGTTTGAATTGTATTGCCATGCAAGTTTTGCCCTCTGCTGCTGTGAGTTGCAGGTTCTGCAGGCATTGTTTGCCGACCGGCAACATTTTGCCGGCCGGCAGTAAGTCATCAGCCGATGGATTCATTTTGTGCCGATGGCCACATCCTATTGCCGGTGGTAATTCTACTCAGCCGGTGGTATCCCAGTGTCCTGAGAGGCATTCCTGAGACTTTGGCAGTTTTCAGAGGAGCAAAGCAGGGAAAACAGAGGCAGACTATGCATGGCAGTGCGATTCCGAGCAAGTCCCGAGCATGCGCTGCATCTGACCCGCTTCCCGAGGGCTTTACTGTTTTAATTAGATTAATTAATTTGTTTAGTTAATTTAATTGATCTGTAATATTTAATTAGCTTGCGTAGTTAATTAATCTGTAATATTTATTTGGTCCCTCCGGGCGAGGGCAAATCTGTAATAAGTGTGGGTGAGTGGTGTGCATGTCTTCCAACCCCCACTTCTTTCTTCCCTTTTACTTACCTGCTTTGATGGTAGATTAGGGCAGCACATTTAAATTAGCATAACAGTATGATAGCATGCGTGCATCCATACATTTGTCTTACATGCACCGGGCTCGGCGCATCACGCTAACTGCATTTGTACTTCAATTCCAAATTGAATACGTGCATCAATCGATTGCATTCACATGCCATGTTCAGGATAGCCGAGCCTACTCTAAATGCATCCTTGTATGTGTTGCATTAGCCACTTAACATGAACTAGGACCATGCATGTTTGCTAACTAGTTTATTGTCTTGGCATGGAGTGCAATGTAAGTATTTATGCTTTAGCATCTCGCATGCGTGTGAATGTTAACATGACAGCATGATTACCATGTGGCTAAATGCTTATATGAGATAAACTGCCTGAATGCCTGTGGGTGAAGGTTGGATTGTTTGAGTTGGAAAAACTCGTTGAAATCCGTGTTTTTAGCCTACTTGCGAGTAGCAAATTCCAAAGCGCTTTTCAAAACAAACGGATATGCAATGCTTGTTTCCAAATTAGGCAATCTAGTCTATACTTGTTTGCTGTGCGCATAACATAGTAATTCTAGGCTAATAACCGGATAAAAGCACATAAGGTTTTCAAAATCGGATATCATGGTTAGTAGAGGCCGGTCTTCGGACCGGGCGAAAGGGGGTGCTCATAGCTGACCTTCCCGATCGTACCCAAGCTCCCGAGCCAAGACAACTTTGGTGATGACGGACACGTGGCCTTCGGCACCGAGTCAGGGTTTCCTAAATTTCCCATTTAAAAAAATATTTAGGTGGCGACTCTGTATCTGGCAAAGCAGTCCATGTTTGGCACTTCTTTTCAAAATCTGTTTTCTCAAAACGATTTGCCAGATTTGGACTCTTTGGTTCAAGATTAAGGACCGTGACAATTTGAGTCCGAACTGTAGTGAAAAAAAAGAACAGAACGGGACTCGTCCTCCCGGGCGTTCGGGACGTCTACAGTTTCTGGCGACTCTGCTGGGGAGTTTAGAGAGCTTGACTCGAACTCGTGATATCCTGTTTTGATTTCATGTGTTTCTTTGCATTGCATGTGCATTGGTGCGCCTAGGACACCGTGTTTGCCATCTGCCATTCCTGAACGGTTTGCCGGAGGCTTGTCTTGTCAAGGCATGACCATAAGGCTGACTGGTTATGGGCTCTGACAGCATGGGAACACAGACCCCGATTTTACCGGGGCACCCTTTTGACCATTCGACCTAATGCATATTCGGAATCCATAGTGACCATTCCAAACTAGGACAGGTTGCTTACCCGATGATAGGTTGTTTTGAAGCCGCTGTGTGCGTAGTGAAACCCTAGCTCCTGACAAAATAGGACAGGGAAACCCTACCCCAACATAGGGGTGTATTGGCTCTCATCTACTTGTTATGTGCTTTTAGAGTGTATCTCTGCAGGGAACGCATATATCAGTTTGCAAAGTTTGAGCATCAGGCCCGAGGGCACCAGTATGTTGTGAGAATCAGTTATGTCTGCGGGTATCAGTTCAGTTTTGAACAGTGATTCTGGGGAACAGTGATCAGTAGTAGAGTGCAGTTGATGACTACACCCGTGTTTGATCTGTTTGGGGCTGAAATGCTGCTTGTTTTCCGTTTCAGTTCAGAGATTCAGAAAGTTGACCCAGAATAGCTAGTGTCTTCTCCTTGCTGAGGCAGGACTTAGCATGACACAGAATTCAGAAGAGATCGTGGTCATGACGGCCGCGTTGGATCAAGGAATCACCCTACACAGTGAGACTACTGTTGATATGCCGCATCCACCCAGATCGCCTGTTGCACACCCGGTCTGGCCCCTCAGCTATATCAGGCTCGTGAGCCTACTACATTTGAACTAATGGGGATGATAGGTGATCTCCAGAGGTCTGTAGCGGATCTCGCCTATGGGATGTCAGCTTCACCGTCAGCTGCACCGTACGGGAGCTTTGTACCCCAGGAGCCCCCGCTGTTGGGCCGAATTGTTATTGAACTCAGTCAACCGGAGATGGCCTCCAGTTATAACAATGACGTGTCAACATCAACCCAAACCCTCAATCAGGTCGAGGCCAGAGGTAAAGATAAAATGAAGACAGATGCCGATCCTATCGAACAACTGCTGTGGGCAGTCGAGGCTTTGAAAGCCGGGGGATGAACAAGCAAAGATATTGCAGTTGTGACAAAAGCTGTGGAGGATGCTTTTCCCATTCCGCCTGAGGGCAGTTCCAGTCAATCAGAGAACCGGGATAGGCCCCGTCATGCCAAAACAGTTCTTCCCGCTCCCAACCCTGTACCCGGGAAAGATCAGAAAATGAAGGCTGCACCCGCCGATCCGTTCGCTAGTGTATCTGGCAAGAGTGCTCAGGCCCCAAAGTACCTGCCCCAAGGGCACAGGGTCTTCCATCCTCTCTACATGCCTTTGTCTAGGGCACTTTTGATTTTGGCCAAAAAGGGGCATCTTAAACCCTTGGAGCCTCGACCCCTACCGAAGAATCTCCCTGCTACTCATGATGCTGCTCTATACTGTGCGTACCACCAGCAAACCGGCCATGCCACTGATAATTGACAACGAGGTTATCCTGCCCCCTACCTCAGCAAAGTCCGTCACCACCCAGTTGTTGGATTTTGAGGACACAGATACTGCGAGTATGTAATTGGAAAGTGAACTGCCTGCGGGCAGTGCCTGGTGCATTATGGATGTGGCGTCTGGCACGCATTTTTGAGCATCTGCGAACACCAGTTTTGTAAAATCTGGCTTGGGTGTCGAGTCAGTCTTTGTTTTGTTTTGAGTCCGTCTCATTGTCGTGAGTCAGTCCTTTTGGTTTACAGGTCTGTCTTGTTGTAGCGAGTCGGCCCCCCTTGTATAGAATGTCAGGTGATTCCGGGGTTGTCGCCTCGAACACCGTTTTGCAATTACCCCTTTTGTTTTCCTTTTGAGTCTGTCTCTGTTGAGGAGCCAGTTGCAGTTGGAAGTTTTGAATGAAACAGCTGCGGCTATCATGTTCTTGTACTTATTTGCTATTTGAGCTAGTTGCGCCAGAGGATTTGAACGAAACGGCAGTGCACTCTACTTGCTCTCTTGTGCCTTAAACATCGTTGTAATGACCTAAGCTTTTCATAAAAACCCTTTTGACACTGCGGTGAAAAACGAAGAGGAAGGAATTCCTCGGGTTTTGCAAAATTTTGATCGTTTTGAGAGAAAGAGAGGCATGCTAAGCTTTTAATGAATGAAATCATGCTTGTCGGCGTGAGTACTGAGAAGGATCCTGGTTTGATCCAGACTGGTTCCACACTATCTTCTGCGCGAGCGATTTGTCGCTTTCTTAAAAACTTTCAAAAACGAAATGTTTCGCGCAGTCTTGTAAAGACCTGTGTGGAATCGCTCTTGAGATTGTGCAGCCCAGGATCGCTCTCAGCCTCAAGATTCAATTTATCTGTTGCAAACTGGAATCCGTTCAAAACGTTCAACAGTGCCATGAAACGCCTGTGTGGCCCATTTTGAGGCAGCCCTCGAGCAAGAGGCATCAAAGTCAGATCAAGGAGATCAGATCCCATCAGGCAAGGCTCGTGAAGCAACCGTGATGGACTTTTCTGCAAATCAACACAACAGTCATTCTCCTGGACACAGAAAGGCTTCAATCTCAAAACCATTTGGCATGGGCTTGCTACACTTTTACCCTTTGAGAGGCTCGCTGGGCCGAAAACCCGGAAGGGCGACCCAGGCAAAAGTTAGAGCAAAGAAAAAAAAGAAATAAAAAAGAGACAAAAAAGGCAAGAGAGGAAAAAGAACAAAAAAAAAATAAAATAGCAAAAGAAATAAAAAATGAAAATGCAAAAGAAAAGAAAAGAAAAGAAAAAGAAAAAGAAAAAGAAAAACATAGCTCGCAAGGTCGAAAACCCGCATTGGGCACCTTGGCAAAAGTTAGAGCCTAAACAGTGAAGGTTAAAATACCCGAGTGTACCTTAACCGGAACTACGTAAGGCTTGATTCCCATGTTTGGGATACGTAGGCAACTTCATCCTGAAGTCCAGCCCCCAACGCTTCCATAGCGTCTCAGTCCATGTCATGGTTTTGATCACTTGTGCCTCCTCCGAATCTGATGTCTCGATTGCAGCAACCTGGAACTACGTGATTAACTTCCTCTTGAAATCCAACCACCAACACCTTCCAGGTGACTGTGTCCATATATTGATTCAAACCGTCTTCGTCTCCTCCGCGTCCGAGGGTCCGATCGTCATCAACGAGGACTGGCTTACAACGTGCCGCGGCATCATCCAAACAAGGGGCAACTTTCCGTTGCCATCCAATGCCATAAGTTGCCCTGAGTTGCCGTCCAGACCAGGGGCAACTTTCCGTTGCCTTATCCCCCTTTAAGCAAGGGGCAATTTCCCATTGTCTCCAATCCGAGGTTGCGCATCTCGAGGGTAAGTTCCATGCTCGTCGAGCATCGATTGTTTGTAGAAAAATAGTTTTTGAAAATTTTTACTGAAGTTGACTATTTTCTCGAAAACTATTTCATTTTCCAAAACCGGACCATCTTCTTGGACCCGAAAAGGATAATTTTCAGTGCTCACAGCCTGATTTGCATGATTTTGAATCAAAAATCGAACAAGTATGTTAAACAACTCTCATTTTGATCAAAACTGTTTTAGAAAACAAAGAATGGTCAAAGTGACGAACTAGGGGCACAATTGAGTCAGGTCTTCTGTCTTTCCCCCATCAACATACTCGCCAGAAAGGCACCCTATCTACCAGAAGAAGTGGCTGCAAGCTAGCTGTATCGGGCATGAGCCCGCAACCTCTCGTTTACCCATCAACCGCTCTGGGGAGGGATGAAAAATGAGAGAATAAAAGAATAGAGAGGAGTAAGTTGAGAGAAAAAGTAAGAAAAGGGTTTTGAGAGAAAAACCGAGCCTGAGGGCCGAGTGATGTGAGTATCACAAATCAGAAAGGGTGGGAAATAATACCCGGAGGAATTGGCTCCTCGAGATTTGAGGCCTTTGTGTAAACACGTCCGTGTGTCGTGTCTTTTGATTTGTCGGTTTCGATTTTAGCTTTGAGTCTTTTCCGAGCATGTCTCGTTATGTTAGGTCGTGTGCCTTTTGTTTCTCTGTTTGAGTCTCGCTGTGTTCTGTGGTAGGCTCGATACCCGGTTGTGAAACCCCTTTTCCAAAGATTAATCGTTTGTGCTCAGAATGCTGTGCCATTCTCTACATTCGTGCGAAGCAAGAGAAAGAAAGGGAAAATTTGGGACATCCGAGTGTGTTTCAACTGCAACCGTGTCAGCTTTTGTGGTCCGTCTTGTCAGATTGGGGCTGTTTGTTCAAGGTTTGCTGTGTGCGGAATGAACCGAGTGCTGTATTATGGGCTGTATGTAAATCAATCCCCAGTAGAGCATGGGCTGTATATTCAGTTTGAGTAGTGGTTTGTATGAGTTGTTTGCTGTTAGTTGGTTGGTTATCTGATTATCATAGTGCAAGTGCTCAATTTTCAGACAACAGATCAATATCATTTACATTTGAGGTGTAATATGATGCAATACAGTGCAAGGTATGAAATGCGCAAATGTAAACACTTTTTCAGACAAAAAGTTTGTTTCATTTCATAATCTTTTCAAGTACATAAGTTTTGGAAACAAAATCTGCCTGCGGCAGTACAAAGTATCCTAACCACTAACAAAAGAGGAAAATGCAAAAAAGGAAGAAAAACAGTAAAAATCTGTATCAAATGTCAAAAATGGCCCCGGGGCTATCAATCTGTCCTAGTCCTCTTCCTGGACGAAGGTCCAGGAGCATCATCACCAGGAGCATCACCAGGGGCATCGCCGTCTGAGCTCGAGTCCGAGCCATCATCGGTCTCCTCCGCCTCTGTCTCTGCCTCAGACTCGCCATCTGGAACTGGAGCCCGCGAGCTGCTCCCGACATGAGTGCGCCCTCCTCTGGTGCGGGGATATACTCTGCCATCCCGGGTAGAAATGGGAGGTCCAGCCGGAGCGCCACCCACCGGGGGAATCTGGAAGGGAGGCTGAAAAAGCATGGAAGGCGAATGCATCAGAATACTGTGAGCAGTTTATCAGTGCAGAATGCGATGTATGAGTACAGTGTGTGGGTGCCGTGAGCAGTTTATCAGTGCAGAATGCGATGTATGAGTACAGTGTGTGGGTGCCGTGAGCAGTTTATCAGTACAGAATACGGTGTATGAATACAGTGTATGTATGCTGTGAGCAGTAAATCAGTGCAGGGTGCAGTGTGTACGTATCGTGTATCAGATGCTGTGAGCAGTTTATCAGATGTTGTGTTGTGCATCAGATTATGTAAAGCAGTTTGTGTATGGTTTGAGGCTGTGGTCAGAAAGAACATACCGGAATGCTGTAAAGGGCCAGGAGGTCGAAGGTCCGCTGGAGCATCCCCATCATGGAGGCATTCATCTCCAATGACTGCCGGGTGTACTCGGAAGACGCCTGCGAAAGTATCAGATACATCAGTATTCTGTGGAATATCAAATAAACTGAAATGAAATAACTGTACAAGAATGAAGTAATACATACCGGAGGCAAGTCGGGGACACCGACAAACTCGTGATCAGCCGGCGGAGGAGCAAAAGGAATCTGATAGGTCGCCCCACCCTGCCCTCGGAAAGTCAATGAAGCGGGCAGAGCAGGCCAACCGGTCCCTCGCCCTCGCTGGACTCCACCCCTGCCACGGACTCGAGCCCTCCTCGACACTCCCCCTCCAGCTCCTGCGCCAGCCACTGGTCTCTCTCTCTCTACTCGGTGGCTGCCACTCAGAGGTCGCATGATGAAGGTCCGGACGTACTCCGAGTAATCGCCCTCGCCTCTGAAATCGTCTGCCTCCCAGCCAATAGTGTAGTCCGCCATCTGCTCGGCGGTGAATCTCTCGGTATCCCTCATATGCTCAGGAGAGTGCACCGGGACTATCTGCTCTGGTAAACCCAGGGTCTGGCGTAGGAAACGCTCACCCAGGTACCAAGCCCGACAGACCGGGCCCTCCAGCAGAATCCGGAAACGCGAGGTCTCACCGGCACCGGCAAACCGATCCCGTACCACGGCTGGCAAAGGAGCCCAAGGCTGCCAGGTGATCTGAAAATGCAATACAGTTTGTTATCTACTGTTATTGAAATATGCAGTGGAAAGGCGAAGCTTAAATGAACTGCAAGTAAAACATACCTCTGCGGGGTGATGGTGTCGAAGAAGCGGCGGAAGAAGCTAAATGTCTCTCGCGGCCTCCGGGTGCATCTCCCGTCGAAGCGACGCGAAAAAGGGACGACAGAGGAGTCTCCGTCTCGGTAGGAGCGAGCCTAGGAAAGTAGGCATAAACCCACAACTGCAAGGTAAATACCAGTGCATTTATCAGATAAAGCAGAATATAGAGTAAAAGCAGAAATAGCAGAGCCATGTGTTGTGCAGTGTATTGTGCAGAGTGTACAGTGTGAGCAGTGTACAGTTAGTGTGAAGCAGAGTATGTGTGTGCCGTGTGTACAGTATACAGCAAGCATAAAGCAGACTACAGTGTGTGCAGTGTACAGAGTACAGAAAATATAGAACAGAAATGAAAGGCAGAAAAAGAAATGTACCTCCCAAACACGCCAGTAGCCCCCGAGCAACTGTCCGCTGCCGCGGGAAGCTGAGCTCATATATCCGTAGAGAGTGGCCAGAGCGGCGCCACCCCAGTCGTAATGCAAGGTCTCTGACGTCCACCAGTGCGCTGAGCAGGCAGAGAGGCACTGTGTTCGCCGGTCGGCGAAAATGGTCGTCCCAAACAGGAACATGAGGAACCGCGTGCGTATCTCTCCACGGCCTCCTGAGTCATCGGGGCTGCATCGACAAGGAGGGGCTGGACCCTGAACTGCACCTCAACCAGGAGTATCGGACGAAGCCGGGACGGCAAGAGGCGGTGCGCGCCGAGCAAGTAGACCTGAGCCGCGCGGTCCACTCGTCCATATCAATGTCAAAGGGGATCGGATCACCCCTCCCGATGCCTGTGAGCATCGAGAAATCATAAGGGGTCATCGTCATGTCCCCTGCCGCAGAGAAATGAATGAATCGGTGGTGTCCCACCACCTCTCCACCAGAGCGGCGAGGAGAGGTCTGCACGTAGTGAGCCTGGAGAGTCCTCTGCAGAATGCGCCAAAGCCGGCCTGGTCCACAATATGGCGAACTGCGTCGGGAAGCTCGGCGTACCACACACGGGCGACAGTGTTCCCATACCCGCGGATGGTATGGGAATCTCCCTGTTTTCAAACAAGTAGTTGCGAAGCAATATAAAATGTACAGTTTTAAAGAAACAGTGGTTCAGTGCAAAGGTGGCATGCGTGCGTATTTTCAGATTCAAACAGATACGGGTGCCGGTGTGCTTACAGTGAACTACAACGTGTGATGCGTCAGCGTGTTTGAGTGGTTCAGTGCAAAGTGGCATGCGTGCGTATTTTCAGATTCAAACAGATACCGGGTGCCGGTGTGCTTACAGTGAACTACAACGTGTGATGCGTCAGCGTGTTGTTTAGTGGTTCAGTGCAAATGGGCATGCGTGCATATTCTCAGATTCAAACAGGTATCGGGTGCTGGTGTTTGCAGTGGATACGGTGTGTGCCGTGTGTTGAGGTTCAAGGCTAGTGCAGTGTGTGTGCACGTGTGAGTCTTAAACAGATATCAGTTGCGAGTTTGTTTGCAATCAACTACAATACACAGTGTATCAGAGTATCGGAACTAAGCAGTTAAAGAACAGAATCAGCTATGGCAGTTGACAGTTAAAGAGTTCTACATTGCAGAAAATAAAAGAGAGAGAGAAAGTTACCTCGGAAGCCCGAAGGACAGGTGAGGGCGGCTCACGAGCAGGAGCTCAGGATCCAACGCCATGTCGAAACTCCTGAACTGGCGCAGTCCGTCAGGTGGCAGAACATGAATCGCCGGCTGGTAGGTCGCCGGGTCGAACGGGCGCTCGCTCAAAGGTAGGAGCTCACCCCGGGATCCATCTCGTGATCCGAGGGAGTCCCACAGCGCGGAATGTCGTCGGCCATGTCAAGAGTGATGAGAAAATGGTCGGATAATGAAAATCGGGTGGAATACGAAGAGTCAACCAAACGTCAACTCCCGGGAGGGTGGAAAATGGCCGGAAAGGTCGGGATGTAAAAAGGCACGGAAATGGAGAGGAAAGTGAAGGGGAACAAACCCAAAAAGGTGGAAATGGCAAAAGAGGCACCGAAACAAAGATTTGTTCGGTTGAAAATGTCCGAAACGCGAAGGAAATCGCGAATCCGACGACGAAACGGGCTTAGAACGCGAAGAAAACAAGGAAATGAGGAAGAAAAAGACTCTAGAGAGAGAGAGGGGTCGTTTTCGGCGAAGGATAATGAAAAGAATAGGGTTTGGAACCCTATTTTAAAACACCCATGGTGAAATGTCGAATCTGCCCCGACTCAGGAACTTTTTGCCGGTCGGCAGCATTTTGTGCCGGCCGGCATAATATTGTGCCAATGCAATTATTTTTCAGCCAGTGGACAGCCGGTGGCTTCCCCTTCCGGCCGGTGGTGTTCCCACAACCTTGTTTAGGCCATATGAGCAGTTTTTGGTCTTCATAGCTCAAGAAAGTGCAAGAAAGTGTATCTCCGACGCTCAACCGGCCTCCGTTTTGACCTCGGACCGCGTCTTCTGTGCGTAGCACTCAAATTCATGCAATGATTGTATCCTTTTGTATCCTTTTGCCTTTTACAAGACTCAAAAGTTGCCCCGTGTGCGTTGCATGCTTCCCTCATACTGTCCGGCGCGTCGCATCGCACCGTCATGCACACCCCTCATGCATTGTCATGCATTTTATTACGAGCATTGTTATGCATTTCAAAAGACGTGCGTTGTCACGCACTTTAGTTTATTCGCATTGTCATGCATCTTTCGATCTACATTTCAGTTCAGGCCTTGTGGCATGCGTGCCTCAATTTCCATGAGGCATGCGTGTCTCATTTGCATTGTGTGAGGCATGCGTGTCTCACTTACATCTCACATTCCATGAGGCATGCGTGTCTCACTTACATCTCACATTCCATGAGGCATGCGTGTCTCACTTACATTTTACATTCCGTGTGGCATGCATGTCACACTTGCATCATTTTCCAATCTTATGAGGCGTGCGTGTCTCATTTGCATCATTTTGCATTCTTATGAGGCATGCGTGTCTCATTTGTTTCATTTGCATCATTTGCATCATTTTCCATTCTTATGAGGCACACGTGTCTCATTTGTCTCATTCACTTTCATTTTACATTCCGTGTGGCATGCGTGTCACACTTGCATCGTTTATCATTTGCATTGGCACGTGTGCCTCATTTGCATCGGCACGTGTGCCTCATTTGCATTGGCACGTGTGCCTCATTTGCATCGGCACGTGTGCCTCATCTGCATTGGCACGTGTGCCTCATTTGCATCGGCACGTGTGCCTCATCTGCATTGGCACGTGTGCCTCATTCTCATTGGCACGTGTGCCTCATCTGCATTGGCACGTGTGCCTCATTCTCATTGGCACGTGTGCCTCATTCTCATTGGCACGTGTGCCTCATTTGCATTGGCACGTGTGCCTCACTCTCATGAACACGTGTGCCTCATTCTCATCGGCACGTGTGCCTCATTTGCATTGGCACGTGTGCCTCATTTTTATCGGCACGTGTGCCTCATCTGCATCGGCACGTGTGCCTCATTGCATCGGCACGTGTGCCTCATTTGCATCGGCACGTGTGCCTCATTTGCATCGGCACGTGTGCCTCATTTGCATCGGCACGTGTGCCTCATTTGCATTGGCACGTGTGCCTCATTTGCATCGGCACGTGTGCCTCATCTGCATTGGCACGTGTGCCTCATTCTCATTGGCACGTGTGCCTCCTTCTCATCAGCACGTGTGCCTCATCTGCATTGGCACGTGTGCCTCATTCTCATTGCCACGTGTGCCTCATGCTCATTGGCACGTGTGCCTCATCTGCATTGGCACGTGTGCCTCATTCTTGTTGGCACGTGTGCCTCATTCTCATCGGCACGTGTGCCTCATTCTCATCGGCACGTGTGCCTCATCTGCATCGGCACGTGTGCCTCATTTTCATCGGCACGTGTGCCCCATCTTCATCGGCATGCGTGTCTCATTTCCATTGGCATGTGTGCCCCATCTTCCTCGGCATGTGTGCCTCATTTCCATTGGCATGCGTGTCACATTTTCGTTGGCATGCGTGTCGTCATTTGCATTAGCATGCGTGCGTCATTTGCATTGTCTTACATTCCTTGCGACCTGCGTTGTCTTGCTTTCATTTGCATTGCATGCATGTTGCTAACGACATTGTACCTGTTAAGTTTGCTTTCTTTTCAAGCACGATATTGTATGTACGGTTCATTTGAGGCCGGTGCAACCGGACGAACCGCACAGGTATTGTATCCTCCGAGTGAGACGTACAGAGAATTACATAATTCTCTTACATCCTTTCTGCATTGTAGTGTAGTCTGGTGTATGCTAGCTTAAAACTGTTGCATGTGTGCTTCGTTACAGCTTTCTTTGCATGATCATAAGTTATGCTCGGCTTCTTGCATTTTCAGTTGCATTTTGCCCCTGCCTTCGGGCGCATACCTTGTTTGTCTTGCATGTTTGTCCAAGTCTTCGGCCTTGTCAAAAATGGGTCGTCTCTGGGCTTTGACATTCACTCTCGTCATTGTTATGACTTTCGAGTTCTGCCAAAGAGGGGCAACTGTAGACACCCCATTTTTGACCGTCCTCAAGACTTGGACGTCACCGTTTGAACACTCGGTGATTATCCATGTTTGTGTTCGTTTGGAGTTCCCGGAGGTCTCGGCTACGCGCCCTGCCTCAGGATCTCCGAACTCGACCGTTTTGTGTCTGGTTTTGCACCAAACACTTGTGTTTTGCCTTGGAGGGGCAGGGAATGCCTTGTGAGGCATCCCCACACACCACCGGCAGTGGCTAGAGGCCACCGGCTGGTTTTTGTTGCCGCCGGCAATGTATGTGGCCGGTCGGCACTCTTTGTTGCCGGTCGGCAGTCATTTTTGTCAAAATGACATTTTTGGCCAGCCGACTACTGTTCATCTGCTTTTGCAGATATTTTAGGACAGCTGTGTGGCATTTGGTTCCCCTCCATACACGTGTATGAAGGGATGCTCTCCTTGTAAGCTTGTTGTATAAGCTTTACAAGTTGGTTGCATATAAGAGAAGGGCTCTTCTCTTGGCATGAGGGGAGAGAATTTTGGAGAGAAAAACACAGAAAGAAGCTCTGGTTTTAGGGTTAGGGTTGATACATATCCCCTATATCTCTTTTTCTCTCTTTATGTTCTAGGTGTTTTAGTCCATATTATTGCACACAAACACCTAGTGCTTCACCTTCCTTTGGCTACTGAGGTTCTAAGGGCTTGTCCTTGCTATTTTTGACTGGATTGAAGCTTAAGGAGGCAACAAGATCACCATTGTTGAAGAAAGGCTTCAAGGGTAAGAAACTAGTCCTTTTTACCCCATTTTTGCATCCTATTTCTACCTATCTTAGAGCTGTTTTTGTGTTTAGTGTATAACATAAAAAAGTTCTGTTTTTTAGCCCTCTTGATTGTTTGTTAAGAGTGTTTTGTGGTTTGGGTTTGTTTGACCCCTCCTAAGCCTTGTAAGGCTCCTTTTTGTGCTATTTTGTGCAAGTTTCGAGACTTGGTGTTTGGGCCTCTTCACCACTGAAATCTTGAGGGATTTCAGTGGTGGAGATGGTGCCTTGAAGTCTCCAAAAGGGGAGGGCCACCCCCTCTCCTTGTTGTCCTTGAAAAGGACCAATCTTGGCCTCTTAAGGGAGCATCTAGCTTAGGCTCTTGTTGATCATGCCATGGCTGTATTTTATGCTTATATTGCCATGATATAACTTTGTATTAAGTTAGTTTTGGTACACCATGCATGCCTTGCATACCTACCTTGTAATGCCTTGTTGTTGCCTTAATATGCCTTGGGTTGTAAACCATTATTCTAGCATGTTTTAGGCTTAGTCTTGTGAAGCTTTTGTGCTTGTTTTGCCATGTATGAGGTCTGTCCTAGGTTGTTTGGGTCGACCCTAGCATGCATTGTGTAGCCCCTTTGTATATTTGGGCTTGTTGGCCTTAAGTGCATAAGTGTATAGCATGCATTGCTTGCATTATTTTAGTGGTTTGGAACCACTTAGCATGAAATTTCAGTCCATTTAACATGTTTGCATACTTGCCTTAGAGGCTTCATTGTTGCTTTGAAAGCTTGTGTTGGTTTTGTTTAAGCCTTGTTTTGACCTGTTTTAAGCCTCCTTAGCCTTGTGAGGCTTGGTGGAATTGACCTTGGTTCAAGCCTCCATGACTTGCCTTAAGTACTTGGACCATGCTTGCATGCTTATGCTTGTCTCATTTGAGTTGGTTTGGCACCACATTTTGACATGATTTTCAGAGCTAATATCGCATGCTAATTGTCCATCATAGCCTCTTCCAAGTGTGCTTGAAAGTTGCTAGTTTAATGCTTAAGCTTTAGACCACTATATGTGCACATGTGCATGTGTGTTTAGCCTTCATTTTTGGGCATTTTGGCCACTGTTTTAGGCCTATTTAGAGCCGCCTAAATCATGTTTAAGTCCACCTTTTCATTAGTTTGCATTGCCTCATGTTTGCTTGTATGCTTGCATAAGTGCCTTGCCATGCCATGTTGCATCCTTAGCTTGCATGCCTAGGTTGCATTGCATCTTGCATGCATGCCTTGTTCCTTGATTTGGTGATAGGAATTGGGCCTTGTTTTGTTTGATTGGTTTGCATTTCATTTGACATGAAAGTGCACACTTGATTCTTTAGGCCATCATGCATGGAAATGCGTGATTGGTGGCCCGAGAATCGAGGCACATACCCCTTTGAGTCGCAAACATGATAGGGGGCATGATTGGTGCATACATTGTTTGAATTGTATTGCCATGCAAGTTTTGCCCTCTGCTGCTGTGAGTTGCAGGTTCTGCAGGCATTGTTTGCCGACCGGCAACATTTGCTGCCGGCCGGCAGTAAGTCCTCAGCCGATGGATTCACTTTGTGCCGATGGCCACATCCTATTGCCGGTGGTAATTCTACTCAGCCGGTGGTATCCCCCAGTGTCCTGAGAGGCATTCCTGAAACTTTGGCAGTTTTCAGAGGAGCAAAGCAGGGAAAACAGAGGCAGACTATGCATGGTAGTGCTATTCCGAGCAAGTCCCGAGCATGCGCTGCATCTGACCCGCTTCCCGAGGGCTTTACTGTTTTAATTAGATTAATTAATTTGTTTAGTTAATTTAATTGATCTGTAATATTTAATTAGCTTGCGTAGTTAATTAATCTGTAATATTTATTTGGTCCCTCCGGGCGAGGACAAATCTGTAATAAGTGTGGGTGAGTGGTGTGCATGTCTTCCAACCCCCACTTCTTTCTTCCCTTTTACTTACCTGCTTTGATGGTAGATTAGGGCACATTTAAATTAGCATAACAGTATGATAGCATGCGTGCATCCATACATTTGTCTTACATGCACCGGGCTCGGCGCATCACGCTAACTGCATTTGTACTTCAATTCCAAATTGAATACGTGCATCAATCGATTGCATTCCACATGCCATGTTCAGGATAGCCGAGCCTACTCTAAATGCATCCTTGTATGTGTTGCATTAGCCACTTAACATGAACTAGGACCATGCATGTTTGCTAACTAGTTTATTGTCTTGGCATGGAGTGCAATGTAAGTATTTATGCTTTAGCATCTCGCATGCGTGTGAATGTTAACATGACAGCATGATTACCATGTGGCTAAATGCTTATATGAGATAAACTGCCTGAATGCCTGTGGGTGAAGGTTGGATTGTTTGAGTTGGAAAAACTCGTTGAAATCCGTGTTTTTAGCCTACTTACGAGTAGCAAATTCCAAAGCGCTTTTCAAAACAAACGGATATGCAATGCTTGTTTCCAAATTAGGCAATCTAGTCTATACTTGTTTGTTGTGCGCATAACATAGTAATTCTAGGCTAATAACCGGGATAAGAGCACATAAGGTTTTCAAAATCGGATATCATGGTTAGTAGAGGCCGGTCTTCGGACCGGGCAAAAGGGGGTGCTCATAGCTGACCTTCCCCGATCGTACCCAGGCTCCCGAGCCAAGACAATTTTGGTGATGACGGACATGTGGCCTTCAGCACCGAGTCAGGGTTTCCTAAATTTCCCATTTAAAAAATATTTAGGTGGCGACTCTGTATCTGGCAAAGCAGTCCATGTTTAGCACTTCTTTTAAAAATCTATTTTCTCAAAAACGATTTGCCGGATTTGGACTCTTTGGTTCAAGATTAAGGACCGTGACAATTTGAGTCCGAACTGTAGTGAACCCAAAAGAACAGAACAGGACTCGTCCTCCCGGGACGTTCGGGGACGTCTACAGTTGGTTGCATGTTGTAGTGTCTTTTTACGTGTAATTTCAGCATATATAGCTCTGTCACATGCTCATTTGTTTCACTCTATCTTTGCTTTTTAGAGTTGCTCTTGAGTCTTGTTTGCAAGCTAACATGTGAGCTTGCTTTTCTAGCATTTTGTACCTTCATTTCAGCATGTTTTAGTCACTGTTTTGAATGGTCTTAGCTCTGTTTTGAGTTGGTTTGGCCCTTTGAGGCTTGTCTTGTCTGGTTGTACTGCAATCTCGTCCACTAGCTTAATGTTTTAGGCTTTTAAACATGAATTGCATGAGTTGCTTGCATGTTTTAGTGTCTTTTTGCACTCCATTTCAGCACTAAAATCTCTAAAATCCCCCTCTATTCTTCACTCTTTCATTTGTTTTGAATGTGACTTCGAACCCTTTGTTGGCTTGAGTGTGGAATTGAGACACTTGTGCTTAATGGTTTCAATCATGTTTTGAGGGTTTCTACTAACCAATGACATGAGGTCTCTTTCATGCTCAAGGCACCTGTGGTTTAAGCACTCTTTCTATTAGAGGACACTCACATTTTGGACTAACCAATTAAAGAATGGATTGGTAAGTTAAAATGTGTAAACAAAATGAACAAAGTAAAAGAGGCAAGATAAGCATCTTTCATGTTGCATTGCATGTGTTCGGATCGGATGGTAATTCGAACACGAGGAAAATGGAACGTTTCATACTCAAAGTGATGAAACGTGCCACTTTCCTTGGTCACCATCACCCTTGATCATGCATGATAGGGTTGTGGTTTTTGTCGAGTCTTGTTTTGCATTCATTAACTTGTGCAAGCTTGGCTCCTTAGCTATCATGCATTGAAAATGCTTGGTTGATGGTTTGAGGGCCGAGAATTACACTCCTTTGAACTTGTGTAATGATAAGGAGAGTAACAATACACACAAACTTTCAGAATACACTACTTTGCCTCTGTTTGCTCTCTGTTGCAGCAAAAAAGAAGTTCGGGGTAGGGGTGGCCGACCGGCCACGGCCACTAACAATAGCTGTAGATGCGCTCTCGGGAACTCTCCGATATCCGCGCACCTGCGAGGGGCACGGAATCTCATTTTGTTCTGAGCTACTACAGTTCGGACTCAAATGTCACGGTTCTGAATCTAGTCTCGCAAAGTGCAATGCAAGACCGATAAATCACCAAAGAGTCCAAATCCGGCAAATCGTTTTGGAAAACTGATTTTTGTAAAGAAGTGCCAAACATGGACTGCTTTGCCAGATACAGAGTCGCCACCTAAATATTTTATTTTGGGAGAATTTAGGAAACCCTGACTCGTGCCTAAGGACACGTGTCCGTCATCACCAAAGTTGCCTCGGCTCGGGAACTTGGGTACGATTGGGGAAGGTCATCTATGAGCACCCCCGCTCGCCCGATCGAAAGATCGGCCTATACTAAGCATGATATTTTGTTTTTGAAAACACATGTGCTCTTATTCCGGTTAATTAGCTAATCTTACTATGTGATGCGCACAGCAAACAAGTATAGACTAGATCGTCTAATTTGGAACAAAGCATCACATATCCATTTGTTTGGAAAATGGTTTGAAGTCTGCTACTCGCAAGTAGGCTAAAATGCGGATTTCAATGAATTGTTCCAATTCAAGCAATCCAACCTTCACCCACAGGCATTCAAGCAGTTATATCAATTAAGCAGTTAGCCTCATGGTAAGCATGCTTTCATGGCAACATTAACACACATCCAATATGCTAAAGCGTAAACACTCACAGCGTACTCCGAGCCAAAACAAAGAACTAGTTAGAAATCAATGCATGATCTTAGTTCATGTTAAGATGGCTAATGCAACACATGCAAAAATGTAACGAAGATAGGCTCGACTATCCTAAGATGTCATGTGAAATGCAACTTGATACATGTATTCAAATTGGAATTGAAATACAATGCAGTTAGTATGATGCGCCGAGTCCGGTGCATGCAATACAGATGGATGGATGCACACATGCAAGTATAAGGTATGCTAAATGAAATATGCCCTAAAAACTAACCATCATAAGCGGTTAAGTAAAAGGGAGAAAGAAATGGAGGTTAGAAGACATGTATCACACACACGCATGCTTATTACAACAATGCGCCCTCTTGAAGGAGGGACCGAATAAGAAGCTAACTAGCTAATCTAAGCTAATTAAACTAATTATTACACAACAAATTAATTAACTAATCCTAGTTAACTAATTATTACAAAACGAATTGAATAGCTAACACATTAACTAATTAAAGTACAAACCAAAGCAAAAGCAAACTATCTAAGCATGGCAACTAAGGAAAGCAATAAATCAGGAGCCTCAGAGGGATAGGAATGCATGCAAGCCCGGTTGCCTCGTTCGGAAATCCAATGCGATGCCCCGATTTGCCTCTGTTTTCATTTGTCCTCAGAACCTTGCACCAAGCTCCAGAAAGATGAAACTCCACCTTAGGAATCCTGTGGGAGGGTGGCCGAGAAAAGTGGTCGGCCAGCTACTTTTTCTGGCTGGCCAACCAGTTTTTGCTGCTGAACTGCAATTTGCTGCAACAGAGAGTAAGAAAGGGCATGGCAACGTATTTGCAAGATATGTGTGCACAACCACCCCTCCCTATCATGTGATGAACTCAAGGGGATGTGGTTCTCGATCCTCGAGCCACCAATCGCGTATTTCAATGCATGATGGCCGAGAGGCGAAGTTGCACAATTCAATATGGAAATGAATGCACAAGTAAACACATAAAGCCTAAAACTCTATCATGTATGATCAACAGCATCGGCGGCCGGGAATTAAGGCACGTTTCATCACTCTAAGTATGAAACGTCCCTCGTTTCTCGTGTTTGGACTAACACCTATTCCAAACATAATGCAAGCAAGCATGGCAAACATGCAACTACATGGCATACTCAATGCAACTAGCAACCTAGCACACACAATGCGAGGAATAACATAGCATGCTCAATGCAATGATGTAACCTAAGCATACACAATGCAAGGTACAAGGCATATACAATGCTAGATGCTAAGAACTAGATGAAATACTCAATGCAAGGCAATCATAAGGTTTTAAACACCATGTAATGCATGCATGCACAATGCAATGCAATAGGGGCAATAATATGCAATACACCAAACATGCAACAACATACAAACCATATACTTGGACTTAAACCGAAATGGACAGACCTCAGTCATGCCCAAAACAGTGGCCATAATGCTAAAATGAAGGCGCCGAAAACACATACAAGCATGCATGCCAATTGGCTCACCAATTAAGGCACTAAGGTGCAACTCTCAAGAACACTTAAAGAGTGAAAAGCATGGAAGTGTAACAACACTAAGGGCACTGAAATGAGGTAAGAAGTGATGCCAAATCATTCAAACAACACAAGTATGGCAAGCTAGGGTCCTTAAAGCATGAAGCTAAGCAAAGAGGACTATAAAGGAGGCGTGCAATACATGGAAAATATGCATGAACTAAGCATGGATAGAGCTCAAGTAGGTCAAAATAAGGACCTAAACATGCTGAGACGAGGGCTCAAATACCTAGGCATGCAAGCATACAAGCTAAGGCATGAACTAGGCAATAATGCATAACACTCAAAGGCACTTAAAGCATGATTGAGGTAGGAACATGGCAATGCTAAATGCTCTGAAATGTCATGTTAAGTGATGCCAAATCATGTACACAACACAAATGAAGCATGCAATGGTGCTTAAAGCTTGAGGCAAGCAAGAGCATTTGTACCACAAGTATACAAAACATGAAGCATGTGACCAAGGCAACCCAAAACAGTCCTAGAATATGTTAAGATGAGTCTAAAACATGCATGGAAGGAAGCCAAAACAAGCTAGCATGGAGGGCATAAGGCATGATGCATACAAGGCAAATAGGGTGGATTACACTAGACCTATTAGGACCAAGCATGGAATGACTTAACCAATAAAAATTAGAGTTATATCATGGCAAAATAACCCCAAATAATCACTAAAATGATGGCTCGCAAGCTAAGGCATGAAGGCATACGCAATGGTTCATGTTAAGGCATAAAGGGGCAAACCCTCCAACGCATTGAAAGAGAACAAAATGCAAGTGCATGAGCATGAAAAATGTACTGAAATAACATTACAAATGATGCCAAATCATTCAAATAGTCCAAGTAATGCATGCTAGAGGACTTGATGCACAAAGCTAATAAGCTAAATTGAACTAAGGCTATACAAAGCAAGTCATGCATGGCCAAAACAACTAAAATCAGAGCTAAAGCATGTTAGAACATGGACAAAAGCTTCATGAAGTTAAGCCAAAAGCATGCTAAAATGACATGTTACAACATGATGCATGTTAGACTATTTCATGGCATTACACTACAAGTGCATGAGGCATGCAAGGGCCAACCAAACCAAACCAAAACAAAGTTATGACATGGTAAAACATCACCAAAAACATGCTGAAATGGAAAGAAAACAAGCTAGAATGGCATGCTACTTCATGAGGCATACAAAGCTAGTTTGTGTGATTTACACTACAAGTATATTAACCATGCATGGAGTGACCAAAGCAAGTAAAAATAGTGGTATGCCTCAGCAAAATAACCGCAAATACATGCTAAGAACAAGCTAACAAAAGCTTATCAAAGGTGCTCAAACATGAGGCATATGAAGCTAGTAAACACAATACAAGGAGAGGGGATGACCCTCTCCTATTTAGGACACCAAAACCACCTTTCTACCATTGAAAATCCTCTGGATTTCAGTGGTAGAAAGGTCATGCAAAGGCTTCAACAAGAGCCGAAAGGGATGGCTCAAAATAAGGCCTAACAAGGCCTAAGAGGGGGTAAATCACCCCAAACAAAAAAGTGACCTAAAACAACTATTTTAAGAACTTAAAAATGGAACTTTTTTCAGTTATAAGTTAAGCTCAAAACAGCATGCAAATAGGCTCATAAGCTTAAGCAAGAATGAGGGTTTTAAAGGTCAAAGACTCACCCTTGAAGACCTTCTTTACTACTGCAACTTCAGCAAGTTCTTTGAGCTTAAATCAGTCCAAGAACACCAAAAACAACTCCTTAGCACCTCAGCTACCCAAGGATGGTGTTTGAGTGTGTGTTTGTGTGTTAAACTAAGACAAATCTACACTTTTGAAGCACAAAAATGAAGAACCAAGCAAGATAGATACAAAACTATATGTATCTCTCTAAGGGCCATTTTTGAACCTAGAGAAGGGACGGGGAGCTTCCCTCTTATAGAAGAGGAAAGGCACAGGTTCCAGGAGAAGCTAAGCACCAAGGCAATCCCTCCATACACGTGCATAGAGGATGGCCCTAATGTCCTCCAGCTACAGCTGGAGGAAAATATCTCCAAAAAGGTGTCAAAAAGCAGTCGACCACCTGAAGTGGTCGGCCGACCACTTTAAGTGGCCTCTGAGAGCAAAAACTGGTCGGCCATGGTGGGAGAGAGTCCAGGGCACGAAAACAATGCAGTGGTGTGGTGGCCGACCATAAAAGATGGCCCAAAGACCAAGAAAGCTAGTTGTCCGACTAGAAAACTGGCTAGCAGAGGAAGAAGTGGTCGGCCAGGAGAAATACTGGTCTCCCACCCTTGGACCACCTTCCAAACAAGGAAAACAAGGTTTGTACCAAAAATAAACCAAAACGGATGCAAGACAAGAGATCGAGAGGCAAAGCATGGGGCCGAAAGCCCCGAAAACTAGCTGACGAGCACCAAAAGTGGTATGCGACCACAAAAGTGGTCTCCCGGACCACAGTGTTCCTCTAGGCAGAGGCAACACGGTATGGTTAAAAAACCACGCCAAACGGAGAACGTTAAGCGGTCTCGAGACAAGGCGCGCGGCCAAAGGCTCCAAAAACCGGAAACTAGTCTCTAAACGGGAAAAGTGGTCTACGACCACAAAGAGATGGTCTACAAGACCTCTTCCTCCCTCTGAGAAGAGAAACAAAGTTCGGTCCACAAACCTAGCCAAAGCACAAAAGAGTTCAGAGGCCCGGAGGCGAGGCTCTCAGCCAAAACTCCGAAACCTCTAAACGAGCACAACATGTACTATCACCGAGCGCTCAATCGATGACGTCTGAGTCTTAAGGTTGGTCAAAAATGGGGTGTCTACAGTTGCCCCTCTTTGGCAGAACTTGAAAGTGACAAGTGACGGGAGCGAATGTCAAAGCCCAGAGATGACCCATTTTTGACAAGGCCGAAGACTTAGACAAACATGCAAGATAATAAAGAGATGCGCCCGCAGGCTAGGGCAAGATGCAAATGACATGCACAAAGCCGAACATAACTTATGATCATGCAAAGAAAGTTGTAACGAAGCGAATATACACAATAAATGCAACAGTTTAAGCAAGCGAAAACGAACAAAACTACATTACATGCAGAAAGGATGTAAGAGAATTATACAATTCTAACTACGTCTCACGCGGAGAAAATACAATACCGTCTGGTTCGTCTGGTCGCGCCAGCTTCAAATGAACCGTATATACAATATCGTGCCTACAAAAGAAAGAAACTCAACAGGTACAATATCGTTAGAAACATGCATAGCAATGCAAGTGAAAAGTGCGTAACAACGCAAGTGGAGGGGTGCATGACAATGCATCCTAAGTGTGACACATAACAATGCGGAAGGGATGCAAGACAATGCAACCTAGGTGTGACGCATAACAATGTGGAAGGGATGCAAAACAATACAACCTAAGTGTGATGCATAACAATGCGGAAGGGATGCAAAACAATGCAACCTAAGCGTGACGCATGACAATGTGGAAGGGATGCAAAACAATGCAACCTAAGTGTGACGCATGACAATGCGGAAGTACGTATAATGATGTAAGTAAAATGAGCGTGACAACAAAAGTAGTGAGTGCATAACAATGCAACAAGTAGTGTGCATAACAACGTAGGTGAAACGTGCGCGACAACGCATGTGGAAAGTGCAAGGTAATGCGAAAGAAATGCACAACTTCAAATGTATGTTTGAAAGGAAATGCTGAACAAAGAAGCGTAATTCAAACATAACCTCTGATTTACCTCTCAGAGGGATCACAACATACTCAAAAAGGATACACCTTGCTCTTGACAAGTAAATGATGAGCTACGCATCAAAGACTTGAATTGAAGTTCCCGCGGGGACATTTTTGAGCCGAAAAGTGTACTTTTCTTGTAGTTTCTCGCGAGCCGAGGACTCCAATCATTACCAAAATGCATAGGGAGAACCATGGAGCATTGAGGATCATCCAGGAGGGTGGCCGACCAATTATATTAGTGGCCGACCAGTTGTTGCCCACAAAAGTGGTCGGTTGACCAGAAAAACTGGCTGGCCGACCAGTTTACAGAATTTCAGGGCAGTTTGGTCATGTAAGCTTCGGTTCTTTAAGTACATAACCCCAAATCAGTTTTGCTCACAACCACAAGGCCGAAATTCATTCTCCTTTGCTCCTAGACCCTTTTCTCTCTCAGGTTTGTACTTTACACGCGTTTTCCAACGCCCCACTCGAAGTTGTTTCCCGAAAACTTTCGATTCTCTTCGTTTTGAACCGATTAGAATTTGTTTTCGGAGCTTCTTTCTCCATTTTCACCACTTGAGGTAAGTTTGTCTCAAAGTTTAGCACCTTTTCTTAGGCGTTGACTTTTGTTGACTTTTTCTCTTCCCGAGAGTTGACTTTTGTTGGCTTTTTTGCGATTTTGGCTCATTTCGCTCGTTTTTGCATCTTTTGCAGATTTCTTCAGATGGCTGACGATATCCCGTCTAGCGAAGGTCCTCCATATGTAGAGGACGAGCCCGACATCATACCGCTGCCTCCAAGGATACGGCCGTTCGTCCCAGAGGAGTACGACCTGGAGGAGCACATCCTTCCTCCTAGCACCTTCTACCACTTTCACGAACTTCGCGCGACGGGCACATGCAGACTTGCTGCTACGAGAGCCGGAGTCCCATCTATCTCATCACGTGCATGAGGTACGTACTTTACTTTTGCATTTCTTGCGATGTACTTTGCACTTCTTGCACATTTACATACGCAACACTTCACTCATTCTGAACACACAGTTCATACACTGCACTCTGCTAACTTGGCACGCGGCTCATTTGGGCACACAGCACACTCAATCTGAACACGCAGTCCATAACACAACATTCTGTTTAGTTGGCACACAGCTCATAACACTGCTCAATCTGAAAACTTAGTCCATAACACAGCATTTTGTTTAGTTGGCACACAACTCATAACACTGCTCAATCTGAACACGCAGTCCATAACACAGCTTTTGGTTTTGTTGGCACGCGGCTCATAATACTGCTCAATCTGAATACGCAATTCATAACACAGCATTCGATTTAGTTGGCACACAGCTCATAACACTGCTCAATCTGAACACGCAATTCATAACACAGCATTTTGGTTTTGTTGGCACACGGCTCATAATACTGCTCAATCTGAACACGCAGTTCATAACACAACATTCGGTTTAGTTGGCACACAGCTCATAACACTGCTCAATCTGAACACGCAGTTAATAACATATCATTTTGGTTTTTTAGCACACTCCTCAATCTGAACACGCAGTCCATAACGCAGTAAACTTTTTCATAACATAACACACCGCTCAACCTGAACACGCAGTCCATAACACGGTATTCGTTTTTTAGCACACTGCTCAATCTGAACACACAGTCCATAACGCAGTATACTTTTTCATAACATAGCACACCGCTCAATCTGAGCACGCAGTCCATAACACGGTATTCATTTTTTAGCACACTGCTCAATCTGAACACACAGTCCATAACGCAGTACACTTTTTCATAACATAACACACCGCTCAATCTGAACATGCAGTCCATAACACGGTATTCGTTTTTTAGCACACTGCTCAATCTGAACACACAGTCCATAACGCAGTACACTTTTTCATAACATAGCACGCCGCTCAATCTGAACATGCAGTCCATAACAAGGTATTCGTTTTTTTTTTTTTAGCACACTGCTCAATCTGAACACAGTCTATACCGTACATACTTTTTCATAACATAACACACCGCTCAATTTGAACATGCAGTCCATAACACGGTATTCATTTTTTAGCACACTGCTCAATCTGAACACACAGTTCATAACACAGTACACTTTTAGTTTTGCACGTAGCCCACACATTTGAATTTGAACACACAGCTCACACATTTCAATTTGAACACGCAGCTCACACATTTCAATTTGAACACGCAGCCCATACTTTTGAATTTGAACACGTAGCTCACATATTTTTGAATTTGAACACACAGCTCACATATTTGAATTTGAACACTCAGCTCACACATTTAAATTTGAACACACAGCCCATACTTTTGAATTTGAACACGCAGCTCACATATTTGCTTCTGAACACACAGCTCATACTTTTCACTTTGAACACGCAGCTCATATATTTCATTCTAAAACTGATTACATCTATTCATTCTGAATGCAGGTATCTTCCCGTTTCACACGGGGTTATGGGTCCATCCTCGCGAGGGAGTGGCACATGGAGCTCCCAGACGCTGTCCGACATATAGTGGATGAGGCGGGGTTTGGCCTATTCTATGCAGGATTGTCACGTCATCCAGTGAGTAGGACCCTCCTGGGCGCACTTGTGGAGAGATGGTAGGACACCACCAACTCATTCCATTTCTCGGCTACCGGGGACATGACGATGACCCCATATGACTTCTCCATACTGACGGGCCTTAAGGTGAGAGGCCAGTCGATCCCATACGATACAGATATGGGCAAGTGGGAGGCCCCTTGGATTTATTTGCTCAGAGCCTGTCCGCCGATCGACAGATCACCAAGCAGGGTCAGGTACACCTGGTTCTCTGAGCGGTACAAGGGGACTTCGCCCCAGACCATTGAGACCGTTCAGCAGTACGCCCAGGGATTTTTGATGTTCCTCTTTGGGACCACACTATTCTCTGACAAGGGGAACACAGTTGGGCTTTATCTACTCAGTGCTCTGGTGGTCCTATCACGAGTCCAACTCTTTGATTGGGGTGGCGCTGCCCTCGCTACCCTTTACTGCTACATGAGCGCGACCTCCCGTGAGCGGGGGACCATAGTTGGAGGCTACTGGCAAGCCTAGGAGGTACATTCTGCCCTCTTGATTTACAGTTCTGCTTTTCATTATCTGTACACTGCACACTGCACACATCACATTCTGTATTCTTCATTTTGCACTCAGCATTCTACATTTCCTATATTTTCTGAATTTTGTACACTGCACACTGCATTCTGCACTCAGCATTATGTATTTGCTATACATTCTGTATATTGTACATTGCACACAACATTCTTCACTCAGCATTCTGTATTTTGTACACTGCACACAGCATTCTGCACTCAGCATTCTGTATTTGCTATACATTCTGTATTCTGATAGTCGTTGTCTTGTCTCTCACAGCTGTGGGTTTTTGCGTACTTCCCGATGTTGGCCCCTGAGCTAGAGGTCGAGGCACCCCTTGAGATCCCTTATTCGTGCAGATTTGAGGGTCGGTGCCAGCCCAGGCCTCGGGAGACTTTGCCCTCTGTCCGGCAGTTCTTCAATACTATATGGGCGACGGAGGTAATCCAGAACTCTCAGTTCTTCATGCTTTCAGCTTTGATTTATCTTGCACATTTATGACATCTAATCAATTTATGCACTTGCTACCCGCAGGTGACCTGGCAGCCTTGGATAGCCATGCCAGGGAATCCTCGATTTCTGTTCGCTAGGGCGTGGGGCACTTCGCGATACAGGGTTCTGTTTGAGGGACCGGTCGGCAGAGCCTGGTTCCTCGGAGAGCGCTTCATGCGTCAGACGATGGGCAACTCCGATCAGGACGTTCCCTCATTGCCTCCACCAGAGATGCGGTCCACAGGGGATCTTACTCCCCGAAAGATGGAGGACCTCATGCTGGGTATTGATGCAGTCCTTTTTCTGGAGGAGGGGGATTGCGTGACATATCGCCATACATACCTGATGCCTCTACTGTCAGGTGTCTGTATCCCCAGGAGGAGAGCTGCGGACATGTCTTCCTCGAGTCGCGCCCGAGCTGGAGGCATTCCTTCGACCAGCGGGGCAGGCTCATCGAGGGACGGGACCGGATGGATGCCTTCGACTCGCCAGTATGTTTGATGGCCAGATCTTCCGACCGAGCTGATGGGCTGGCAGTATGGGACTTCTTACCCGATTCCACTGGAGCCTCCGATGCTCGACCATCGATACGTTAGTGACCCGGATTCACCACCAGTATGTTTTACAGTTTTCATTTATCACTCAGATATTTAGACATTCATTCATTCACTAATGACTTGAACTTGTGTGTGCAGCCTCCTAGGGAGTATACTGAGGGGTTACTCTGAGTGGTGGCTTCACTCGAGGGCATGGTTCTGCGGAAGGAGACGATGCTTTGTGCCTCTGTAGTTCAGGTACTTTTCAATTTCCTCGCATTTATCATGCTTCTGATGACATATGGAAACTGAACATTTCACTGTATTGATTCATTATATGTGTAGAGCACATCTGACACATTGTATTCACACACTATATCTGCATGCACCCACTCTATGTAATTCTTGCATCTGCATCTGATATACATACTGGCTGACGCATTCAAACTATCCTTTTCAGGTCCCACCTCTGCGGACTGGGCCATCCAGGCCTTCTCGAGCAGCTAGGAGAGGAGTCTCAACACGCGGCCGAGGGGGACACAGGGCACCTATCAGCCAGGATGACGAGGAGTCTAGTGAGGAGGAGGAGTCAACACATCCTCAGTCTGAGACATCTGCAGGTAGGGACGATGACTCAGGTTCCGGTTCGGAAGATGGAGGCGACACCGAGGAGGATTCCGAGGGTGGTGACTCCGATTCAGATGATGGTGCCGGTGCCGGTGGCGCGGAGGCTGCTCAGCCGAAGAGGGTGAAGAGGGCCTCTCGGTCTTGAGCTTGATGGCACTGATGCAAATGTTCCTGCTTTATTTTTTCTTTTCACATGTAGTTGTAGCACATTATACAGCTTAGGCAGTTTTATTTTTCTTCCAAAACTTGTACCTTTTTGTAAAAATGTTGTAAAAAAGAAGCTATGATGGAATGAAAACGGCTTTTTGTTCAAAGAGTGTTGTACTTGCATTCTGAACATCGCATCGCACCATTTTGCACAAAAATGAAATTTGAATAAAAAAAGAATAGTGTGCATTGCCAAGTCAGGTGGTGAACTGACACGACAAACTAAGCAACTCAACCCAAAAATAATTCGTTAAATGAAATAACAACTCGATAAACAAATGAGCAACAACTCGATAAACAAATGAGCAACAACTCAATAAACAAAGCGATGGAATGCATCGAAAACAGAGGTAAACTCGAACCTTTAGCACTCTCAGCATACGGGGAAGTTAGAGACTCACTCCTGGAGGCAAGAAACAGGTGTAAACCACTTTCATGCTCATGGCCGACCACCATAGGAACCTGCCGACCAATTTTTCTGTCTGCAGCTCAAAAAAGTAGCTGGCCGACCAGAAAAAGTGGTCGGCCGACCACTTAACTTGGGAATCTCCAGTTTTCTGACACTTATCCTCCAAACAGTGTCTTATCCCTTATAAAGGTTCCAGCTTTGTGGTTCCCTCATTCTAACTCAGTTTTGCACCAAAATGGAGGCGTTTCTCATCCAAAATCTCACAAATTGGATTGCTTCCTTGGATGGCTCGGAAAAGGTGAATTTCCGAGGCTTTGGCATAAATGCACTATTCACGCTGAGCCGCACCCCGCTGCGTTTTTCGTTTCTTCATGCCGCGGCAAGGTTTTAGAACCTGGTAACACATGTCTTTAGCTTTGGCGGACAATAGGTATGTCCTACTTTCGAAGACTTCCAAGTTCTGATGGAGTCCGATCGCGAGGAAGAGATTTTGCCACAATTTCGCTTTGGCCACGTCCTAGCCTTAGAATGGATGTGTGGGCTCACTTTGCATGACGCTCGGTCATTGATTCGTGATGGAGTGCTAGATATCGCCAGCTTGATTCGTTGATTTTCTGATGCCGGTGACCGCGGCGCTCTTGACTGGTAGGGTTATCGGCAACATGCACTTTGCTTGTGCATGTTGTCTCATTTCTTGCCTGCCCCAGGCTCTGGTGGGTTTGGCACTCGTTTGATTGAAGTCGCCCAAGGTTTAAGAGAGGGCAAGAGCTGCATCGCCATGACATTAGCTGAGACACCGATAGGCTTGGACACTTTTAATCGCCGGGAGATGGCTAGCTTGGCGGGGAGTCCGCTACTATTGCAGGTAATGTTTCCCACCCCATCTCACATATATTTGTCACATTCACTCGGCCCTCAGGCTTGGTTTTTCTCTCAAAACCCTTTTCTCTCAACGTACACCTCTCTATTCTTTAATCTCTCATTTTAAATCCCTCCCCAGATATGGTTGATGGACAAATTGAAGATTGTGGACTCCTGCCCCGCATACTCAGCTCGCAGCTATTTCTTCCGACGACGTCTAGTCGATGCCCCTGACGAGGGATGGTGGTGCAACTGGATGCGCAGTTTATCCGTAGACCGCTTTGCTTGGCGTTGTCCTTGGCTTAATCTACCGGCAATGAGCTACAATATGACTCGCTAGCCAAGGATTCAGTTGATTGGCATGACACACTGTGTGTTCTATTTTCCTTTCCGATTCTGGCATCAGTTCGGACATGATCAGACTTGCCCAGTAGAAGGGATATAGTACACTGCTGCATTTCCGGTCCGAGGCGCGTAGCTGGCTCAGTATGCCATGGCATGGAGGACTAGAGAGCTTCTGGCCCCCGCTCCCACTTTCAATCGTACTCTCTCTGATAAGTGTATATCTTGGCTTTTTGAGGAGGCGCAGATTGGGCCTACTTTAGCATTAGAGGCTTCGACCAGCTCTGGGAGGGGGCGTAGGAACACCTGACTTATCCATGCCCCGAATTTATTGCTTTATCAGTACTTTCAAGTTTTCTTTATGAATGTAATAAATAAAATAAAAAAAACAACTTCCATTTGTATTCAAGAGTAGGAGAACTCTGTGTTGAAATCAATGAAATTGAAGGTTGTGCGTACTGAAAATTTCCCGTTTGGTCCAAAAATGGTCTAAGTTGTAAAAAGATTAATTTGAACAAAATCAACTTTTATTAAAACTTTTCAAAACCATTTTCGATATGGATCAGAACTGGACATGCCTGAGATCTGTCACTGAGATGCACAACCCCGGATTCCAGCAACTGGAAAGTTACCCCTAGTCTGAATAGTACTGCACCGGAGATCACAACCGAGCTCTTGAATGCAGAATAGACAAAGATGACCAAACATGATCACATGGACAAAGTTGATCGAGGAAGTGTTTATGGCTGGACTTCAGAATGAAGTTGCCTATGTATCCCAAAGATGGGAATCAAGCCTTACGTAGTTCGGCTTGGGTTCACTCGTGTATTAACACTCTCCTTTTGCGCTTTAACTTTTGCCAAGGCCGCCCTTTGCGGGTTTTCAACCTTGCGAGCTCAGTTTTTATAATTTCAAATTTTTCATGCTCTAACTTTTGCCTAGGTCGCCCTTTCGGGTTTTCGGCCTAGTGAGCCTCTCAGGGAAAATATTTCTTCAACTTGTCCATGTTGATTGGTTGGGAGAACTCTAGGCCATCTAGGTCCATCAGAACGACAGCTCCGCCCGACCAAATCGACTTGATGATGTAAGGACTAGTCCAATTGGGTCTGAACTTGCCCCTAGGGTCGTGAATGGGAGCTCGGTTGTCTCTGAGCACTAGATCCCCTTCCTTCAAATTCCCAGACTTAACCTTCTTGTTGAAAGCCCTGGCAATTCTTCGTTGATAACCCTGAACATGGTACAGTGCTTTCAGCCTTCTCTCGTTAAACAGCATGAGTTCTTTGAACCTGCTCTGCTGCCAATCTGCCTCAGCTATCTGACACTCAGCCAAAACCCGTAATGACGGAACCTCAACTTCGATAGGCAAAACAGCCTCCATCCCATAGACCAAGGAGTACGGAGTCGCCCCAGTAGAAGTTCGAATTGAAATCTGGTAGCCCCACAGAGCAAATGGTAATTTATCTGGCCAGTCCCGGTAGGTTTCCACCATCTTCTGCAGAATGTGCTTGATGTTCTTGTTGGCGGCCTCAACTGCTCCATTGGTTTACGGCCGATATGTAGACGACTTGTGAAAAGCCACGTTATACTTGTGCAACAAGTCGATCACTTCCTTCTTGAAGTGGGAACCATTATCTGAAACGATCTCGTTCGGGACCCGTAGCGACAGATGATGTTGTTCCTGATGAACTTAGCGATATGCGAAGCCTTCAGCACCGCATAAGACTGGGCCTCAACCCACTTTGTAAAATAGTCTATCGCTACCAAAATGTACTCATGCCCATTGGATCACATCAATCCCCCAGACTGAAAACGGCCATGGCGAAGTCATGTTGTACAACTTTGACGGCGGAATGTTCATGCGGTTGGCGTGGATCTGACATTTGTGGCATCGCCGGACAAAGCCAATACAATCATCCTCCATGGTGGACCAATAGTAACCCTGTCTAAGGATCTTCCGGCCTAGCATTACCCCGTTCATGTGTGCTCCGCACTCTCCTCTATGGATGGCCTCCATCAGGCGCTTCGATTCTTCGGCATCAACACACAACTTATGCATCCCGAGATGACCTCTCTTGTACAGTTTACCCCCGCAGATGATGAACTGAGCAGCCATTCTTCGAATTGCCCTCTTATCTTTGGCATTTGCCCCTGGTGGATACGCCTCTTTTTCCAAGAAGTTCCAAACATCGTAATACCAAAGGTTCTCATCTTGTACCTCCTCTATGGCAGCAAGCAGCTCGTAGGCCGGCACAAATTTCTGGTCAATGATGATCGGACGCATCCGGACTCCAAAAGGGATGTCTATCATAGAAGATAGAGTTGCTAGTGAATCTGCAAACCTGTTGTTCTCTCTTAACAGATGGGCAAAATTCAGCTTCTCAAACCAAGGAATCAGCAAGTCCAAGGTCTGGTGGTAGATTCTCATCTTTTCTTCTTTGACTTTCCAATCTCTTTTAGCTTGAGATACAACAAGGTTCGACTCCCCGATGACGTCCAACCGTTTTGCCCCTAGTTCCAGGGCGGCTTCTAAACCGGCAATGCATGCCTCGTACTCTGCCTCATTGTTCGAGACTTTGAACTGGAGTTTGAATGCTAAAGGTATACGGGAATTGTTGGGTGCTATCAGCAACACACCTATCCCATACCAGTATTGGTTTGATGCTCCGTCAAAGTACATCGTCCAAGTTTCGTCTTCGACATGTAGAATGGCCTCATCTGGGAATAGGTACTCAAATGCTTCATCCCCTTCAACTGGGTGATCGGCTAGGAACTCCGCTACCGCTCTCCCTTCTACTGACTTGCGCGTCACATACTTCAGATTGAATTCAGAAAGCAGAAGCAACCAACGAGCTAGCCTACCCGTAAGTGCTGGTTTCTCGAAGAGATATTTGATGAGATCTAATCTTGAAACTACCATTACAGAGTGAGCTAACAAGTAGTGCCGCAGTTTCCTGGTAGCCCATACCAAGGCCAAACAAGCCTTCTCTAGCGGAGTGTAGCGGGTCTCGTACTCCAGCATTTTCTTGCTCAGATAGTAGATAGCCCTGTCCACTTTGCCCTCAGACTTTTGCACGAGCATACAGCCCATCGTAGTTTCAGTCACTGAAAGGTACAGAATCAACGGTTTCCCCGGCTCAGGCGGTGACAACACAGGTGGGTTCTGTAAATATTATTTGATCCGTTCAAAAGCAGCTTGGCATCGACCGTCCCATTGGAATTTCTTTCCCTTCTTCAGGAGACTAAAGAGTGGTTCACAAGTCAAGGTTAATTTTGAAATAAACCGTCTTATGAATTGCACTTTACCCAGAAAGCCGAGCACCTCATTTTCAGTCCTTGCTGGTGGCATTTCTAAGATGGCCTTGATTTTGGAAGGATCGACCTCGATACCTCTCTGTGTGATCAAGAACCCCAGCATTTTCCATGCTGTGACACCGAATGTGCACTTCTGAGGATTCAGCCACAGCCTATACTCTCTGATCCGTTGAAAGAATTTTTGCAAGGTGGTGTAGTGGCCCTCTCTTTCTTTGGACTTGACAATCATGTCGTTCACGTACACCTCAACCTCCTTGTGGATCATGTCGTGCAATATTGTGGTCGCAGCCATTGACACGTAGCTCCAGCATGCTTCAGCCCAAACGGCATCACGCTATAACAATAGGTTCCCCACGGGGTGGTAAAAGCAGTCTTCTCCCGGTCTTCGGGTGCCATCAATATCTGATTGTAGCCTGAAAATCCATCCATGAACGAGAGCAATGCATGCCCAGTAGTAAAATCCACTAACTAATCGATATGCGGCAGTGGAAAGTTGTCCTTCGGACTGACTTTGTTCAAATCCCTGAAATCCACACACACCCAAATTCTACCGTCTTTCTTCGGCACTGGAACAATATTGGCCAACCAAGTTGGGTATTCGGATAATGTAACAAGCCCGCGGGGGACCTCGCTACAGTTCGGACTCGATTTTGTCACGGTTCTTAATCTTGAACCAAAGAGTCCAAATCCGGCAAACCGTTTTGAGAAAACAGATTTTTGAAAGAAGTGCCAAACATGGACTGCTTTGCCAAATACAGAGTCGCCACCTAAGTATTTTATTTTTGGGAAATTTAGGAAACCCTGACTCGTTTGCCTAAGGCCACGTGTCCGTCATCACCAAAGTTGCCGCGGCTCGGGAACTTGGGTACGATTGGGGAAGGTCACTTCGTGAGCACCCCCGCTCGCCTGATCAAAGATCGGCCTCTACTAACATGATATCTAGTTTTGAAAACATTATGTGCTCTTATTCCGGTTATTAGCCTAGATTTACTATGTGATGCGCACAGCATACAAGTATAGACTGGATCGCCTGAATTGGAACAAAACATTTCATGTTTGTTTGTTTGAAAATGGTTTGATGGTGCTACCCGCAAGTAGGCTAAGACGTGGATTTGCCACCCTCGGGTGGGCTTAGAAAACATGATTTTGCCACTATCTAGTGGGCTTAAAACACACGTTTGATGAATTATTCCAATTCAAATAACCCAACCTTCACCCACAGGCATTCAGGCAGTTATATCACATAAGCAAATAGCCTCATGGTAAGCATGCTATCATGGCAGTCACTCACACACATGCAAGGATGCTAAAGCATAAAAACTTACCGAGTACTCCAAGCCAAAACAGAAGCTAATTAGAAATCATGCATGATCCTAACTATACAGAAATGCCTAATGCAACACATGCAAAAATGCAACTATAGCAGGCTCGACTATTCTAAACATGGCATATGGAATGCTACAGCTAACAAGTAATCAACTTAGAATTGAAATACAAATGCAGTTAGTATGATGCGCCGAGCCCGGTGCATGCAAAACAGATGAATGAATGCAAACATGCTATCATACTGTATGCTAATTGAAACATGCCCTAATCTAACCATCATAAGCTGGTAAATAAAAGGGAGAAAGACGTGGGGTTGGAAGACATACATCACACTCACGCACACTTATTACAACATTGCCCTCGCGCAGAGGGTCCGAATAAATAATATACAGTCCCGGATAGTACAGTCCAAATAAATAATACAGTCCAAATATGTACAAAAATCCTAATTAATTACCAAATTAACTAAGAAAACAATAAATTGGCATGCAAGCCAGGGACTGCCTTGACTCTTCTCCAGATGATGAATGATGCATGTCCGGGTTGCCTTGTGCAGAAATCCACTGCGATGCCCCAATTAGCCTCTGTTTTGCAATGATTTTTTTGGAAAGCGCGCCAAGCCCCGGAAGACTGCTGATTCTTGATTTTGCTGCAACAGAGAGCAGGAAAGGGGTATAGCAATGTATTTTCACAAATGTATGCATGCTTTGATCCTCGTGCCACCAATTACGCATCTCGATGCATGATGGCCGAGGAGTCGATTTGCACAATTCAATATGGAATGAATGCACATGAAAACACAACAAAACCTAACTCCATCATGGATGATCCGGAGCGTCGGCGACTGGGGAATTGAGACACGTTCCGTCACTCGGAGTACGAAACGCACCACGTTTCCCGTGCCCGGGCTAACTCTTATCCCGAGCACAATGCAATATGCATGATATGCATGAAATGCAACTAAGATACATCCTAACATGCAACATGCTATGAAATGACATACACGATGCACGAGGTAATATGGCATACACAATGCATTAACATACAACCTAACATACACAATGCTATGGAATGAAATGGCATACACAATGCGATATGGACTTACACTAACACAAGTGGACCTCAGGCACACTCACATAAGAGGCCATTAGATGAAAATGAGACACTCAAAATGCGTGCATACGTGCATGCAAACCGAGGACCGACCCTAAGGCATGGAATGCCACTCTAACAAGGCATGGCAAAACATAAAAAATGGCATACTAACATACAAATTTCAGAGGGAAAATGAGATGCAAAACAGCCCCGAAACATGGTAAAATGGTACCTGATGCATGGAACGAGTCCCGAAACATGAAATTTGGCGCATGAAATGGCCTATAGCTACACAATGCATGCATAGTTTGAAAATGAAGTGTAAATACAGAAGCAAGGCAGCCCCAAAACAAGCATATTTACAGTTTAAATCAAGGCCAAACAGTGGGCATAAATGGGGCTAAATTAGCATGCAAAATGGCTCTAAAAGCAAGATAATGAAGCAAGTGCAAGCTTCTGTCCCTAAAAAGAGAAGGGGCCTTATACAATATTGAAGAGGGGCCAAAAATATGATGTTTTACAGTTTATAACAAACCCCAAAAACAGATACAAGTATGCTCAAAATGCTATGCAAAATAAGGGCCAAAATGGAGATAAAGAAGCAACTGATACATGCTGGTCCTAAACAGGTAAGGGCCCTTAAACAATGTTGAAGAGGGGCCCAAAATATGACTTTTTACAGTTAATGGCCGAGCCCAAAACAGTGTACAACTATGCTCAAAATGCAATGCAAGATATGGCCTAAAAGAGAGGCTACAACACAAAGTATACAAATGATGCTCCAAAAAGCAATAGACCCTTAATGAAACATGGAGAGGGGGTCAAAAAAAGGCCATTTTCAGTTCGGACCAAAGTCCAAAAACAGAAGCTCAAAGGGCTAATGAATCATGCAAAAATGGGGCTAAAACATAGATATCAAAGAAAATAGCACATGGAGGACTCAAACAGTGATGAGCCCTTCAACAATGTTGAAGAAGGGCTCAAAATAAGCTACTTCACAGTTTACAACATGCCTCAAAACAGTTTACATATAGGCTAAAAACAACATGCAAGGAAATGGCCTATAAGAGGGATAATGAAGTAAGTACCAAATGGGGGCCTCAAACAGTGAGAGGCCCTTAATGAAAGATGGAATAGAGCTCAAAAAAAATGTCACTTTCAGTTATGGCCGGAGCTCAAAAGTATAAGCAAGAAGGGCTAAGAAATAGTGTAAAAATGAGCTCAAAAGAGGGAGAAAGCAACTCACCCTTGTAGACCAACTCTTTGCTGCCTCTTGGACCAAGAAATGCTGCCTCTTAGCCTCTGAGAAGACCCTCCTAGCTGCTGGAATGGAGTGGTGGTGTGGTGTTAGGTGGTGGTGAAGAAATGGTGTAGGAACTTGGATGTTTGAAGCTTGGAAGTACAGAGATAGGGGGAGGGGTGTAATGCAAGCTTGAAGTAAATTTTTCCAACCCCAAAACCAGACCTGGGGTGTTGGTTATGTAGGCCAAAGAGGGGGAGAAAGAGGGGGAAAAAAGGGAGGGAAATCACTCCAAGTTTCCCTCAAAAAATTGCCCCCCCGGATACAGAATCTGGGGAGGAATAAAGTGCATATCTGTGATGTGCCAGGTGTAAGGAGGCTGGCCGGCTGGTTATTGAGGTTGCAGGTGGCCGGCCGGCCCTCCGCATGGCCGGCCGGCCAAGGGTCAAAAGGACCAAGTATGATTAGTGGCCGGCCACCACAGATTGGCGGCCTCCCATGTGTCCTCAATACAACCCTGTGGTTGAAAATTGGCAACTGTGAACCAGGAGAGAGAACAACCCACTTTTCAAAGGGGCTCAAAAGGGTCAAATGGAATTACTGGCCGGCCACCACATATTGGTGGCCTCCCAGATGTGTACATCACAAATATGGGGGTTAGGGTTGAGGAAAGTGGCCCTAGGGTGGTCAACATTGGCTTTGAAGTGAGAAAAACGGGCGTCGGAGGGCGATAATGGAATATAACTGGTTGCTGGAACAATTACTGGCCTCCCACCCTTCTACGACCTTCCTGGTGATGAAACAGAGGTCCCTGCCAAAAATGAACAAAAACCGATGCAAAATGAAGGTTCGGGGGCCGAAACGCGCAGTCCGAGGCCCCGAAAACCGACTGTTAGGCACCGGGAGTGGTGTTCGACCACGAAGTTGGTCTCTCGGACCACAATGTCCCTTTAAAAGGGAGGAAATAAGATGCATGCCAAAAACCGGAGCAAACGGAGGTGGTTAGGCGGTCCCGAACCGAGGCACTCGGCCTGACGGCTCCGAAAACTGGGAACCGGGCTCCGAAATGGGCAAAATGGCCTACGACCACGAAATGTAGCCCACGGCCACTGAGAGATAGTCTACGAGACCTCTCCCTCCCTTTGGGAAGAGAAACAGAGAAAACCGGGTCTGGTTCGCAAACCGAGGCAAGGCACAGAAAAGCCTGGAAGTCCGGAGGCAGGGCTCACGGTCGAGACTCTGAGACTTCTGAACGAGCACAATATGCAACATCACCGAGCGCTCAATCGGTGACGTCTGAGTCTTAAGGTCGGTCAAAAATGGGGTGTCTACAGTTGCCTCTCTTTGACAGAACTCGGAAGTCAAGAAGTGACGGGAGTGAATGTCAAAGCCCAGAGACGACCCATTTTTGACAAGGCCGAAGACTTAGACAATCATACAAGATACACAGAGATATGCCCGCAGGCGGGAGGCAAAATGCAAAAATGACACGCACAAAGCTGGATGTAACTTGATGATCATGCAAGTTCAGCAAGCTGTAATGAAGCAAATATTCGCAAACAGATGCAACAATTTTAAGCAAGAATGCAAAGCAACGACTACATTTCATGCAGTTAAGAATGCGGAGAATTATTCAATTCTCGCCACGTCTCACACGGAGAAATACAATACCTACGCGGTTCGTTTGGTTGCACCAGCCTCAAATGAACCGTACATACAATATCGTGCCTCATGGTGCTGGAGATCTCTCGCTCCTTCTTGGTCGAACCACAGGTGCTACTTTTCTCCCTGACTATGGTTGCAGCTTTCCCTATTCTCCAACAGGGTGACAGACTAGGTTGGATCAGTATCCAGAATTGAGGCGCATACAGATGCTATCTCAATCTATGGGGCTGCCATACAGATTTCAAGCCGAGGATATACCCCTGGGTATTTAAACCAGACTTTAGTCTCGGAAATCCCGAACCTTTGCGTTCTAGGCATGAGCCATTCGAACTCTAGTTTCCACCGTCTCAGTTGGTCTCCTAGGAACTCACCGCAAACACAGGCAAGTGGCTATACCAGACCACCGGAAGTCGTTCGGGCATAACAAACACCAAAGGAATTGCACCTTTAGAGGATTTAAGGTCTCCTAGACCAGAAAGTGCACAAGTCGGTGCGATGAAATGCAAGTAAAATGCAAGTACGATGCGCAAAACAGCGCGAATGATGATGCAGGATTTAAGGTCTCCTTAGACCGGAGGATTTAAGGTCTCCTAGACCAGGTAGTAAAGCAGATACGATGCAATGGATGTAATAAATGTGATGCAATGGATAATAGATGCGATGCAACCGAGAGTACAATAGATGCAAAAAGGCAACATACACCAACCATGCTGGACTCGTGAGTGGAGGAAGAACAAAGAAAATTAATCAGGAGCGCGTTCCACACAACCTAAGATAAATTCCAAACACGCTGAAATCGTGTGAGGAAGGGGACACTCAAACCACGCTGAAATCGTGAGAGGAGGTCCAAAAACAATTGCCCAAGTGCGCGCACAACGCAACCCGAGATAAAATCCAAACACGCTGAAATCGTGTGAGAAAAAGAACACTCTAACCACGCTGAAATCGTGAGAAGAGGTCTGAAAACAACTGCCTAAGTGCGCGCACAACGCAACCTAAGATAAGATCCAAACACGCTGAAATCGTGTGAGGAAAAGAACACTCTAACTACGCTGAAATCGTGAGAAGAGGTCCGAAAACAACCGCTCAAGTGCGTACACAACGCAACCCGAGATAAGATCCAAACACACTGAAATCGTGTGAGGAAAGGGACACTCAAACCATGCTGAAATCGTGAGAGGAGGTCCAAAAACAACCGCCCAGGTGCATACACAACACAACCTGAGATAAGATCCAAACACGCTGAAATCGTGTGAGGAAAAGAACACTCTAACCACGCTGAAATCGTGAGAAGAGGTCTGAAAACAACCGCCCAAGTGCGCGCACAACGTAACCTGAGATAAGATCCAAACACGCTGAAATCGTGTGAGGAAAAGAACACTCTAACCACGCTGAAATCGTGAGAAGAGGTCCGAAAACAACCGCTCAAGTGCGTACACAACGCAACCCGAGATAAGATCCAAACATGCTGAAATCGTGTGAGGAAAGGGACACTCAAACCACGCTGAAATCGTGAGAGGAGGTCCAAAAACAACCGCCCAGGTGCATACACAACACAACCTGAGATAAGATCCAAACACGCTGAAATCGTGTGAGGAAAGGGACACTCAAACCACGCTGAAATCGTGAGAGGAGGTCCAAAAACAACCGCCCAGGTGCATACACAACACAACCTGAGATAGATTCCAAACACGCTGAAATCGCGTAAGGAACGGGACACTCAAACCACGCTGAAATCATGAGAGGAGGTCCAAAAACAACCGCCCAGGTGCATACACAACACAACCTGAGATAGATTCCAAACACGCTGAAATCGCGTAAGGAATGGGATACTTAAACCACGTTGAAATCGTGAGAGGAGGTCCAAAAACAACCGCCCAGGTGCATACACAACACAACCTGAGATAGATTCCAAACACGCTGAAATCGCGTAAGGAACGGGACACTCAAACCACGCTGAAATTGTGAGAGGAGGTCAAACAACTCGGGAGCGTGTTCCACGCAACCTAAGTTAAGTCCCGGGGGACAACGATCCTAAACGCTGCTCAGCGTAAAAGGATAAACAATAAGAGATAACACAAGATGTAAATAAATGCAATAAGTGCGATGAAACGCGTGCACAATGCAAGACTTGGCACACAGCTTACGACATAGCATTCCATTCACTTGGCACACAGCTTACAACACAACACTCTGTTCGTTAGGCACGCAACTCGCAACACAAAATTCTGTTCAATCTGGGCACACAGCTCTTTTGGGCACACAGCTCTTTTCGGGCACGCAGCTCATCTTAGGCACATAGCAGATCTCGGGCAAACAGCGCATTCTTCGGGCACACAGCTCATTTGGGCACATAGTATATTTCCGGGCACACAGCTCGTTTTTCGGGCACACAGTTCATTTTCGGGCACACAGCTCCTTTTCGGGCACACAGCTCACTTTCCGGGCACAGAGCTCGTTTTCGGGCACACAGCTCGTTTCCGGGCACATAGCTCGTTTTTTCGGGCACACAGCTCGTTCCGGGCACACAGCTCACTTTCCGGGCATACAGCTCGTTTTTTTCGGGCACACAGCGCATTCTTCGGGCACACAGCTCATTTGGGCACATAGTATATTTCCGGGCACACAGCTAGTTTTTTGGGCGCACAGCACATTTTCGGGCACACAGCTCGTTTTTTCGGGCACACAGCTCGTTTTCAGGCACACAGCTCACTCTCTGGGCACACAGCTCGTTTTCGGGCACACAGTTCGTTTTTTCGGGCACACAGCTAACTTTCCGGGCACACAGCTCATTTTTTTTCCGGCACACAGCTCGTTTCGGGCACACAGCTCGTTTTCGGGCACACAGCACGTTGTTGAGGTGAACACACAGCACACACTGATTGAGAGTTGAACACGTAGCCCAAACATTTGAGATGAACACACAGCCCACACTTTAATGTCGAACACACAGCTCGTTGTTGAGGTGAACACACAGCACACACTGATTGAGAGTAGAACACGCAGCCCCAAACTCTGATTTTCTGAACACACAGCCTATTGTTGAGGTGAACACGCAGCACACACTGATTGAGAGTAGAACACACAGCCCAAACTCTAATTTTCTGAACACACAGCCCATTGTTGAACATACAGGATACGGCGACGGAACTTGTAGAAGTTGAAACAAACTCAGATGCCTGACATTTTTCCTTTTTTCTTTTGCTTCGAAGTCTGGAACCTATATAGCTTTAGATAGGTCCTGGTTTTACTGTTTTCACATGACCCGGGTTGAACCCTGCGGTTTTTGAAAGAACAAAATCTCGTTTTTCACAAACATGGAGAATGGCACAGCACTCTGAGCACAAAGCGATTTTTTTTTTTTTTTTTTTTAAATTGAAATTTGAGAATGAGTTCTCAACCAGGGTATTGAGCCTACAACTGACCACAGCCAAAACGACTCAACAATAGAAAACAAAGGTAGAACAACCTAGACACAACTCAATAGAGGAAAAACAAGGTAAAACAACCCAAACACACCGAGTGACACTCGAAACGACTCAAAACAAGAATCGAGAGAAAGCGAAAGACACGACACTCAGACATATTGGAAAGACGAGAGAATTCTCAGATCGTGAGGAGCCAGTTTATTTGTTTCCCACCCTTTCTCATTTGTGATTCTCACATCACTCGGCCCTCAAGCTCTGTTTTTCTGAAAAAGCCCTTTTCCTCACTTTTTCCCTCAGCGCACATCTCTCTATTCTTCAATCTCTCATTTTTTATCCCTCCCCTGGGTGGTTGATGGATAAACAGGAAGTTGTGGGCTCTTGCCCCTAGCATTCTGCTAGATTCTCTTTCTTCTGCTCATAACAGTGAATTTTCTCCACAGAGGGGTTGTGATGCGGCTGGATGTGCAGCAGATCTGTAATTGATGATGCTCTACTGGGGAGTTTGGACGTGATCAGATCTGTCCAGATGAGGGAATGGACTATCCTGCCCCATTCCAGTTCGTGCTTTGCACTTGGTTTGATACCTCGTTACTTGGAGGATACGAGAGAACCTTCGGCATTTTGCTGTTAGTTTCCCCTGTGCCCTTCTTGGCAAGTATGGTGCCCTTTTTGGCAAATGCATTGACAACGGGGAAAAGGCAGGAAGCCTGACTCAACTGTGCCCCTAGTTCATCATTTGACCATTTTTTGTTTTTGCTTTTCTACTCAAACAATTTTGACCAATATGAGAGTTAGATTAACACGCTTGTTCAATTTTTGATTTGAAATCATGCAAGTCAGGCCATGAGCACTGAAAATTTTCCTTTTTTTTTTGGGTCCAAGAAATGGTTTAGTTTTGGAAAAATTGAAATAATTTTCGAGAGAATTAATCAACCTCAGTAAAAATTCTCAAAAACTATTTTTGCAAACGGCCATTGCTCAACGAGCATGAAACCTACTCCTGAGATGCACAACCTCGAATCCAAAGGAAAACTGCCTCGTGCTTGAAGAGAACTGCATGGCAACGGAAAGTTGCCCATTGTTTGAATGGCATCGCGGCGCATTTGAATGGCAACAGAAAGTTGCCCCTTGTTTGAATGGCACTGCAGCACATTGTAGTCAGTCCTCAGAGTGCTGAACGCAACCAAACTCTCGGATACAGTGAAGACAAAAATGACTAGAACCAACGCATGGACACAATCAAATTTGAAGTGTTTTACGGCTGGACTTCAGAATGAAGTTGCCTACGTATCCCAAAGATGGGAATCAAGCCTTACGTAGTTCGGGGTTAAGGTACACTCGGGTATTTAACCTCTCCTTTTATGCTCTAACTTTTGCCACGGCGCCCGTTGCAGGTTTTCAACCTTGCGAGCTTTGTTCTTCTTTCTTTTTCATTTCTTTTCTTCTCTTTTTTTTTCTTTTCTTCTTTTTTTCTTTTTTTTTTTCTTTTTTTTTCTTTTTTCTCTTTTCTTCTTTTTTTCTTTTTCCTTTTTGTATATATCTTTTCTTGCTCTAACTTTTGCCTGGGTCTCCCTTTCTGGGTTTTCGGCCCAGCGAGCCTCTCAAAGGGTAAAAGTGTAACAAGTCCATGTCAAATGGTTTTAAGATCTCGAAGCCATCTGTATCCAAGAGAGTGGCTATTGTTTTGCAAGGGGATTCATCTTCGGCTCTTCGAGCACATTTGACATCTTTGCCCCTAGTTCAAAGGGTACTTATGTTCTAGCTTTGCAAGCTTCTTCTGATCTTCTGATCTTCTTGATTCGACTTTCCTGGCCTCTTGTTCGAGGGCTGCTTCAAATCTGGCCACACAGGCCTCACGTCGTAGTTGACCGTCGAACCTTCTGAATTCAAGTTCAAGGTTTGGAAGCAAAGGGGTTGAGTCTCGAGGCTGAGAGCGATCCTAGGCTGCAGAATCTCAAGAGCGATTCCACACAGGTCTTCGCAGGACCGCGCAAAGCATTTTGTTTTTGAAAATTTTTAAGAAAGCGACAAATCACTCGCGCTGAAGATAGTGTGAAACCAGTCTGGATCGAGCCAGGGTCCTTCTCAGTACTCACGCTAACAAGCATGATTTCATTCATTAAGGGCTTAGCACGCCTCTCTTTCTCTCAATTGATCAAAATTTTGCAAAACCCGAGGAATTCCTTCCTCTTCGTTTTCACCGCAGTGTTCAAAAAGCTTTTGGAAAACTTAGGTCGATGCAATGAATTCAAGGTACAGAAAAGACACAGCTTCTAGTCAAATACTGCCATCTCATTTGGAATTTCTGGTACAACTGGCACACGGCAGAAGCAAACACAAAAGCATGAAAAGCCACTGCTGTTCATTCAAATCTGTTGGCGTTACTGGCTCCAAGGCAGAAATAGATTCAAAACAAAACGAAAAGACAAACACAAAACAAAATGGTGACGTCCGAGGTAACACCCCCCGGAATCACCCGACTCCTATACAACAGGACTGACTCGATACAACAAGACAGACCCAAAACAAAAGAGACTGACTCAAAACAAAAAGACAGACTCAAAAACAAAACAAGACTGACCCAATACCTAAGTCAGAACGTATAAAAACTAGCATTCACAAATGCTCAAAACAGTGCGTGCCATACACCATATCTGAAATAAACTGAACGCCGCCCGCAGGTGGTTCATCCCCGGATCACATAGTCACATTATCCTCGAAATTTGCTGACCCAGTGATTGTGGACTTCGCCGAGCTTGGCAGGAGGACAACCCCGTTGTCAAACAGATCCTGTACTTCATGACGAAGATGGAAGCAGTTGTCAGTGGCGTGACCAGTCTGCTGGTGGTACGCGCAGTACTTAGTCTGGTCATGCTTTGGAGGGAGAGGATCGAGTAGAAGCCGTGGTTCAAGGGGTTTAAGGTACCCCATTTTAACAAGGATCTGGAGCGCCTTAGACAACGGCATGTAAAGGGCATGGAATACCCTACGACCTCGGGGTAGATACTTCGAGGTTTGCTGACTCTTACCGGACGCATTAGCAAATGGATCGGCAGGTGCTGCCTTGGTCTTCTGATCCTTTCCAGGTGCAGAATTGGAATTGGAGGGAACCGTTCTGGCATGACGGGGCCTATCCCGATTTTCTATCTGGATGGAACTCCCATCGGTTGGAGCAGGGAAAGCATCATCCACAGTTTTAGCCACCACTGCGAATATTTGTTGTTTACTCAATCCTCCGGCTTTCAAAGCCTCGATTGCCCACAGCAGTTGTTTGACAGGATCAGCATCTGTTCCCACTTTATCCTTACCTTTGGCCTCAGCTTGATCGAGGGTTTGGGTTGCTACATCAGAGTAGAACCCAGTTGTTGTTGACACATCATGGCCATAGCTTGAGACAGCCTCAGGTTGGCTGAGCTCGATCACAATTCGCCCCAATAGCGGGGGCTCCTGCGGTACGAAATTCCCGGTGTAGGATGTGGTTGGTGGCGAAGCCGACATTCCGTAGGCGAGATCTGCCACAGATCGCTGATCATTCCCATCAGTTCAAACGTGGTGGGCTCACGAGTTTGACACAACTGGGGCGCCCAGACCGGGCGCGCGGCAGGCGACCTGGGCGGGTATGGTATTTCAACATTGGTCTCATCCTGCAAGATGTTTCCTTGGTCCAATGCGGCGGCCATGGCCACAATTTTTTCTGAGCTCTGTGCCATCACGATCTGCTAAGTTTGGACGAAGGTGATGTGACTGGTGACTGACGGATCAGATGAACCAGGAAGCCTTGACTGGCCTTTCTTTAACTTGCCTTAGTGAAGGAAAATACTGGCTGCTCTGAATTGAATCTCTGAACCCTTCCCCCCCCTAAAAGAGAAAACAAGCAGTATCTCAGCCCAATTTTACCAAGACAGATACCCGCAGATATAACTGAATTACTGTTCCCCAAATTATTGCCTCAAAACCGAATCTGATACCCACAGATAACTGATTCCCAAAATACTGAACTGGTGCCCGCAGGCCTGATGCCCAAACTCGTAAACTGATACATGCATTTCCTGTAGAGACGCACTCTAAAGCACATAATAGATAAGTAAGAGCCAAAACACCCCTATGTTGGGGTAGGGTTTCCCTGTCCTATTTTGTCAGGAACTAGGGTTTCACTACGCACGCAGCGGTTTCAAACAACCTATATTGGGTAAGCGACCTGTCCTAGTTTGGAATGGTCACTACGGATTTCGATATGCACTAGGTCGAATGGTCAAAAAGGGTGCCCCGGTAAAACCAGGGTTTGTGTTTCCATACTGGCAGAGCCCGTAACCGGTCAGCCTTATGGTCATGCCTTGACAAGACAAGCCTCCGGCAAACCGTTCAGGAATAGCAGATGGCAAACACGGTGTCCTAGGCGCACCAATGCAAATGCAATGCAAAGAAACACACAACTGTAGTCAAAACCAGATATCATGAGTTCGAGTCAAGTTCTCTAAATCCCCAGCAGAGTCGCCAGAAATTGTAACAAGCCCGCGGGGGACCTCGCTACAGTTCAGACTCGATTTTGTCACGGTTCTTAATCTTGAACCAAAGAGTCCAAATCCGGCAAATCGTTTTAAGAAAACAGATTTTTGAAAGAAGTGCCAAACATGGACTACTTTGCCAGATACAGAGTCGCCACCTAAATATTTTATTTTTGGGAAATTTAGGAAACCCTGACTCGTTTGCCTAAGGCCACGTGTCCGTCATCACCAAAGTTGCCGCGGCTCGGGAACTTGGGTATGATTGGGGAAGGTCACTTCGTGAGCACCCCCGCTCGCCCGATCAAAGATCGGCCTCTACTAAACATGATATCTAGTTTTGAAAACATTATGTGCTCTTATTCCGGTTATTAGCCTAGATTTACTATGTGATGCGCACAGCATACAAGTATAGACTGGATCGCCTGAATTGGAACAAAACATTTCATGTTTGTTTGTTTGAAAATGGTTTGATGGTGCTACCCGCAAGTAGGCTAAGACGTGGATTTGCCACCCTCGGGTGGGCTTAGAAAACATGATTTTGCCACTATCTAGTGGGCTTAAAACACACATTTGATGACTTGTTCCAATTCAAATAACCCAACCTTCACCCACAGGCATTCAGGCAGTTATATCACATAAGCAAATAGCCTCATGGTAAGCATGCTATCATGGCAGTCACTCACACACATGCAAGGATGCTAAAGCATAAAAACTTACCGAGTACTCCAAGCCAAAACAGAAACTAATTAGAAATCATGCATGATCCTAACTATACAGAAATGCCTAATGCAACACATGCAAAAATGCAACTATAGCAGGCTCGGCTATTCTAAACATGGCATATGGAATGCTACAGCTAACAAGTACTCAACTTAGAATTGAAATACAAATGCGGTTAGTATGATGCGCCGAGCCCGGTGCATGCAAAACAGATGAATGAATGCAAATATGCTATCATACTGTATGCTAATTGAAACATGCCCTAATCTAACCATCATAAGCTGGTAAATAAAAGGGAGAAAGACGTGGGGTTGGAAGACATACATCACACTCACGCACACTTATTACAACATTGCCCTCGCGCAGAGGGTCCGAATAAATAATATACAATCCCGGATAGTACAGTCCAAATAAATAATACAGTCCAAATATGTACAAAAATCCTAATTAGTTACCAAATTAACTAAGAAAACAATAAATTGGCATGCAAGCCAGGGACTGCCTTGACTCTTCTCCAGATGATGAATGATGCATGTCCGGGTTGCCTTGTGCAGAAATCCACTGCGATGCCCCAATTAGCCTCTGTTTTGCAATGATTTTTTTGGAAAGCGCGCCAAGCCCCGGAAGACTGCTGATTCTTGATTTTGCTGCAACAGAGAGCAGGAAAGGGGCATAGCAATGTATTTTCACAAATGTATGCATGCTTCGATCCTCGTGCCACCAATTACGCATCTCGATGCATGATGGCCGAGGAGTCGATTTGCACAATTCAATATGGAATGAATGCACATGAAAACACAACAAAACCTAACTCCATCATGGATGATCCAGAGCGTCGGCGACTGGGGAATTGAGACACGTTCCATCACTCGGAGTATGAAACGCACCTCGTTCCCCGTGCCCGGGCGAACTCTTATCCCGAGCACAATGTAATATGCATGATATGCATGAAATGCAACTAAGATACATCCTAACATGCAACATGCTATGAAATGACATACACGATGCACAAGGTAACATGGCATACACAATGCATTAACATACAACCTAGCATACATAATGCTATGGAATGAAACGGCATACACAATGCAATATGGACTTACACTAACACAAGTGGACCTCAGCCACACTCACGTAAGAGGCCATTAGATGAAAATGAGACACTCGAAATGTGTGCACACGTGCACGCAAACCGAGGACCGACCCTAAGGCACGGAATGCCACTCTAACAAGGCATGGCAAAACATAAAAATGGCATACTAACATACAAATTTCAGAGGGAAAATGAGACGCAAAACAGCCCCGAAACATGGTAAAATGGTACCCGATGCATGGAACGAGTCCCGAAACATAAAATTTGGCGCATGAAATGGCCTATAGCTACACAATGCATGCATAGTTTGAAAATGAAGTGTAAATACAGAAGCAAGGCAGCCCCAAAACAAGCATATTTACAGTTTAAATCAAGGCCAAACAGTGGGCATAAATGGGGCTAAATTAGCATGCAAAATGGCCCTAAAAGCAAGATAATGAAGCAAGTGCAAGCTGATGTCCCTAAAAAGAGAAGGGACCTTATACAATATTGAAGAGGGGCCAAAAATATGATGTTTTACAGTTTATAACAAACCCCAAAAACAGATACAAGTATGCTCAAAATGCTATGCAAAATAAGGGCCAAAATGGAGATAAAGAAGCAACTGATACATTCTGGTCCTAAACAGGTAAGGGCCCTTCAACAATGTTGAACAGGGGCCCAAAATATGACTTTTTACAGTTAACGGACGAGCCCAAAACAGTGTACAACTATGCTCAAAATGCAATGCAAGATATGGCCTAAAAGAGAGGCTACAACACAAAGTATACAAATGATGCTCCAAACAGTAATAGACCCTTAATGAAACATGGAGAGGGGGTCAAAAAAAGGCCATTTTCAGTTCGGACCAAAGTCCAAAAACAGAAGCTCAAAGGGCTAATGAATCATGCAAAAATGGGGCTAAAACATGGATATCAAAGCAAGTAGCACATGGAGGACTCAAACAGTGATGAGCCCTTCAACAATGTTGAAAAAGGGCTCAAAATAAGCTACTTCACAGTTTACAATATGCCTCAAAACAGTTTACATATAGGCCAAAAACAACATGCAAGGAAATGGCCTATAAGAGGGATAATGAAGTAAGTACCAAATGGGGGCCTCAAACAGTGATAGGCCCTTAATGAAAGATGGAATAGAGCTCAAAAAAAATGCTACTTTCAGTTATGGCCGGAGCTCAAAAGTATAAGCAAGAAGGGCTAAGAAATAGTGTAAAAATGAGCTCAAAAGAGGGAGAAAGCAACTCACCCTTGTAGACCAACTTTTTGCTGCCTCTTGGACCAAGAAATGCTGCCTCTTAGCCTCTGAGAAGACCCTCCTAGCTGCTGGAATGGAGTGGTGGTGTGGTGTTAGGTGGTGGTGAAGAAATGGTGTAGGAACTTGGATGTTTGAAGCTTGGAAGTATAGAGATAGGAGGAGGGGTGTAATGCAAGCTTGAAGCAAATTTTTCCAACCCCAAAACCAGACCTGGGGTGTTGGTTATGTAGGCCAAAGAGGGGGAGAAAGAGGGGGAAAAAAGGGGAGGGAAATCACTCCAAGTTTCCCTCCAAAAATTACCCCCCCCGGATACAGAATCTGGGGAGGAATAAAGTGCATATCTGTGATGTGCCAGGTGTAAGGAGGCTGGCTGGCTAGTTATTGAGGTTGCAGGTGGCCGGCCGGGCCTCCCCATGGCCGGCCGGCCAAGGGTCAAAAGGGCCAAGTATGATTAGTGGCCGGCCACCACAGATTGGTGGCCTCCCATGTGTCATCAACACAACCCTGTGGTCGAAAATTGGCAACTGTGAACCGGGAGAGAGAACAACCCACTTTTCAAAGGGGTTCAAAAGGGTCAAATGGAATTACTGGCTGGCCACCACATATTGGTGGCCTCCCAGATGTGTACATCACAAATATGGGGGTTAGGGTTGAGGAAAGTGGCCCTAGGGTGGTCAACATTGGCTTTGAAGTGAGAAAAACGGGCGTCGAAGGGCGATAATGGAAATATAACTGGTTGCTGGAACAATTACTAGCCTCCCACCCTTCTACGACCTTCCTGGTGATGAAACAGAGGTCCCTACCAAAAATGAATGAAAACCGATGCAAAATGAAGGTTCGGGGGCCGAAACGCGTAGTCCGAGGCCCCGAAAACTAACTGTTAGGCACCGGGAATGGTGTTCGAGCACGAAGTTGGTCTCTCGGACCACAGTGTCCCTTTAAAAGGGAGGAAATAAGATGCATGCCAAAAACTGGAACAAACGGAGGTGGTTAGGCGGTCCCGAATCGAGGCACTCGGCCTGACGGCTCCGAAAATCGGGAACCAGGCTCCAAAATGGGCAAAATGGCCTACGACCACGAAATATAGCCCACGGCCACTGAGAGATAGTCTACGAGACCTCTCCCACCCTTTGGGAAGAGAAACAGAGAAAACCGAGTCTGGTTCGCAAACCGAAGCAAGGCACAGAAAAGCCCGGAAGTCCGAAGGCAGGGCTCACGGCCGAGACTCAGAGACTTCTGAACGAGCACAATATACAACATCACCGAGCGCTCAATCGGTGACGTCTGAGTCTTAAGGTCAGTCAAAAATGGGGTGTCTACAGATACCAGCAGGAACCTTGTGTCAATTTGCTTGGTGACCACTTCTTTGATCTTGAGGGCCCAGTCTGGGCGGATCCTTCTGAGCTTTTGCTTGATAGGTCGAGCCTCTGGGTCAAGAGGAATCCGGTGCTGTACAATCTCAGGATTGATTCCAGGCATCTCTTCGTAGGACCACGTGAAAACATCTTTGAAATCTTTTAATAAAGCGACTAAGCGCTCGCGCTCCTCCGAAGACAATGTGGACCCGATCTGGACCAGCCGCGGATCCTTCTCAATACCAACATTAATTTAGGTGATTTCATCAACCAAGGTTTAACAAACCTCTCCTGCTCTTGATCAAGCAAATATTGCAAAACCGGAGGAATTTCATCCTCGTCATTTTCCTCAAAATTTTGAAAATCCTGATTCAAGCAATAAATTAAGGGCACAAAAAAGTAATTGAAGGCCACAGCCGCACAATTCTCAATAAGTACTTCCAAGTCGCCAGGTTCCTCTGTTACAACAGACTCAAAGGAAAAAGAAAAAGACGACCTAGACAGGACTGTGGCATCTGGGTTATCACTCCCAGGAATACCGGACTCAGACTCAGACGAGCTGGAACCTGATTTCGACTCACAAGACTCAATGGAATCAGATTCCGGCTCACTACCTGACCCGGTGCTGCTCGATAAGAAACCTTCCTCGTACTGCAAGACGAGGGAGGGTGCGATGGATGAATCCAAAATTTTTGAATGTGGGTTCGCAGCCATTTCATTCCCAATCATGGACACTGAGAGGTCATCCCCCAAGCACTCATGCACGATCGGAGGATCTGAAAGTAGACAAGCCAGTGCTACCCCCATTTCAATCTCTGCGCCCTCGGAAACCTCCTCTTTGTACTATTTAGCCTCAGCTATTGGGTCTGTTTGCTCCTCGGCAACATCATCCTCAGACAATTGCAAATCAAAGAAGATCTCAAACCCCGGCAAGCGTCTCCTCTCTGCATTCAACCATGGCTCTAGGAAGCCGCAAAACGGGAAGTCCTTCCCCTCCCGGACAAAGCGTCCTTTCAGGGTACCCTGAATAGGTCGGTGCATCAACTCAAAATGCTTCCCCGCCTGCTTAGCTCTGGCCCTTCCGGCCATTTCTTTGCATTTCCTCACCTAGTCCTCCTTGGTAGGCAGGTAACCTAAACCAAAGGTATATGGGTTATGCGGCACTTCGGCCGATGTTGCAACGCCTTTTCGACCACTTTTCCCTAATCCCATCCCAGGGATGTGCTGGAGTTTGTTCATGAGGTACACCGATTGTGCACTGACATAGAGCCCCTCATCAACTGCTAAGATACTCTGTACAACCTGAGCCTCAGCTAAGGTAAATCCTGATAGGAACACATCCTCCGCACTGTGTTCGATTTCCAACACTGGCGTAGAAACCTCTGGCAGCGGATGGATTGAAGAATTCCCAAAAACTATGGCCACCCTTTTCCCGTGGGGGTACTTCAACATCTGGTGGAGGGTGGAAGAGACTGCTTTTACCTGGTGCAACCACGACTGCCCTAGTAGTAGATTGAAGGTCGCGGGAACGTCCAAGACATGAAAGTCAATATCGTGTTGTCCTGGACTGACCTTAGTTCGAATCTGCACAGTCCCCATCACTTCTCTACTAGTATTGTCATATGCCCGAATTACCTGGGCAGCAGGTACAAAGTCCACAGGCTTCAACCCGATTGTATATGCCGTCCTCGACGGACATACATTGATGGTGGATCCTGTATCGACAAGAACTACTGGTACCCACTTGTCTCTACACTCCACAGAGATGCAGAGTGGTTTGTTATGGTTTGCGCCCTCAGGTGGCAACTCCTTGTCAGTGAAGGTCAACGTCGGGGAAGCTCCTCCCGGAAAGACCAATCCTACCAGCTGCTCAGGCGTGGTATCGATCGAAAGTTTAGCCCTGTCCATTGCAGAAAGGACAACTTGTCTATGTACCCTTGAAGCCATAAGTAGTGCCCAGATGGAGGTGTTTGCCTGTATCTTCTTAAGTTGTTTCAACACAGCCTCCTCTTCGAGTAGTTTCTCCTTTTGCCTTTCCGCTTCCTTGTCCTTTCCGAACACCTCTGGTTGATCTAGGTGTGGGGGCTTGAAATACCGCCCACTTCTAGTCATGTGGTCAACCTCTCCAATATGCCAGGTATCATCCGGTCGGTTATTCCCCCAATCCTCGTCTGTGTGGGCAAGACATAGGTCATCATCTTCCCACCACATCCCATCGGCCATCGACAAGCAACTATCTAGTTCTGTTACAACTGTTCCTGTGCGCACAACACATTCAGTTCCCGTGCTCACAGCACATTCAGTCCCCACAGGGGCTTTAGCCTTCCTAACCCTTTGTAGATCTTCGATCTTCTCTTGCTCAAACTGTTTCAGTGCAGCCTACTGCTCAGCATCCTCTGTACTCAAACCGTTCAGATCCTGAGCAAAATTTTTAACACCGATGCTCTCCGGCGGTCCATTATGATCTCCGGCCATTCTGGCCACTGTTGATGATATTCCAACCCCTGATTGCCCCTGGTCTGGCTGAAGTTGTTCAATAGCATCCAGCTCGTCACTGAGCCACCCAGTAGCTTTTACTGATCCTTCTAGATCGAACCAGTTGACAGTCACGTCCCCTGTATCCTATTCTTCAAAGAATTGCATATTTGTAATGTCCTCCTCTAGTTCTGCCAGGTCGTCTAGCCCTTGATTAGGTCCATCCTCCTGTACGACACTGATCTCTGTCGTTACTGGGAATTCCACCCTTGGCTTAGGCTGACCTGTTGGTGTAATGTAACTGCTCAGGTCGTACATATATCTCGCAGACCCCTCAGGCCCTGAATAATCATTTCCATCTGTTCCCATAATCATCCCGGTTCTATCTTCGATAGTCACCACCACCGGCTCAGGTTGGGTTTGGGAGATGTTTAGCATGCACAAATCCATGCTTTCTGGAATGAACACCTCCGGCTTGGGTAGGTGAGAAGGTTTGATATATATGCTAGAATCGTATGACATAACCCCAGTTTGGATTAGGTTAATGCATTTGGGAGGTGGAGCTTAGTTATGTAGTGGGAGTCGGTTGGTTGTGACGTTTGGTTTTTCTGGCGGTGCGATCACCTTATTGTGAACGAGATCTTGGATATCGTGACGCAGTCTCAAGCATTGGTCGGTGTTGTGACCATGCTATTGGTGATAGGCGCAGTACTTCGCCGGGTTATGTGAAGAAGGAAGTTTTTCTGGTAAGGGTCGCGGCTCTAGAGGCTTCAAGTGCCCTTTCTTGATCAAAACCCCCAAAGCTTTGGATAGGGGCATGTATAGTGGGGTGAAGGTTCTTTGGCCTCTGGGCGCATACTTGTGGGGTGAAGCTACTACCGGACGCACCAGTGAATGGGGTAGCTGTGAGGGTTTTTAGAGTGGTGGTGGTGACCATTCCGACATCTGAAGTTTTGCCAGCTGCAGCACTACTTGTGCCTGTATTCGTACTGTGGTTGAATGCCCTCTTAGGCTGCTCTCTCTCATTATCAATGAGGCCTTGTTTCATGGTGTCCTCTATTTGCACCCCAATCTCATGTAGATCTGCAAAGGTGGGTAGGGGGAGAACGATCATCTTCTGCATGAGCTTGGGCTGGAGGTTGCGCACAACAATCTGTATCTAGTCTTTGTCCATAGGCCTGATGGTCATCATCGAGGCTTTAGCCCTCCAACGGGTTACAAAGTCGGAGAAGCTCTCCTTCGATTCTTGCCTGTTGTCTCGAGATCACGAGTTGTGACCTCGATCTACGTGTTATAGGAGTATTGAGCTATGAAGGCCTCAGCCATCTCCTCCCAATTCCTCTTAACGGAGTCCTCCAATTTTGCATACCAAATAGCCGCTACACCCTACAGGGTCCGGCCAAACAGAGAAAGCTTCTGCAATCTGGAAAGGCCTATCGGCCTTAAGATGTCTGAAAACAGCCGCAGGTGTACCATAGGATCCCCAGACCCATCAAAGCGGTCTATATGTGGCATCTTAAAACGGGCCGGCAGCGTCACGGCCGAGTCAGTGTATCCATCCTCAATATTCGGAATGGATTTCACGCCTTGAGATTTTTTGAAAAGCTTTTCAAGCTTGCTCACTTTTAGTGCCGTGGGGTCCACTTCGAACTCAAAGGGAGAATCTGGTAGATTGGTGGGTGCTTTGGATAGCTGAGGTAGGATTGGGGGCGGAGCCAGTCCCGTGGGGATGTCCGTATCTTCCTGGACATTAGCTGTCTCCCCGAGTATTGGAACCCTGGGTGGGGGAGGGGCTTCGTGTGAAGCAGATGCTCCAGTCTGCTGCTGTAACTTGGTAATTACCTCTGCTTATTGGGCCATAACCTCGGCTTGGCATGTAACAAATTCTGTTTGACGGGCAGCGTCCTGCTACATGGTTTTCATACTTTCCTGGAGCTGACGCACCATCTCCTCCAAGCCTGCCATATTATGCTGATCTAACTAAATAACTGGTATACCTGTCCCTGCAATAGAAACTGAGACCTTAGCCTGACTGTTCAAGGACCACTGATCTAGCGACCTCTATACTGATACACTGCGCCTTTTTGACCTTCGTCTATTAACCACGGGTAAAGAAAGAAACACTGCTTGTCTATCTATCAGATCCCTAGATCGATTGAGTCTTCGACCTCTAACCCAAAGTGCTCGGAGAATATCTACCTGGTCGGATGCAATTGTGCTAAACTACCTTGCAAAAAGATAAATAAAGCATAATAAGGAAATAAACAACTAAAACGAGCAGTGTGCTATGTTATGAGCTGAATAAATTAAAGACAACACACAGTTGGCCTGACAACACACAGTCGGCATAATAACACACAGTCGGTATTTGTAAGCTGAACACACTGTCTTTAACTCTGATCACTGTGCCCCAAATTGCTGCCCCAAAATTGAATCTGATACCTCCAGGTAAAACTGATTCTCAAATACTGATGCCCTCAGGCCTGATACCCAGACTTGCAAACTGATACGTGCATTCCTGTAGAGGCACACTCTAAAAGCACATAGCAAACAAATGAGAGCCAAAACACCCCTATGGAGGGGTAGGGTTTCCCTATCGTATTTTGTCAGGAGCTAGGGTTTCACTACGCACACAGCGGTTTCAAACAACCTAAAATCGGGTAAGCAACCTGTCCTAGTTTGGAATGGTCGCTATGGATTCTGAATATGCACTAGGTTGAATGGTCAAAAAGGGTGCCCCGGTAAAAATCGGGGTTTATGTTCCCATCGTGGCAGAGCTCGCAACCGGTCAGCCTTATGGCACGCTTCTCAAAGCGAGCCTCCGGTAAACCGTTCAGGAATAGCGTACGGCAAACACAGTGTCCTAGGCACACCAATGCAAATGCAATGCAAAGAGACACATAAGTATAAATAAAACAAGATATCATGAGTTCGAGTCAAGTTCTCTAAATCCCCAGCAGAGTCGCCAGAAACTGTAGACGCGCTCCCGGGAACTCTCCGATATCCACGCGCCTGCGAGGGGTGCGGAATCTCGTTTTGTTCTGAGCTACTACAGTTCGGACTCAAATGTCACGGTTCTGAATCTAGTCTCGCAAAGTGCAATGCAAGACCGATAAATCACCAAAGAGTCCAAATCCGGCAAATCATTTTGGAAAACTGATTTTTGTAAAGAAGTGCCAAACATGGATTGCTTTGCCAGATACAGAGTCGCCACCTAAATATTTTATTTTAGGAGAATTTAGGAAACCCTGACTCGTGCCTAAGGACATGTGTCCGTCATCACCAAAGTTGCCTCGGCTCGGGAACTTGGGTACGATTGGAGAAGGTCATCTATGAGCACCCCCGCTCGCCCGAACGAAAGATCGGCCTGTACTAAGCATGATATTTTGTTTTTGAAAACCCATGTGCTCTTATTTCGGTTAATTAGCTAATCTTACTGTGTGATGCGCACAGCAAACAAGTATAGACTAGATTGCCTAATTTGGAACAAAGCATAGCATATCCGTTTGTTTGGAAAATGGTTTGAAGTTTGCTACTCGCAAGTAGGCTGAAATACGGATTTCAATAAATTGTTCCAATTCAAGCAATCCAACCTTCACCCATAGGCACTCAGGCAGTTATATCAATTAAGCAGTTAGCCTCATGGTAAGCATGCTTTCATGGCAACATTAACACACATGCAATATGCTAAAGCGTAAACACTCACAGTGTACTCCGAGCCAAAACAAAGAACTAGTTAGAAATCAATGCATGATCCTAGTTCATGTTAAGATGGCTAATGCAACACATGCGAAAATGTAACGAAGATAGGCTCGCTATCCTAAGATGTCATGTGAAATGCAACTTGATACATGTATTCAAATTGGAATTGAAATACAATGCAGTTAGTATGATGCGCCGAGTCCGGTGCATGCAATACAGATGAATGGATGCACACATGCAAGCATAAGGTATGCTAAATGAAATATGCCCTAAAAACTAACCATCATAAGCGGTTAAGTAAAAGGGAGAAAGAAATGGAGGTTGGAAGACATGCATCACACACACGCACGCTTATTACAACAATGCGCCCTCTCGAAGAAGGGATCGAATAAGATGCTAACTAGCTAATCTAAGCTAATTAAACTAATTATTACACAACAAATTAATTAACTAATCCTTGTTAACTAATTATTACAAAACGAATTGAATAGCTAACGCATTAACTAATTAAAGTACAAACCAAAGCAAAAGCAAGCTATCTAAGCATGGCAACTAAGGAAAGCAATAAATCAGGAGCCTCAGAGGGAGAGGAATGCATGCAAGCCCGGTCGCCTCGTTCGGAAATCCAATGCGATGCCCCGATTTGCCTCTGTTTTCATTTGTCCTCAGAACCTTACACCAAGCTCCAGAAAGATGAAACTCCACCTTAGGAATCCTGTGGGAGGGTGGCCGACCACTTTTGGTCTCTAGAAACACCTGCCGACCACTTTTGGTTGTTGAGAAACCAGAAAAGTGGTCGGCAGCTACTTTTTCTGGCTGGCCGAACAGTTGTTGCTGCTGAACTGCAATTTGATGCAACAGAGAGCAAGAAAGGGCATGGCAATGTATTTGCAAGATATGTGAACTCAAGGGGGTGTGGTTCTCGACCCTCGGGCTACCAATCACGCATTTCAATGCATGATGGCCGAGAGGCAAAGTTGCACAATTCAATATGGAAATGAATGCACAAGTAAACACATAAAGCCTAAAACTCTATCATGTATGATCAAGAGCGTCGGCGACTGGGAATTAAGGCACGTTTCATCACTTTAAATATGAAACGTCCCTCGTTTCCCGTGTTTGGACTAACATGCAAGCAAGCATGGCAAACATGCAACTACATGGCATACTCAATGCAACTAGCAACCTAGCATACACAATGCGAGAAATAACATAGCATGCTCAATGCAATGATGTAACCTAAGCATACACAATGCAAGGTACAAGGCATATACAATGCTAGATGCTAAGAACTAGATGGCATACTCAATGCTAGGCAATCATAAGGTTTTAAACACCATGTAATGCATGCATGCACAATGCAATGCAACAGAGGGCAACAATATGCAATACACCAAACATGCAACAACATACAAACCATATACTTGGACTTAAACCGAAATGGACAGACCTCGGTCATGCCCAAAACAGTGGCCATAATGCTAAAATGAAGGCGCCGAAAACACATACAAGCATGCATGCCAATTGGCTCACCAATTAAGGCACTAAGGTGCAACTCTCAAGAACACTTAAAGAGTGAAAAGCATGGAAGTGTAACAACACTAAGGGCACTGAAATGAGATAAGAAGTGATGCCAAGTCATTCAAACAACACAAGTATGGCATGCTAGGGTCCTTAAAGCATGAAGCTAAGCAAAGAGGACTACAAAGGAGGCATGCAATACATGGCAAATATGCATGAACTAAGCATGGACAGAGCTCAAGTAGGTCAAAATAAGGACCTAAACATGCTGAGACGAGGGCTCAAATACCTAGGCATGCAAGCATACAAGCTAAGGCATAAACTAGGCAATAATGCATAACACTCAAAGGCACTTAAAGCATGATTGAGGTAGGAACATGGCAATGCTAAATGCTCTGAAATGTCATGTTAAGTGATGCCAAATCATGTACACAACACAAATGAAGCATGCAATGGTGCTCAAAGCTTGAGGCAAGCAAGAGCATTTGTACTACAAGTATACAAAACATGAAGCATGTGACCAAGGCAACCCAAAACAGTCCTAGAACATGTTAAGATGAATCTAAAACATGCATGGAAGGAAGCCAAAACAAGCTAGCATGGAGGGCATAAGGCATGATGCATACAAGGCAAATAAGGTGGATTACACTACACCTATTAGGACCAAGCATGGAATGACTTCACCAATAAAAATCAAAGTTATATCATGGCAAAATAACCCCAAATAAGCACTGAAATGATGGCTCACAAGCTAAGGTATGAAGGCATACGCAATGGTTCATGTTAAGGCATAAAGGGGTAAACCCTCCAACGCATTGAAAGAGCACAAAATGCAAGTGCATGAGCATGAAACATGGACTGAAATAGCATTACAAATGATGCCAAATCATTCAAATAGTCCAAGTAATGCATGCTAGAGAACTTGATGCACAAAGCTAATAAGCTAGATTGAACTAAGGCTATACAAAGCAAGTCATGCATGGCCAAAACAACTAAAATCAAAGCTAAAGCATGTTAAAACATGGACAAAAGCTTCATGAAGTTAAGCCAAAAGCATGCTAAAATGACATGTTACAACATGATGCATGTTAGACTATTTCATGGCATTACACTACAAGTGCATGAGGCATGCAAGGGCCAACCAAACCAAACCAAAACAGAGTCATGACATGGAAAAACATCACCAAAAACATGCTGAAATGGAAAGAAGACAAGCTAGAATGGCATGCTACTTCATGAGGCATACAAAGCTAGTTTGTGTGATTTACACTACAAGTGTATTAACCATGCATGGAGTGACCAAAGCAAGCAAAAATAGTGGTATGCCTCAGCAAAATAACCACAAATACATGCTAAGAACAAGAGCTTATCAAAGGTGCTAACAACATGAGGCATCAAAGGTGCTCAAACATGAGGCATATGAAGCTAGTAAACACAATACAAGGAGAGGGGATGACCCTCTCCTATTTAGGACACCAAAACCACCTTTCCACCACTGAAAAAGGTCATGCAAAGGCTTCAACAAGAACCCAAAGGAATGGCTCAAAATAAGGCCTAACAAGGCCTAAGAGGGGGTAAATCACCCCAAACGAAAAAGTGACCTAAAACAACTATTTTAAGCACTTAAAAATGGAACTTTTTTCAATTATAAGTTAAGCTCAAAACAGCATGAAAATAGGCTCAAAAGCTTAAGCAAGAATGGGGGTTTTAAAGGTCAAAGACTCACCCTTGAAGACCTTCTTTACTACTGCAACTCTAGCAAGTTCTTCGAGCTTAAATCAGTTCAAGAACACCAAAAACAACTCCTTTGCACCTCAGCTACCCAAGGATGGTGTTTGAGTGTGTGTTTGTGTGTTAAACTAAGACAAATCTACACTTTTCAAGCACAAAAATGAAGAACCAAGCAAGATAGATACAAAACTATATGTATCTCTCTAAGGGCCATTTTTGAACCTAGAGGATGGAGGGGGAGCTTCCCTCTTATAGAAGAGAAAAGGCAAAGCTTCTAGGAGAAGCTAAGCACCAAGGCAATCCCTCTATACACTGTATGGAGGATGGCCCTAATGTCCTCTAGTTGTGCTAGCTGGAGGAAAATATCTCAAAAAAGGTGTCAAAAAGCAGTCGACCACCTGAAGTGGTCGGCCTGCTACTTAAAGTGGTCGGCCGACCACTGTAAGTGGCCTCTGAGAACAAAAACTGGTCGGCCATGGTGGGAGAGAGTCCAGGGCACGAAAACAATGCAGTGGTGTGGTGGCCGACCAGAAAAGATGGCCCAAAGACCAAGAAAGCCAGTTGTTCGACCAGAAAACTGCCTAGCAGAGGAAGAAGTGGTTGGCCAGGAGAAATACTGGTCTCCCACCCTTGGACCACCTTCCAAACAAGGAAAACAAGGTTTGTACCAAAAATAAACCAAAACGGATGCAAGACGAGAGATTGAGAGGCAAAGCATGGGGCCGAAAGCCCCGAAAACTAGCTGACGAGCACCAAAAGTGGTATGCGACCACAAAAGTGGTCTCCTGGACCACAGTGTTCCTCTAGGCAGAGGCAACAAGGTATGGTTCAAAAACCACGCCAAACGGAGAACGTTAAGCGGTTCCGAGACAAGGCGCGCAGCCAAAGGCTCCAAAAATCAGAAACTAGTCTCCAAACGGGAAAAGTGGTCTACGACCACAAAGAGATGGTCTACAAGACCTCTCCCTCCCTCCGAAAAGAGAAACAAAGTTCGGTCCACAAACCGAGCCGAAGCACAAAAGGGTTCAAAGGCCCGGAGGCGAGGCTCTCAGCCAAAACTCCGAAACCTCTAAACGAGCACAACATGCACCATCACCGAGCGCTCAATCGATGACGTTTGAGTCTTAAGGTCGGTCAAAAATGGGATGTCTATAATAGCCGACTGGCCACTTATAGTAGCTGACGGCCACTTTTTGTAGCCGACCGGCCACCAGTGAATTTTTGCACGAATGTGTTCCTGTGTTGGAGTAGAGGGAATCTGCAAGTTGGTACAGTTTTCAGAGATCAAACGGGTGCAAACAGAGGCATCCGATGGCAAGGTAAGGGCATTTTCGGTTGGAGCAACCGAGCATGCATGCAACCCTCGCCCTCGAGGCCATTTAATCATTTTTGTTTGCTTAGAATAAGTTATACAAGTGTTGTAATTAATTAGTTTAATTCGTTTTGTAATATTTTAGCTAGCTTAGAATAGTTAGTTAATTTATTTCAATATTATTGTAATAATTAGCTTAGAATAGTTAATTAGTTTTGTGTTGTAATAATTAGCTTAATTAGCTTAGCTAGTTATCTTATTCATTCGGACCCTCCTTCGCGAGGGCATAATGTTGCAATAAGTGTGCGTTCGTGTGTGCATGTCTTCCAACCCCGTGTCTTTCTCCCTTTTATTTAACCGCTTTCGATGGTTAGTTTAGGGTCATGTTTTGATTAGCATACCTTATGCTTGCATGTTTGCATCATTCATTTGTCTTGTATGCACCGAGGCTTGGCACATCATTCAAACTGCATTGCAAAATCAATATACTTATTTGAATACGTGTTTTGAAACATGTTATCAAGTGTTGAAAATACCATGATTAGGTAGTCGAGCCTATTAATTGCATTATTGCATGTGTTGCATTAGGCATCTTGTATAGTTAGGATCATGCATTCTTTCTAACTAGCTTTTGTTTTGGCTTCGAGTACTCAGTAAGCTTTTACGCTTTAGCATACTTGCATGTATGTGATTGCCATGTTGCCATGTTTCGCGTGCTTGCCATGAGGCTATGTGCTTAAGTGATTAACTGCATGAATGCCTGTGGTTGGAGGCTTTGTTGTTTGAATTGGAACGGTTCAACTACTGTGACTTTTACACCCACTTTGCGAAGTGGCAAATCATGTTTGATGGCAAATCCACGTTTTAGCCCACTTAAGGGTGGCAAATCCAAACCATTTTCGAAAACAAACATGAGTTGAAATGTTACAATTCTAGCGATTTTAGTCTACACTTGCTTGTGTGCGTCACATAGTAAAGTTAGCTAAATAACCGGAATAAGAACACATGAAGTTTATAAAACAACATATCATGATAGTAGAGGCCGATCTTTGATCGGGCGAGCGGGGTTGCTCATTTCAGGACCTTCCCCTCTCATACCCAAGTTCCCGAGACGAGGTAACTTTGGTGATGACGGACACGTGGCCTTTGGCACGAGTCAGGGTTTCCTAAATTTTCCAAAAACAAAATATTTAGGTGGCGACTCTGTAATCTGGCAAAGCAATCCAGTTTTTGCATTATTTGATTCAAAATCTGATTTTCCAAAATGATTTACTGGATTGGACTCTTTGGTGTTTATCAGTTTCACATTGCGCTTTGTGAAATTAGATTCAGAACCGTGACAGGAGTCTGAACTGTAGGACCAATTCAAGCTCTCCAAAAGGGGGCGCGAAAAAGTCAGTCCACAAGTGTACCAAACTCGAGAGAAACAAGCCTAGAATGGTAAAAGTGAAGGAAAAGGTGTCGAAATCAAATTTCAATCGGTTCAAAGTGAAGGAAACAAAGAGGATTTAACAAATAAACTTCGTGTGGGGGTGTTGGAAAATGCGTAGAAAGCGCGGATCTAGAGAGAAGGAGCACCTAGAGAGAGAGAATGAGCAATTTCGGGCATGTGGTAATCAAGAAATGAGACCCAATGCCCCATATTTAAAGACCCGAGCCAAAAAGACAAGAATACCCCAAATCTGCCATAGTTGGCCAGTAAGCCACATTGGTGGTCGGCAAAAGTTATTGAAGGCCGGCGGCCTCTTGTGGCCGGCAGGTGTCCCATGGTTTCCCCTGGAGTCCTGATGCTGTTTTGTGTCCTTGGTTTCTAAGAAGTGTAGGGATTGTTCACTGTTGAGTTAAGAATGTCTCTACAGGAGCTCAAAACCATGTTTTCGGTGCGCGATGTTCGTCACTTGTGAACATGAATGAGGTGTATCCATTAAACATATTGTAACTCTTCCGAGAGGTAAATTGGAAGTTGTTTGTCAAATTAGGCTTTTGTACATGCATTTCACGTTGTTGCATGAATATGCATTTTATGTCATTGCATTTTACCTTGTTGCGTCAATATACGTTTCATTTCGCTTCCTTGCATAAGATATGCATTTCATGGGCATTGCATGTGCATCTTGCATCATGTTATGAGTCATACTTAGAATATGCTCTCACTATTGTATTACGCATAGAATATGCTTTTGTTTTTATTTCTCGCATAGAACATGCCATTAACATTGTATCTCGGTTGTTTGTCTGGCATAAAACATGCATTCCTACTGAATCGCACTTGTTAGGTTTCTTTCTTACAAATGCACGATACTGTCTGGTACAGTTCATTCGAGGAAATGCATGATATTGTACGTGCGGTTCATTTAGAGGACTTCTAGGTAAAATGGTTCATGCCCTTCGGATCGCATCCTTTTACTCTTTGTTCTCTCGTGTGCAACGCGTTAGGATTACAAATCGGTTAAAAACATTCAAGTGTGTCCCGGTGTTCACAACACCACTTCCTCATCTCGCGTGCAACGTGTTAGGATTGCAAACGGGTCAAAAACATTCGGGTGCGTCCCGGTGTTCACACCACCCCTTCCTCCTCTTGCGTGAGACGCGTTAGGATTGCAAATCAGTTAAAAACATTCAGGTGTGTCCCGGTGTTCACCCCGCCGCTTCCTCCTCTCACGTGCAACGCGTTAGGATTGCAAATTGGTTAAAAACATTCGGGTGCATCCTGATGTTCACAGCATCCCTTCCTCATCTCGCGTGTAACGCGTTAGGATTGCAACTTGGTTAAAAACATTTGGGTGCACCCGGTGTTCACAACACCCTTTCCCCTTCACGCGTGCAGCGTGTTAGGATCTCAGTTGAAACCTCGGGTGCGCCCGATGGTTACTGTCACGACCCAAACCTACCCCTAAAAGTTTGGTCCATGACCAGCTTGTACTTAGGCCTCAAAGCAAAATTTCACAAATATTTATTCAAATACGGGGCCTTAAGCGGAAGCAAATACCAACATAAAGATAACGCCCATTGAGCTTGCACATACATTAAGACTTAGATTAATTTTAGCATTTAAATACGCTTCCGTATTTACATATATAATCACAGAATTCATATAGATCTCACACACTATATGAAAGATTTCAAACAAACTAGGCTTGATGAATTGAAAATGCGCCCCTTTCACAGAGGCACTTCTTGGGTGGCTTGACAGAGAGGCGGGTCTCGGTACAAACTCTAGTATTGATCCGTCGATGGCTCACCTACATAAATATACATAAAAATGGAGTGAGCAAGGCTCAGTGAATAATAGCAATGTAAGGAGGTTAGGTGAATGAGCATAGCCTTGGAGGATATAAATATATATATATCAAACCATACATAGGTCTTATCCATAATCATGTTTCAAAACGGCCTCAGGCCCACATGTAATACAGAACGGCCTCGGGCCCATGTATGAGACGAAACGGCCTTAGGCCCAACATAACAACAGCTGTCCAGAGCAATATAGGGAAGATGGAACATCAGCATGTCTCCATCTCCCTTGGCATTAGAGCCATTAGTCATGTACAATTCATATCATTATAGGGTAGATGGAACATCAGCATGTCTCCATCTCCCTCGGCCTTAGGGCCATGAGTCATAAATAATTCACATCATAGCGGCCTTGGGCCCACCTTTATTATTAGAGAGAAAATGACCTTAGGTCTATACCAATGCTATCGTTCAGTCATGTCAATTAATTCAATCAAAGCACAATGTCCATAATATACGCCATTCACAAGAAACGATATATAAATCATAATCACATGAAGTAAGTAAAGCATATCGTTACACTACTATTACTCACAGTGATGGTCTTCTGGTAGCAGTGGGACGATGTCCTCGTCTTGACCTACAAACACAATGCACATAGCATAATACGAGAATATAATTGATCCCTTTCTTTGCTTTTTAATCAATTAGTCATGTTGGTTCTAAACTCATTATTCCTCAATAGGTCATAATCCATGTCTAGGAAAATAGAAGGAATCGAAAGGAAACTAGGTTAGATGAAGAATTAGTATGAAACCGGTAATTAGAAAGTGAACAAGCTTCACTAATTTAAGAATATATATTTGTGTACTTATAATTTGGATATGAGACTACCACCATTGGAAAGTAGACTTCTGGGGCTTGAATTTAGGCTCAAGAATCACTTAAAACGGAGTCCAGATGAGAGAGATATGCTTATTTGAAGTTGAGCTAAAATAGGAGTACCCCGCACCGATGGGAAATAGGGCCGCACGTGCGAGAATTGAGCCGCACATGCGGGACAAGGTGCTTTTATTTCAGAATCAATTTTAGTGCTGGAAGTGGACTTCCGCACGTGCGGCTCTGGGCAAATTCTGCTGTCCAAAATTCTTGTTTGCTCTAACACTTGTTTTTCCACTTTTTAAGCTCGATTTCAACTCTAATCACTCAAAAACATGTAAAATTACCCCACAACATGATAAACTAACATCATTCAAGTGTAATTTCATCTCAAACAAATCAATCTTTGCCTCAAGTTCAAGATCAATGTTTCATCTTCCATAATCTTGAAAGTTCCCAAAACACAACCCACAAACACACTTGATCATTGCATAATCTTGTTCTATGGACAATCTAGAGTTCATTTCATATGGTATTCATAAGATTGAGCTCCAATCATAAACAAAATCATAGGACCCAAGTTCTAATTTCTCAAATTTAGCTCAATTAAATACATAACACAAAACCCTAATTGAAATGGGTTTCAAATCTTCCAATCTCATTATGTCTTCATGAAATTGATAAATTAATCATAAGGATTCAAGATAGATTTCCATACCTTAGTTCAATCTTTGCTTTTCTTTTCACTCTCTTCAATTTTTCCAAGCTTCCATGGTTGATCTTCTTCCTTTCTCTTAAATCTCTTCAATTGTGTTCAAATCCCATGAATGTTAAGCTCTCTCTATCTTTGCTCTCTCACTCTCACGGCTCTCTTCCTCTCCCTCAGAGTTTTTGGACTCCCAAGTGATGAGTTCAACTCATATATCATATATATAGATATATACATAAGCTTATCATAATTAGGGAGAGCCAAACGCACCCTTACGAATCGTACGAAATCAAATTTCAATTAAACTTCCCAGATGACTCTAGAAATCATACTGATCATAACTATGTACTCCGTTATGGTTTCTGAAGCCTCTAAGGCCTTCAATTTGCATTGCAAAGGTAACCACCCAAACACACCTTAACAAATCAAACGAAATAAATTTCTAATTAACTTTCCCAAATGGCTCTAAAAATTCCCATTAGCATATCCATGTACTCAATTTTGATTCCTGAACCCATAAAGGTCTGCAATTTCAGTTTCAAGGTCGTAACTCAACAGATAATTCCTCACCTGAAACAGATATAATTAAATTAAAGCATATTAACCCATAATCAAGTAGAAATAATTTTTGATACGCATTTTGGGGTCGTTACAGTTACGTCGCCCTTCGTCTTTCCTGCACAACGTGTAGTTGAGCTTGAATAATTTTCCTACATCCTTTCTTCATGAAATGTGGTTTGCCTCGTGATTCTCACACGTGGTGTGTTTATTTACTTACTTCTTTTCATGTTTGAGAGTGATGTACCTTGTTTCGGCTTGTTTAAATGTGGCATTTTCATTGTGTTGCATTTGCATTCAAATGTTTCATTGCACAACCTCATTGCATGATCATAAGTTATGTTCTTGCATCATTTGTTTGCATTTTGCCCCAGAACTACGCTGGTTTGATTCCTTGCAAATGGATACATAGGCAGCCTACGGGCGCAACCATTTGTTTTATGTCTTGTTTGTTTGTCCAAGTCTTTCGACCTTGTCAAAATGAGTCGTCTCTGGGCTTTGACATTCACTCATGTCATTTCGTGACTTCTGAGTTCTGTTAAAGAAGGGCAACTATAGACACCCCATCCAAGACTTGGACATCATCGCTTATGCACTCGATGATTGTGACTATTTGTGCTCGTTTTAGTGCCTGAAGTCCTCGATGGAATGCCCTGTCTTTGAGCCTTCAAACCCCATCCTTTATGTGCCATGTTTTGGACCAAAACCTTCAAGCCTGCAACCTCTGGTGGCTACCGGCCACCAATTGAGCCTCCCAGTCATCACTGGTGGCCTGCCAGCCACCAGTGTCTTTTTTCTGATATTTTGTTGACAACTATTCCAGCTGTTGGCACAATTGGTCTCATCTCCATACACGTGTATGGATGGATTTTTCTCAGCCAAATGCTTGTTTATCTATATATATGGGCTCTCCTCCCCCATTTTTGACGGTTAGAAATTTTGGAACAAAAAATCTCTCTCTCTCTCTCTCTCTCTCTCTCTCTATACATTTCTCTCTCTCTCTCTCTCTCTTGCAAATTTGCACACATTTGCCTACTTACACTACACTTTTGCATACACTTCCTTAGCCAAAGTTGATCATCTTTGAGTTGAGGTTCCTTGAAGCCATCTTGGAGCTCTTGAAGGTTTTTTTAGCTTGAATTAGTACCTAGAATTGTTCTTTGCTTTAAGAGGTATATTACTTCTCTTTTAAGCTTTCTTTGCATACTTGTTTTTCTATCTCTTCCTAATGTTTTTGGGCTGTTCTTGGGCCATAAAAAAACTATATTTTTGTGGGCTGAAATTGGTGTTTTAGGCCATTTAAGATTAGGGGGTACCTCACCATTCTTTATTCCTTGCTTTTAAGGCTTTTTCACCTTTGTTTCCCACCTTCAAACTATCTTTTCCTGGGCTTTTTAGCACTGAATTTAAGAGTATTTTCAGTGGAAAAAATCATGTTTTGAAGTCCAAAATTGGAGGGGTTAGCGTTCCCTCCTTGTGTCTTATTTGCTAGCCTAGTTAGCTCCATGTGATAGCTTAATTTTCTAGCCTTTTGTAGCTTAATTCCAGCATGTTTTAGGCTCTATTTTAGACTGTTTTAGCTCTGTTTTTGGTTGTTTATTGCATTTGAGTCTTGTTTTGCATGCCTCTAGTGTAATAGTCCTCACAAGCTTTTAGGCACCACTTGTTTGAGTTGATTGCATGTTTTAGTGCTTTTCTCACTTCATTACAACACTTACAATCTCTGCAATCCCCCTCATTTCTTCACTCTTTATTTTCTTTGAGGGTTGTTTCAACCTTAGGATAGTTTAAGCTTGAGATTGAGGTTCATTGCTTAATGGTATAATCCTCTTTTGGTAGTTCATTACCAACGGCATGACATCTCTCTCTTGCCTTAAACTACCCCTTGTTTGACACTTCCTTCCCTTTAAAGGACTTCTCACCAATGGACTTAATTGGTTAAAGAATGGAAAGGTAATTAAAATGGGTAAACAAGTTAAAACTAAAAATGTGCAAGATAAGAAATTGGTTTTGTTTTGATGTGTTCAATCAGACGTTAATTGAACACAAGGAAAATTGGGGCATTTCATACTTAAAGTGATGAAATGTGCCAAGTTTCCAAGGTCTCCATTGCCCTTGATCATGCATGATAGGGTGATGGTCTTTTTGGTTTTATTTGTGCATTTATTAACTTGTACATCTTGGTTCCTTAGCCATCATGCAATAAAATTGCTTAATTGATGGTTTGAGGACCAAGTGTATCACTTCTTTGAGATGGTTTGATGATAAGGAGAGATACACAGTACAAACAACCTGTGAGAATACCCTCTCTTTGCCCTGTTTGCTCTATGTTGCAGCAAAAAAAGATAAGTCATCAGTGGCCGGCCGGCCACCACTTCCAGCTTGTAGGCCACTAGTGAATTTTGGGCAGTGTGCTTATGAAGCATGGCAATGTTGATCTAAAGAAGGAAATAGTGCAAGGGTTGTGGAAACAGAGGCTTTCGAGGGCAGATAGAAGATATTCTTCGGGTGGAAACTGAGCATGCATCGGCCTCCCTCACTTCTCGGGACTAGTTAGCTAGTTAATTAGTTTAAATTAGCATTTAATTATGCGTTTGTTGTAAATTAATTAGTTGTAGCTAATTAGTTTGTGTTGTAATATTTAAATTAGCTTAATTAGTTGTAGCTAATTAGTTTAGATTAATTAAATTAGTTTGTGTTGTAATATTTAATTAGTTTAGCCTAGTTAAATTCTTAATTAATTAGCTTAGATAGTTAGTTAATTATTCGCTCAAGTTTTGTAATAATTAGCTTAATTAGCTTAGCTAGCTTATTTATTCGGACTCTCCTTCGTGAGAGTGTAATGTAATAACGTGTATGTCTCCCAACCCCACATCTTTCTCCCTTTTATTTAACTGCTTTTGATGGTTAGATTAGGGACATCTTTTAATTAGCATACCTTATACTTGCATCCATTCATCTTGTATTGCATGCACTGAGGCTCGGCGCATCATTCAAACTGCATTGTCATTTCAATAATTCTTCGAATACGTGCTTAGACTGCTTGTCTTAAATTGATTCATATGCCACATTAGTAGCCGAGCCTATTAGTTGCATATTACATGTGTTGCATTAGTCATTTTGTATAGTTAGGAATCATGCATTTTTCTAACTAGTTTCTTTTCTTGGATTGGAGTACTAGGTGAGTTTTTAATGCTTTAGCATACTTGCTTGAGTGTGAGTGATTGCCATGACTACCATGCTTGCCATGAGGCTAAATGCTTACTTGAAAAACTGCTTAGATGCATGTGGATTGAATTGGAATGATTCAATAAATGCACGTTTTAAGTCCACTTTGTTTAGTGGCAAATTTGCAAGCTTTAAGCCCACTTGAGGTGGCAAAATCAAACCCTTTTCGCAAAACAAACATGAAATTGAATTGTTCCAATTCGGGCAAACTAGTCTATACTTGCTTGTGCGCATCACATAATAATGCTAGCCTAATAACTGGAACAAGAGCACATAATGTTAATAAAAATCATATCATGATTAATAGAGGCCAATCTTTGATCGAGCGAGCGGGGGTGCTCAATTCATGACCTTCCCCCCTCGTATCTAAGTTCTCAAGCCGAGGTAACTTTGGTGATGATGGACACGTGGCCTTTGGCACGAGTCATGGGTTTCCTAAATTTCCCCAAAATAAAATATTTAGGTGGCGACTCTATATTTGGCAAAGCAATCCAATTTTGGCATTTTTTATTCAAAATCAATTTTCCAAAAGATTTGCCAAATTTGGACTCTTTGGTGTTTATCAATTTCACATTGCACTTGTGGGATTAGATTCAGAACCGTGGGAGTCCGAACTGTAGGGCTTATATACGAGCTTCCGAAATGGGGCGCAAAAAAGTCAAGCTACAAACCTTACCCCTTCATAGGGGTGTTTTAGCTCTCTTTACCTACTATGTGCTATGCAGGGGATTTATATAGGGGTTCATCACTTCATATCATTGGTTCAGTTATATCAATTTGTGGGGAAAAATTCAGTGGGGAGTACAATCCTTCAGTTGTGATCATATCTGTCCCTAGTGAAATTGGATTGAGGTGCTGTCTATTTTCTCTTTTGCCAGGTAGTCCTAGAACCATAGCTTCAGAAAGTTTTGATATCACCCAAGTGCTCTGGACACATGTCGGAAGACTTTGTAAGGTCAGAGATCTTGTTCAGGGACAGCCAGCATTTGTCTCACTGTCACCAATTGCAAGGCAAAGAAAGGTCTGGTGGGGTTCACTAGTTCAGTTATTTCACCAATCACCCCTCAACTCACGTATACTCTGTTCACCCTAAGCACAGTCATCGACTACAATAATGGCGCAATATCCATCATCAGATCTAGAGGACTTACTAATTCATCTTCAGCAATCAGTCAACTCGCTCCAACATGATTTGGCCTATCAAACTAAGGTCACGAATAGGTTGCAACAACAACAACAGCAGCCAATTACGGCTTCTGCTTCTCATGCACCTAAGGTGGCTACTCCTATGCCTGGTACCACTGCCAATACTACTGCTCAGGATCCATTGGCCGAGGGTGTTCTTATTCTTCCCATTCGGGCAGATCTAATCCCAATTTAGATGTCTAGGGCTCCAGTTCATGAGACTGACGCACCTTTTGAGTTCGAGTTTGACCCAACCCCACTCAAAGTCAACAAACTTGAAAAACTGTTGAAGAAGGCACAAGGGGTTAACTCTATTCCGGATATTGAGCACCAATATACTGAGTCTATTGTTACTCTACCGAAACGGTTCAAGATGTCGCATATTGACCGTTTCGATGGTTCTTGAGATCTAATGGTACATCTGCATCTTTTTTTTAATATTCTTAGACTAATGGGTTTGACCCGAATTCAGAAGTTGTCGCTATTTGGCAGGACCGTGTCTAGTACAGCTTCCATCTGGTATGCTAAATTTGAAGACTCTGTGAAATAGAGCTGGGAGGAGTTGGTTGAATCTTTCATTGCCTAATATTCCTACAACACGCAAATTGAGGTAACAACTTGTGATCTCGAGGCAACGCGTCAGGAACCAAAGGAGGGCTTTTTAGAGTTTGTTACTCGATGGAGGGCAAAGTCGACTATGGTGGCAAACAGGCCTCCAGAGAAAGAACAAGTTCGTATAATTGTTTGAAATCTACACGAAAGGCTATTACAGAAAGTAATAGTCCTCCCACTATTCAACTTTAAGGACCTCTATGAAATTAGGGTTCAAATCGAGGATGCCATCAGACAAGGGATCAATGTGGAAGGTAATGAGCCTGTGAGGAAGAATGTTGTTTGCAGTTCCAATGCTACTACCAGTGGTAGCACAGCTACGAAATGCTCAAAAGTAAACACTGTCACCACTCCCATGAAAAACCCTTACTAAGCTCAAAATTTCCATCCTCTTTAAATGGCTCTCTCACAAGCTTGGAAAATGCTGCTAGAAAAAGGGCACCTAGAGCTCTTAGAACCCCGACCTATCCCAAGTCCTCTTCCACCAAGACATGTCCCTGCTAAATACTGTGCTTATTATCAACAACCTCGTCATGATAGAAACCATTGCATCCGCCTCTGTCATAAGATTCAGGATCTTATTGACGAAGAGATCATTGCTCCACCAAAAAGACGTCAGGCTACCACTAACCCATTACCTCCTCTTTCTCAAAATCTGAACTTAATCCATTCACTGTCATCCACCTACAATCCCAGCATATATGTCACCCTAGCCTATTTACCCAAGCCTAAGGTGTTTATTCTAGAAAGCACGTACTTGTGTATGATGGATGCACTTGAACCCCAATCATCTCAAACCTCATCAAATACACCGTAAGCACCAATGGCTGAACCCACTACTTCTGAGCTGATGAGCATGATTGAAGATCTTCAAAGAACTGTGGCAGATTTAGCCTTTGGGATCTTGGCTCCATCATCAACCACATCACATGCCAGAAATTTCACGTCAAAAAACTCCTCAATCTTGTGGCGAGTTGTAGTCGAAAAGGGCCAACTCGAAGTTATCTCAAATCTGCGTGATGATATGTCAACAAGAAATCGGTCTCGCTCCAATATAGCCACCCAATCCCTTGGCAAAGCTGAAGCAAGTGGCAAGAACAAGGCCAAGGCAAGTATTGACCCATATGCACATCTTCGGTGGCTATTGAGGCCTTGAAAGTCCAAGGGCTGAACAAATAGCAAGTGCTCGCAGTTGTTGCAAAGATTGTGGATGACACTTTTGTCACTCAAGTTGGGGACATTTTGGATTAGGAGGTAAGCTAGGAAACACCTGCCAAGCCCTCTGTCAATACTTCCAAGACTGGTAGTTGCACTTTTAATCCCCTTTACATGACCTTGTTCGAAGCTCTCCAAATCCTTATAGGACATGGCCATCTCAAACCCCTTGACTCTCGGCCTCTCCCTGATTGCCTTTCAGCAACTCGGTCATGACACTGACCGTTGTTTTCATCTTTGCCATGAAGTGCATGACTTGATTGACAACAAGGTCATCGCCTTACCAAGTCCTACAAAGTCGATCGGCGCTGGATCAATGAACTTGGGGGATAATGTGAATAGTTCTATGATCGGAGATGAATCACCTATTGATGGCGCTCATTTTACTCCAGGCACGGTGGATGGCACGCACTGATTTCAACAATTTGAAAATGTTGTTTTATTTTGCTTTCTAAATTGGCTGTTGTGTCAGTCTTGTTGCGTCAGAGTTTGGTGATTTCGAGGGTGTTAACTCAGACATCACTGTCTTGTTTTGTTTGTCTTTTTCAGTCTTTCTTTTGAGTCTGTTTCTATCGTTGAGCTAGTTGAGCCAGAAGTTCTGAATGAAACTGTAGTACCTTTCACCTATTTCTCTGCGCCTTTAAATCATTGCATTGACCTAAGTTTTTCAAAACTTTTTCCAAAACTGTGATGAAAACAAAGAGGGTGGAATTCTTCGGGATTTGCAAAATTTGATCAACTAAGAGAAAGAGAGGCATGCTAAGCCCTTAATGAATGAGATCATGTCTATTAATGTGGATACTGAGAAGGATCCTGTCTTGGTCTAGATTGGTTCTACATTGTCTTCAGAGGAGCACGAGCAACGAGTTGCTGTATTAAAAGACTTCAAAAATATTTTTGCGTGGTCTCACAAAGACATACCTAGAATTGATCTTGAGATTATACAACATAGGATCACTCTCGACCTCAAAACTCGACCCCCTTGCCGTTTTTTTGCTATGACTGGTTCTGGCGTCATTCCCATTCTTTTGATGCCTTTGAATGTCCTGAGAATTTTTCTTGTAATGATCCAGAAAGTGTTCCTCTGGCTTTCCCCTTTAGATACCATTGTGCAAAATGCGTCAGAGAAAGATTTTTTTGTGGTTCATGAAATAGAGTTTTTACCCAATTCCTTCTAATCATGTTTTGTTTACTAAATCTGAAAACGACTCTTTATACAAAGTTTCAACAAGAGCATAAATGAAAATTACAACATGAAAATGACACTTTACAAACATCCTAACCACCTAAGAATGATCAAAATTCCCTAATTGCTTCTTTGAAATGTGCGAACCCTACCTTGAGGTTAATCAAATTGCCATGCTTGATAGATTTATGGGTTTTTTGTAGTCTCTCAGTGAACTATTTCATATATATGCTTACTTGTCCGATCTTTTAGCGATGCTGGGCAACGGAGTAATCAACCCCTATCTTGGTGGATGTGACTAGGAAGGTTGGATTGATCTTGGTAGAGACCCCGGTTGGTTTGGTTGAAGTCAAATGTCAATAAGACTGTGGAATTTGGTGGGAGTCCATAATTGCTCCATGTGCCACCCATCTCACTTGGTTTCTCGTCTCACACCTCTCTATTCTTTTATCTCTCTTTTCTGTTTTTGGCACACCCTAACTCACTTTTTCTACTCAACTCACACCACTTTATTATTTTATCTCTCTTTTCTTTTTCTTTTTTTCCCTAGATATGGCTAATAAACAAATTGAAGGTGCAAGTAGTATCTACCCACTACTCAGTGATCTCATGCCATACTCAGACCTAATTGGTGGAGATGGATTCTGTTGAACAATGATATGGCTAGATGAACTCTCGTACTTACAGAGATATAGCTAGGCATGGAAGCACCCTTGGATCCTGCAACAGTTTGCCAAGTAGATTCTTCAAGTATGGAATTATATGAAGGCATGAGAACAAAAGGTTGAACAACTCTAACTCGACCCGCAATGCCCCTAGTTCACAACTTTACTTCCACTTACATTTTTAATGTTTCAAAACTTTCTCCGAATCGGATTTGGCTTTCCATGTTTTGATTTGTCATATTCAAAAATTATTGTCAATAAAATGATGCAATGAGGGCTTTTATTTTGAAAAGAAAGGAACATGAAGCACTCGCCCTTCTTGTAAAATGTGATTTAAATGATAATTTTATTAGCTCATTAATCAAACAGTTTCCGCAACCGGTTCTATGAGTTGTACAGTCAAAAATTCCCTGATGTTTGAAAACCTAGTCCTTGATGCTAATGACTGGTGCCGACAAGAGATTAGATCTGGATGAGATAGGGCCAAACATCAGGGAGAAGTTGCTTATGTATCCCAAGGATGGGAATCAAGCCATTCGTAGTTCATGCCTACGTTCACTCAGGCATTAATACTCTCTTTTTGCGCTATAAGTTTTGCCAAGATCGCTCTTTCAAGTTTTCAACCTTGCAAGATCTTTTTTTGTTTTGTTTTTTGTACTCTAAATTTTACCGAGGTCGCTGTCTCGCGTTTTCAGCCTAACGAGCTCTCTCAAGGATAGTATTTCTTTAACTTGTCTGAGTTGATAGGTTGTAACTCTATTCCATCCAGATCCATTAAAACAACTGCTCCTATAGTCATGATCTTTTTGATGATGTATGGCTCCATCCAATTTGGTTTGTACTTTCCCATTGGGTCATATATCATAGCCTGATTCTCTTTGAGTACTAGATCCCCTTCTTTCAAATTCATAGATTTCACCTTCTTGTTAAATGCCCGACCAATCCTCTGTTGGTAACCTTGAACGTGGTATAAAGCTTTGTAGGTGCCTCGGGGGCACCTTAGTGCACCCAAGAGTTCAAGCTTCCTATTTCTAATTTGATATCACAAGTGTAGTGTGAAACAGAAAATGGGAGTTCAAATCTGGCAACTTTATAGAAAATCCATTTCTTGCAAAATATGCCAAAAATGGACCCCATCACCAGATCTCAAAATTGCCACCTAATCTTTTGAGAAAACTATGAAACTCATAACTCGTGCCAAACACCATTGTTCGTCATAAACAAAGATGCCTCAGTTCGGAACCTTAGGTATGAGGGGGAAGGCCATGAATTAAGCTCCCTCGCTCACCCAATGAAAAGATCGGCCTATACTAAGCCATGATATGAGTTTTACAAATAATATATATACTCATGATCTCATTATTAATAATGCTAACATTACTATGTGAAGAAAACAAGCATAGATCATATCACTTATTTTGGTATGCTTTGATTTTATGCATTTTGAAAGGTTTTTGAATAAATGTACAACTCATAAAGAAACTAAGCTCACATGCATATCAATCAACATCATTCCTCCAACCCAAGAAATTCAACCTTCATCCACTAGCATTCAAGGAGATATATCACTTAAGCACGTAGACACATGATAGGGTGCTAGACATAGTCAAATAACATTCACAATCGGGATGACAAAACTATAAATGCTTGCCTAGCATTCATCTATGGCAAGCCAAAAATAACATGCTATATACATATGGTTGATCCTATAGTCAAATAGCTAATGCAATACATACACAAAATGCAACTACGTATTCGGTTATTAATACATGACATGTGAATAGTCTCAGGGCATAAGTTAGCACACAAAATCACATTTTAACTGATAAATCCCACAAATGCAAATGAACTAAATACGTATGCATCAAAAGTGGATGCAAGGCATGGATATGATAAATAAAACATGATGCTATACACATACATAGAAAGCATAGAAATAAACGGGATCAAAAGACATGTGGTTAATAGTTATTACAACAATTGAATGGAAAAGAAAGACCGAGGGGAGGATTATTACAACAACTGAATGAATAAGAAAATAAAAACGCGTAGGGTTGGAGAAGTTATTACAATAATGAATTGATTCAACCAAATAAACCTGAATCTAATAAGTCATAATAAAATAAAAGTAAATAAATTACAAGCAACAGGCCTAAGAACATAGGAGATCACCCTCCAGAAGCTGCAATGTTCTACCTTGTTCTACTTAGAGAGAGGTTAGCTGGCCGGACAGTTTCTTGGCCGGCCAGATGAAAGATCCAGAAGAAACTCTATTTTGGTGCAACAGAGCCAAAACAAAACAACAACACACCTTCTAAAGGGTACTCATCCCTTCTACATCTTTCTCTCACAAAGACGCTCGAGGAAGAGGTAGAGAGGCCTTAACCTCCAATGAACAACACAAATGACTATATACAACAAATATTTTACAACAATTCATTAAATGAAATTGAATTAGGGTAAGAAGAAATTCAAGCCCAAGAAATAAAAGGAAACCTGCATTCATCTCTTTGTGAATAAGTATAAGTTAATACCCAAATTCTTGCTATTAATTGGAGAGAGTAGATTTCCACTATTTCTTAGTGGAAGCTTTGCCTTTAAAGTAAGAGATTCATCAAAGGCTATTGAAGACTCCTCTTCTATTCATGGAACAAGGATGTTTCCATCCCTTTCCATGTTCACAAAAGATTGAGAAGAGAGTTTTCAACATCTTTGACCCAAAATCTTTTATTTTACTTCTAACAAAAATCAATAAAAATGAAAACCAACCACCTTCTCAACATCAAACCCTAAAAATCATCCAACTAGCCCAATGAAAGCACCACCACTGCTCATTAAGTTTGAGCATGAGTTGAAGCATATGGACCAATATGCTTGAATGAAGGGATATATAATGAGAAAGTGTGTAAAAAGGAAAGAATTTACTCTACATAATTACACTTGTGGATGCGTGGCTACTTTCTACTTCCCTCCACATCCACAAGGTTCCAATCAACACATTTATACAACAACAATGAATTATAGCACTAGAAAGCAAGAAAAGTGTGCAAAAGCACATGAAAATAAAGAGAACAATATATTCAATGGGTGGGTGGCTATATCCTGGTTCCCCTCCCCCCCCCCCTTCCATGTCCATGAGGAACCATCACATTATTACAACAAGCTAACAGTAAGATCAAGATCTTGACAATCAGAGAGAGAGAGAGAGAGAGAGAGAGAGTGCAAAAGTTCAACTCTTAAGAAGAGAATAAGCTTTCTTCTTATCAAACTCTTTTTCTAGCACCCTCAAAGTTCTTAATTAGTTCCAAGAATCCTTAGAAAGGAGCTCTAAGTCAAGGTTGAATGGTGTTTAGGTAGTATAATCAAGAAAGGGGAAGGTTAAAGATGAAGTAGGTGTGTAGTTCTCTTAATCAAGTCTCATGCCTTTGAAACGTTTTGTAACCCCTCTAAAAATGAAGTGGAGAGGTGTGTATATAGAGTTTTGAAGCAAAGAAAACATCTGAGAAACTTGTAGAGGCAAAAATCTAAGATATTTGTGCAAAATTTGAAAAAAATGCCGAATTTCCCAAAATTGCTCTGTTTTTTTAGGGCAAATCATCCTTTCTAGACAAAAAAATTTTGACGACCCCAATGTGCATATCATTTTTATATATTATTTTATTAAGAAAATTTTGATAATTATATGTTAATTCTATACTTGTCTGTTTGTTCATGGAATATCAATATAACTGCTTACTTTGAATCAGAAATTGAAAGCCCAAATAGATTCAGAAACCAAAATTGACTAGCTCAATAGACTGATTAGAATATTTAGAATCATATGGTAAGTTTCATTAAATTTTGATTCGGATCAAAATAATTAGAACAAATTAATTAAAATTGATTAGGATTAATTAGACTTAAGCAAAATTAATCAGCCTTAACCCCACTTGATTAGTCTAACTTAATCCATCCTATATATATATGACAAGAGCTTAGTGAACTCATTTCTTCAACAAATTTGAGTTGAAAATTATAGAGAGAGAGTGAGAGAAACATTTTAGAGAGACAAGGAAAAGAATTATAGAGATTGTACAGGAATTGAAGGATTTAGACTTGTAACTCTTAAATTCAAGCTCTAGGTATGAACCTCACCCACAATCTTTGTAGATAATTCTTGTAGAAGTTGAGTTCATAAATTTTGTAGGATCATTTGCATGAATTTGAGAGGATATGCTAGAATCACAATGAATTTTGTAGGAATGAGTTGAAATTGGACATGCGTGCATCAATTCACCATTTTTTAGTTTGATTTTCAAACATTCATACATGCACGAAGTTATACTTACTATCTTCAAAGGTTCTTCATAGTTTTACCTTCATCATCTCATATTATCATGTTTGAAAGGAAAGTAGTGGAATTTATAACATGTATGGAAAGATTTTAGAGTTTTGAGTTTTGTTTTAGAAAATTGAAGGAGGTTTTGGGACTACGGTTTGATAGTTATCAAGCATTCATGTTCTACAAAGAGTTTCCTCAAGTGTTTATCAGCCATGCAAGCTTTTGCGGTTGAAATTCATGTTTTGAAACTTAGAATTCAATTCCGGAAAACCCAGAATTTGACCTCGTTGCTCGAGTGATGAAGTCATAGCTCAAGCACACTAGCGAGCTCCCATTATTTTTGCAGAACCTCTCAGCTGGCTCGAGCGACCAAGTGTGCGCTAGAGCAAACCTAAGTTTGTACTACACTTGGCTTGAGCGACCAAGTGTTGGCTCAAGCCCGCTTTGACACTATCCAGTATTGTGCAAGCAGACCACATTGTCCAACGACCAAAGGTGCACTTGAGCTAAATGCCCTATTTTCAGCATTTTTGAAACACACTCTCATGTGCATCATCATGCTCTTATAGACATTCTTGGGCATTGTTTACGTATTATTGATAAGGAAATGAATAGAAACACATTAAAAGAGGATTGAAACGAGATAGAATGTTTGATTAAGAAATGTGTTGAAATGTGTGCCTTTATTGTGTGTTTTGTGTAGGTGATAACTCGAGGCTTAATATCGGTACAAACCCACTGTGAGCAATGTCTTTATAAAGTGATGTTTGAAAAGTATTTTTGAATCATTCAAGAATCTTATTTTCTCTAAGTCTTATTTTGTTATTCATGACTGAAGCTCCGTTTTGAGCTTGTAATCGTGGCATCCCTTAGTGAGGCCCTTGCCTAGGGGGAAAGAATACCATAGCCCATTGGATTAATTGAAACATGGAGATGTCTTATGTTAGACCCAAGTGGTCCACATTGAATTACCTGTTATAGTTTATTGATTGACCCGTTGTGGTCCTATTGCCTTCAGCACATTGTTATATCGTTACTCTATTGGATGTACCACGTATAATGACTTGATTAGTTATTGTTAATGCAAATGATTGATATGATTGGATATTTGAATTGTTTGGATATCAGAAAAGATATGTTTTGATTTATGTTGGACTTCATTCTTTTAAATCATTTATATTGATATTACTCACTGGGATCCAGCTCACCCCTATCTCTTATACACATGTAGGTGAGCACTTGGATCATCAGAATTAGAGAGGCCTTAGGAGTCTACCTTGTGAAGCTATTTTGGAATGCCTCTGTGATGGGGTGTGCTTGGACTCAAGTGGAGGCAAGCTTGTCACCCCTTTCTCTTAGTTCTTGTTTTGTTTTGTCTTTTGAGAACTTGGTTGTGAATGGATGTTTGCGAAAGATGTTTAAATGTGTTGTTATATATTTTTGTAAAAAAGATGAAAGTTTATTTTGCTAAAAGAGGTCTTTCATGTATGCACTGCTCAATGGACTATTATATAAATTTATTATTGCTTCTGCTAAGCCCCGTTTATATATTATGATTTATTTTGTCTTTGAGGCCAAAGGTAATCTGGGATTACTGGTCGGTCATGACCAAAACCTCTAGGGGCGGGTTTAGGTCGTGATAGACTGGTATCGAAGCACGAGTTATATCTCACTCTCTTGTCAATTTGAGCAATAAGGTGTCTAGAAAGACTTAAGGATTGCATTCATATGGATTTTAGTACAAGAATAAAGTGACTTTTGTAATTGTGTATGTGAATGAATATATGTGCATACATTTTTGTTTATTATAATACCAAGTTTATATAGATAATGGGGAGAACAAGAGCGGATGAACTGGAGGAGTCTACCTTCTCAAGACTTGACAAAATGGAAAGGATGATGCATGATATGGCTGAAACTATAATATAGCAACAACAACAACTGCCACTCCCATCTCCAATGCCCATACCGGCACCAGTGCAAGGCCACCAAGATGATGAAATCGCTCTCACCAAAGAATTCAGAAAGATGAAGCCACCACTGTTCTATGGGGAAGTTCACACACTAAAGGCTAAAGCTTGGGTCCTTCGGATAGAAAAACTATTTGAGGTGTTTTCGTGCAGTGAGGCACATAAAGTTTTATTGGCGACATTCATTCTAGAGGATGAGGCAAGAAGATGGTGGATGTTAATCCGTGATGATAATAGGGAGATTGACTGGGCTCAGTTTCAAGAAATCTTCTATGAGAAGTACTTCCGACAATGTATCCGGGATAGAAAGGTATCTGAGTTTGAGCAACTAAAGCAGAAGAATAAGACAGTAGCTGAATATGAGGCCTAATTTACTGAGTTGGCACGTTTTGCGCCGCATATGGTTGACACAAATTACAAGAAGGTAAGGAAATTTGAGGGAGGTCTTCGTGATTCAATTTTGGAGAGGATTAACGTACTTAAACTATTGAAGTGTGTTGATGTATTGGATAGAGCACTAATGTTGGAATCAAACATGGCCGCTCACAATCGAAATTTCAAATTGAGAGGAAAAAGACAGAACTTCAATGCAAGTAAGGGAGCAACGTCTTCGATGAACAAGAAATCAAAATCAGAGACTTCCAGTAATTCAAGTTCGAACCAGAGTGGCAATTTAGTACCTACTTGCACTGTATGTGGGGAAAAAAAACATCGGGGTGTTTGTTACCGCACTACGAGAGCGTGTTATCAGCGTGGGAAAGTTGATCACATGGCAAGAGATTGTACACAACCACGACAATACGGTAACCAAGGTGCTACAAGTTCGACCAGGTCAGTCCCAACAATGAAATCAAATGCAACACGTACTACAACAAAAAATATTCTAAGGCAAGGAAGAGTCTTCACACTCATTCCAGGGGATACTCAGAATACAGTGGCGGTAGTCTCAGGAACACTTTCTATTTATGGCCAAACTACGTATGTGTTGATTGATTCGGGTTCCACACATTCATTTTTTTTCTATGGTGTTTGCTGATAAATTAAATAGAGCTATGGAATCCTTAAAATATATATTATGTGTTGTATCATTAACGGGGGGATCTATGTTATGTTCATCTATTTATCATGCATGTAAATTATTGATTGGGAGTGCCACTTTATATGTTCATTTGTTACCCCTTGATATGAGACACTTTGATGTTATTTTGGGTATGAATAGGCTATAAAAGTACTATCTAGCTATTGATTATGCTTCTAAACGAGTGATATTTTGACCTCTAGGTTAGGATGAATTTTATTTTGAGGGTAAGGGTGTAGTTCCTCCACGATATCTAATATCTACACTGAAAACTCGTAAATTGATTAGTACGGGTTGTCAAGGATATTTGTGTAGTGTAGTGAATGATCAAACCATGGGCATTACCTTAGAGAGCAGTCTAATAGTAAGGAACTTTCTAGATGTGTTTCCGGATGAGTTACCAGGACAATTGATTGGTAGGGAGATTGAGTTTCCAATTGATGTAGTACTAGGTACACAACCGATATCTAAGACTCAATATCGTATGTTCACTACTGAATGGAAAGAATAGAAAATCCAATTGCCAGAATTACTTGATAAGGGATTTATTCGACCAAGTACATCGCTGTGGGGCGCACTGGTTCTTTTTGTGAAAAGGAAAAATGGCACACTCCAATTGTGTATTGAATATCGGGAACTCAACAAGGTAACTGTAAAGAACAAATATCCTTTGACATGTATTGATGATTTATTTTATTAGTTATAGGGGACTCTACTATTTTCATAGATTGATGTAAGATTGGGATACCATCAATAAAAGGTTAAAGCCGAGGATATTGAGAAAACTGCTTTCTGAACCAGGTATGGACATTATGAATTTTTAGTCATTCCTTTTGGAGTCACTAATGCACCTGCGGCTTTCATGGATTTGATGAATAGAAGTTTTAAACCCTTCTTGGATGACTTTGTTGTCGTATTCATTGATGACATTTTGATTTATTCAACGAGTAAAGAGGAACATGAACAACTCCTAGGAATAATCCTTCAAACACTCAGGGAGAAACAACTGTATGGGAAATTTAAGAAATGTGAATTTTGGTTGGATGAAACTACCTTTTTGGGGCATGTTATTAACAAAGATGGTATTTCAATTGACCCACAGAAAATTGAAGCAATTGTAGATTAGCCTACTTTGACTAACGTAATAGAGATCCAAAGTTTTATCGGATTGGTAGGTTATTATAGGAGATTTGTCAAAGACTTTTCGAAGATTGTTGTACCGTTGACTCCACTAACTTGAAAAGGAGAACCGTTTTAGTGGACAGACCAAAGGGAATCTGCATTCTAGGAACTAAAGACAAGACTGACCAAAGCTTCAATTCTTACTTTACAATCAGGTACCGAGGGATTTGTGATTTTTAGTGATGATTCATACAAAGGCTTAGGTTGTGTCTTAATGCAAAATGGCATGGTAATAGCTTATGCATCCCGACAATTAAAACCACATGAGAAGAACAACTCGACACATGCTTTGGAACTTGTCGTTGTTGTATTTGCATTGAAAATATGGCGCATTACCTTTACGGGGAAAAATGTTACGTATAAACAGATCACAAGAGCTTGAAGTCCTTCTTTACACAGAAAGAGTTGAATATGCGATGAAGAAGATGGCTTGAATTGATTAAAGACTATGAAATGCAAAAAATGTATCATCCAGGTAAGGCCAACACTATAGCTGATGCACTAAGTAAAACGAATATGGGAAATTTGGCTTGTTTGCTTATAGATCAAAGAGAGCTCTTGCAAGAATTTGAGTGACTTGAAATAGAAATGGTGCCTTATGAGCAAGACAATTTATTAGCCGCAATTTCTGCGCAACCAGCGATCATAGAAGAGATCAAACAGAAACAAGTGAATGATGATTTCTTTAAGAAGATATGTGATGAGTTTGAGACTAAACCCAGGGTCGGGGTTCACCATTGAAGATCAAGTGTTGAAGTTTCAAGGAAAACTCTATGTTCCTAATGATCCAGAATTGAAAAAGGAGAATCTTAGAAGAAGCCCACAAATCAATGTTCACTATGCATCCAGGAACTACCAAAACGTACCAAGACTTTAAGAAAATGTATTGGTGGCTTAATATGAAGAAGAAGATTGCTTAATTCAATTCTAAATGCCTCCAGTGTTGTCACGCCCCAAACCCACCCCTAGAAGTTTGGGCCTGACCACTTCAGAAATGGACACTTAACCTGTTTTATATATATATATATATATATATGGGGCCTGGACGGAAGCACTAAATATCAAAATTTGACAATGGAAACAAACTCCATCGAGCTACTACTATCATGCCAGGATCACAAACTTTTAACAGACAAATAAAATCTAAAACATACACCTGAACATCGGTTATATACATACATATATACAAACCCAGCCCTATCATTGGGCATATACAAAAACATGAAAGCTATATACATTAATCTTAGATAGACATTCAAAAAGTAAGCCAACATCTTATCAGTTTAACAAAATCAATGGCTGTGTATAGTGCCTGGACACATGAAGGTTGACAAAAGAAAGCGGCGTCATGGCTAGGACTGACCACCTGATTGGTGACCTACAGAAACAGACATAACAGAGAGTGAGTCGGGCTCAGTGAATAGTAATACATAAATAAAACGATGCTTAACTTGAAACATAACACATAGCAATGCATATAAAGATGTAAAGTTCACATAGTTAGTTTGATTCTGTGCTAAGTACATAACAGCCTTAGGTTCAATCTTGCAACATAAACATGGTGGCTATAAGCCCTTGAAACATGTGGCATAAAAGCCCTTGAAACATGTGGCATAAAAGCCCTTGAAGCATATGGCATGAAAGCCTTTGAAGCATATGGCATAAAAGCCCTTGAACATAGTTTGGCATTAAGCCCTTGAAACATGCATGTATGAACCCAAGAGGTGTCTCACACGGATTCTAGAGGTGACTCACATTGTAACACTTAGTTCCGTGTACCACTTTGTTTCATTTCATAACAACTTATATAGATGGCCATAAGCCTCATAACTTTCATGGAATGGCTTTCAGCCTCATACTTTTCACATATGTATGGACTCAAGAGGTGGCTCATACAGATTCTAGAGGTAACTCGCACTGCAGCACTTAGTTCCGTATAGCACTTTGCTCCATACCAGAAATTAATAAGTTTTCCAGACCAAACCGTACATATCATGTCATATCATAAACGGAATCAAATCATACATATTTTTTTTATACTTAAATCATAAGCAGAAATCAAAAGTCATATTCGTAACATACTTGAATTTGTAACATACATGAACTTGTACCATGCGTAAACTTATAACATACTTGAACTTGTACCATACTTAAACTTAGAACATACGTAAACTTGTAACATACCTATACTTGTAACATGCTTAAATCTGTAACATACTTAAACTTGTAACGTACATAAACTTGTAACTTAATTACTTAAACCACGGTATTATTATCCCCGGGTAAGGGCCGTGTGTTACGAATGTCATGAATACTTTACATTTATGGTCAACTGTTCATTAAGTCAAAACGTAACATATCAGAACATAGAACATGCTTAGCAAGGACAGAACAGTTTACATTCTAACGTGGGTTACATAATGATGTTAAACCTTTGTTTTCATATCGTAGATTCTAAACGACCTCGAGTCCATACGTAACACAACAAAATAATCTTGGACTCATACAGGTATCATTATTCATGGATGAACATAAGCTCCATTTATTCTTAAAAAGTACATAATACACTGATAAATAACAGAGGTTTAATACTTGTTATTGACAGAACAAAAGAGTTCCAAAGTCATACCGACGTACGCAAATCTTTCCATATTCATAGAAATTCATATTGATTTCCACTTGTCATAAACGTTGATAACACTTACAAAGAACAGAGTGTCAGTCACAATAATTATCAACGATAAATAAGATGTACATTTCTGTACTACTACTCACAGTGTTCAGGTGCTTGATCCGCCCTTGTAGCTGACCCTACACAATTCACGTAATTCAAACATAATTCATCATAGTACAACACCATTCAATTCACTATGAGTCAACACAACATAATCCAACAAAGTCAATATCACTTAGTTCATCAACACCATTTGTAATTTAACATAATTCAAAATAAATCCTTGAATTCCATTTCAACATTCCAAAACCGAGTTCATATCATCCACATCATTAATAGATTATTTCCCAAATTTTTCCTTCACATTACAGCATAAATTACAATGTTCATAACATAGTTCATTCACAAATTTTAAACATAATTTTCAAACATTTCCAAATTCCAATTAAACTTGAACACATATAATTCAATATCTCAATTTCATTACTCTACTTTCAATTTGGGCCAATTCATTGGTTATCATCATTAATCAACCTAGGGTTTCAAGAAAATATTGAAATTTCAAGAAAAATTCAAACTTATTAACCCATTACTTTTTATTCCAATTTTCCCAATAATTATACATCTAGGATTCACCATCCATCATTTTAACCCACCAATTTAACTTCCAACATCTCCAATTCTAAACCCCCAATTCTCATAATAAACACTACACTAGATGTTCAAAAAAAAAATATGGGTTTTACATTTATATACTCCAAAGTATCAAAAATCTATCTATCAATGAAAGCATGAAGGAGAACTAGGACCCTACCTCAAGAAACAAGCAAAGGGACGAAGCTTTAATGAGAATCCTTCGCAAATCCAAGTTCCAATCGGTTAAAAATGTTGATCCTTTCTTGTTCTCCATCCTTGATGCAAGAACCATGGTGGATTGTTGATCAAAGTAGAGGAAATCAAGGTTTTGGGGGCTAGGGTTTCGGACCTAGAAGGAGAGGAAGGAGGAAGGAGATGAAAAATGCCAAGAATGATCCAGAAATGCGATTTAAATTTGCTGAATTCGCGTCCCCCGCTCGAGCGTCTCTTCGCACGCTCGAGCGTACCTGCTTTCAGCACAGATTCCAAAACTTTGAACAGACGTAACTCTCTCATCCGGACTCCGTTTTAGGTCATTCTTGTGGTCAAATTGAAGCCCCGGAGATAAGCTTTCCAATGGTTCTAACCTCACATCCAAATTCAAAGTGTGAAAAAAGAAAAGGGCAAATGAATGACGGCTGATCGTAGATTAACTATCCGAATTATATTCGTTGGTCCAATCTTACTTTACCATCATACCACCACCTCAAACAATACCCCAAAATAAGGTAAGAACATTCCAAATACATTATTAAGAATGTCAAAAATGAGGCCACGCTTGAGCGGAGGGAAAAAAAAATTCAAGCCGATACAATAAAGGTCGCCATAATTCAGCAGATAATTCTGTAATTCCGATAGATATAGTTGAATTAAAACACATTAACCCCTAATTAAATAAGGATGACTTTTGGGGTCATTACAAGTGTCAACAAGTAAAAGTTGAGCACCAGAAACCAGTAAAGTTACTTCAATACATCCCCATTCCCTAGTGGAAGTGGGAGCACATAACCGTGGACTTAATTGTCGGTCTACCTCACACGCCTGAGGTATGAATTCTATATGGGTTATTGTTGATAGATTGACAAAATTTGCTCACTTTCTTCCCGTGAAAACTTCTTTCAATGCGTATAGACTTGCTACTATTTAGATTGATGAGATTATTCATCAAAATGGGGTCCCAGTATCTATTATATTGGATAGAGATCCTAAATTTGTTTCTAGATTTTGGCAAAGTCTACAGAATGCAATGGGAATGAAGTTGAGATTCAACACTGCCTTTCATCAACAAATTGATGGGCAAACCAAGAGAACTATCCGAACCTTAGAGGATATGCTTTGTATGTGTGTTTTCGAGTTTCAAGGAAGTTGGGAAATGTATTTACTATTAGCTAAGTTTGCATATAACAACAGTTTCCATGCTAGGATCGGCATGGCACCATATGAGGCATTGTATGAAAGAAAGTGTAGGTCTCCAATTTGCTGAACAAAGGTTGGAGATAAGGCTTTGTGTGGGTCTGAACTTGTGCAAGAGACAACCGAAAAGATAAAAATCATTCAGCAAAAGCTGAAGATTACTCAAAGCCGACAAAAAAGTTGCACGAATCAGAGGAGAAGAGATTTAGGGTTGGTTTGGGATGTTCTAAAAAAGTGCACTTTTTGACTTATTGGCTTATATGGATTGGGTTTGGGTTGGGTTTGATGTGATGTGTTAGAGAGGTGATGTGATTTAAATAAGATGATGTGACTTAAATAGGATAGTGACTTTTTGTATTATTTAGTGTACCCCAAACCAAGCCTAAGAGTATGAAGTGGGTGATCATGTGTTTATCAGAGCCACACCGATGAAAAGGCAAACAAGGTTTGGCAAAAAAGGAAAATTGACTCCACGCTACATAGGGCCATTTCAGATTCTAGAGAGACGTGGCCCAGTCACTTACCGAATCGCCTTACCACTAGGAATGGAACAGATGCATAATGTGTTTTACGTGTTAATGCTTTGAGGTTATCTTCAGGATCCATTTCATGTGATAGATTACCATCGAATAGCTTTGGATGATAATATAAAATACGAAGAATGGCCGATGCAGATCATTAATCAACAAGTGAAACAATTAAGAAATAGATGGATTCCAATGGTGAAGGTGGAGTGGAGAGAACATTATGGAAATGAAGCTACTTGGAAGAAAGAGGATGAGATGTGACAACGATATCCACACCTATTCCCGAATGGAGGTAATTTAAGTTTGGAGACCAAAATTTCTAAGCGGGAGAGACTGTGATGACCCCAACAAGCATACCATTTTTATATAATTTTTTATTAAGAGAATTTGCATAGTTATGTGTTAATTTTGTGCTTATCAATTTGTTCATGGAATGTCTATTTAATTGCTTACTTTGAATCAAAAATTGAAAGCCCAAATGGACTCAGAAACCGAACTTGACTAGCTCAATAGACTAATTAGAATATTTGGAATCATATGGTAAGTTTGATTAAAATTTGATTCGGATAAAAAAATCAGAATAAATCAATTAAAATTGATTCAAATTAATTAGACTTAAGCTAAATTAATTAGTCTTAATCCCATTTGATTAGTCTAATTTAATCCATCCTATATATATGATATAAGCTTAGTGAACTCATTTCTTCAACAAATTTGAGTTAAAAATTATAGAGAGACAGTGAGAGCAACATTTTTAGAGAGAGAAGGAGAAGAATTGTAGAGATTGAACCAAAATTGAAGGATTTAGATTTGCAACTCTTAAATTCAAGCTCTAGGTATGAACCTCACGCATAAACTTTGTAGATAATTCATGTAAAAGTTCAGTTCATAAAGTTTGTAGGATCATTTGCATGAATTTGGGAGGAAATGCTAGAATCACTATGAATTTTGTAGGAATGGGTTGAAATTGGACATGCATGCATCAATTCACCATTTTTTAGTCTGATTTTCAAACATTCATACATTCATGAAGTTATAGTTACCATCTTTGAAGGTTCTTCGTAGTTTTACACTCATCATCTCATATATTCATGTTTTGAATGGAAAGAAGTGGAATTTATTACATGCATCGAAAGATTATAGAGTTTTGAGTTTTGTTTTAAAAAATTGAAGGAGATTTTAGGACTACGGTTTGATAGTTATCAGGTGTTCATGTTTTACAAATAGTTTCTCAAGTTTTTATCAACCATGCAAGCTTTTGGGGTTGAAATTCATGTTTTGAAACTTAGAATTCAATTCTGGAACACCTAGAATTCGACCTCATCACTCGAGTGATGAAGTCAAAGCTCAAGCACACTTAGCGAGCTCCCATTACTTTTGCAGAACCTTGTTATTGGCTGAAGTGACCAAGTGTTGGCTCGAGCACACTTTGACACCATCCAATACTTTCGCAGGTAGGCCATAGCACTCCAGCGACCAAAGGTGCGCTCGAGCTAACTGCCCTATTTTTAGCATTTTTGAAACACACTCTCATGTATATGTTTTCATCCTAATCCTCTTATAGACATTGTTGGACATTTTTTAGGCATTATTAATAAGGAAACGAATTAGAAACACATTAAAAGTGGATTGAAATGAGATAGAACGTTCGATTAAGACATGTGTTTCAATGTGTGCCTTTATTGTGTGTTTTGTGTAGGTGATTGTGACAACCTCATTACGTAATATACTTTTAATTATTTAATTTTGCATGTGATTATGTGTTTAATGTGAATTTGAATGTTAATTATGTGATTAATATTATTTTTTGGGGCATATCTGTTAATCATAGGAATATTTGTTGCAATTTCTATTATGATCTGAAATTGAACGTCTTAATGGCGTCAAAAACTGAATATGATTTGTTTATTGTGAATGGCATAATTTTTAGAGTCTAGTAAGGAGTTTGATTCAAATTTGATTCTGTTTAAAATTAATTAGATTAAATCAATTTAATTAAGTTTGGTTGATTAACCTTAAGCTCTAACTAATTAGTTTAATCATGGATTAGTGAATGAAGCCAACCTAGCCTATATATATGTTAATTGATGTGATTAGGCTCGTTTTACACTAAAACATCTATTGTGCAACATTTTATAGAGAGAGAATTCAATTATAGAGATATAAAGAGCTTGATTTGAAGAAATTGCTTGGAGAATTGCAGGATTGTGTAGTAGAGCTCAAGTTTTTGCTAGAATTGGTGTTGTTGAAGGCTCTAGGTATGTGATTACACCTTAAATCATGAATTAAAGTCATCAAATATGTGAATTTAATAAGATTATGTGATTAAATGTAAGAATTGAGCTTAGAATGAAGAAATTGGTGTTAATTCATACTTGCATGCATAATTTTGTTTAGTTCATGATTTTGAGCATGATTCATGTCATCCATGTTAAAATTAGAAGTTATATCATACATGCACATGATTCAAAAGAGTTTAAAGTTGAATTTCACGTTTTGAGAATTTTGGAAAAGAGTTTGAAGCTTAATTGTACATGCATGCATGATTTTGTTAAGATTCTTCATATATGGTCATGAATTTATTATCCATGTTTAGTTTTGAAACTATCTCATACATGCATCATTGATTTCTAAGGTTTTGAAGGTTAAATTTCATGAATATATGAATTAAAGAGCATGTGTTCAAAAAGCAAGAAATGATGGTCTTGAGGTTCATACATGCATAAAGAAATAAGGTTTAGTATTGGTAAATTCATGAAGTTTTGAGCATAAGATTTGTAAATCATCAAGTGTTTATGTTTAATTACATGTGTTTCAAGTTTTTGGACAAGTCTTGCATGAATCCATACTTTGAACATGTGTTTTGAAATTCAAATTCAGTTATGGAAATTCCAGAAATCTGCCTCACCGCTCGAGCAAACAATATATAGCTCGAGTGCACATTTCATGCATCTAGTATTTTTGCAGACATTTGAAGCTGGCTCGAGCGATCAAGTCACCACTCGATCGACCACTTTTCATTTTGCACCTTGGCTCGAGCAAACATCGAGCCTAGATTCAGACCATCCAGTACTTTTGCAGACCAAGTGGTCCGCTTGAGTGACCAATGTTGAGCTCGAACGAAGTGCTCTATTTCAACATATTTTGAAAGACATATTCTAATCACGTGTGCATTCTCATTCCTTTCTGAGCATTCTTAGACATGAATTAGGCCTCATGAATGACCTAATAAGTAAGAAATGGAATGAAAAGAATTAAGTAAAGTAAGAATGATTTGAATTGGTCAAATGTTCCAATATGTGTTATGTGTTATATGTAATGTAGATTGGATCACAGAGGCGCAACAACACTTCAAACACTGTGAGTAATATCTTAGTAAAGATATTTTCTTATTTAATCTATTTTCTAGTATCCTAACGTGGTAAGTTTTCCGAACTTATGATTTTACAAGTGTGAATGAGTTTCTATTTGTCCCATCAACACGATATCTGTGAATGTGATTGATGTGACACGAATGTGTATGATGGACCTAAGGTCATTCTACATATCTGAAATGGACCCAAGGTCGTTCAATATACTTGAAATGGACCCAAGGTCGTTCTGTGTATCTGGAATGGACCCAAGGTCATTGTGTATATCTAAATTAGACTTAAGGTCATTCTGTATATTTGACAAGATGGACTGAAGGTCGTTTTGAATATCTGATAAGTTTGATTATCTGTTCTAAGTTGACCGAATGGTCATGATACAACTGTAAATGATTGGACCCAAGGTCGTTCCGTTAAGATGTGATCAATTTTGTTCTGTACATCTGTTATAAGTTGAACTCAACCCGAGGTCGTTCCATTATGATATAAACTATTATGAGAATGATTTTGTTTAATATTAGAACTCATTCATATAAGCTCTTTACTTTGATGTTATTCACTGGGCTTTCACTCACTCCGTTATATATAAGTATGTAGCTGAGCAGTGGGATGTCTAGCCCTAGTGAACTTATGGGGGAATGCCAAGTTTTTGTGCAGTCAGCCAAGGATGCCTCACGCACGAGGCTTTTGTCTTTTGTTTTGTTTATAAGAAGTTTAAGTTTTGTAAGATCATGAATAATACTTTTGTGTTTAAGTCTTTGTACCTCCAGTCTGAGATGAATGTTTGAACAAGTTGTGTTGTATGATTGTGAGTTATTAATGTACAAGGCATTTTTATTTATGCCATATATGCATAGTTCATTAAGCAAATTTTATATTTCTGCTTTCGCTTCTGGCCCCATATAATTAAATATGATTTGATTTCAGTCTGAGGCCGTAAGTAATCTCATGATTACTACTAGTTATGATCCAAACCGTTAGGGGCGGGTTCGGGTCATGACAGAGTGGTATCAGAGCACGAGTTAATAACTCACACACTTGTCGAATTGAGCATTAAGGTGTTTAGGAAAGACTTAAGGTGCATCTATTTGATAAGAACATACTTATGTGCATTCAGAATATGTGAATATATGAGCTATGAATTGTTATGCCTGTGTATGAGCAAATTTTTGTTTTGTTATAGTGCAACTTTATATAGATAATGGTGAGAACAAGAGCTAACAAGTTAGAAGAGTCCTTCATTGCTCAATTAGAAAGAATGGAGAGAATGATGCAACATATAGCAAAACGTTTGAGAGAACAACAGCAATGGAAACAACCACCACCCTCACCTCCAATGCCAATACTGCATGTGCAAGATCATCAGGTTGACAGCCGTGCAATTGCCCTCACTAAAGAATTTAAGAAGAGAAACCACCACTGTTCCATGGGAGAGTAGACCCATTAAAAGTTGAATCGAGAAATTATTTGAGGTATTCCCATGTGTCGAGGCACAAAAGGTTCAATTGGCAGCATTCACTCTAGAGGATGAGGCAAGAAAATGGTGGATGCTAATTCGAGAAGATAATAAGGGGATTGATTGATCACAGTTTCTTGAAATTTTCTATGAGAAATACTTTCCACAGTGCATCCATGACTGAAAGGTGTCCGAATTTGAGGGACTCAAGCAAGGTAACATGACAGTAGCCGAGTATGAAGCAAAGTTCACAGAGTTGGCCAGATTTGAACCGCATATGGTAAACACCGATTACAAAAAAGGCTAGAAAATTCGAAGGTGGACTCCGAAATGCAATTCTAGAGAGGGTTAATGTATTAAAACTACCCACTTATGTTGATGTGTTGGACTGAGCCCTAACATCTGAAACTAACATAATAAATCATAATAAATAGTCTGAATGGAAAAGCAAGAGGCAGGGCTTTTCTTAAAGAAGAGATCTTTTAAAAAGCAAAATACGGGATCAACGAGCACTTCAAACTCCACAAGGGATACGGCACCAACAGGTAGTGAATGTGTCAAGAAACATCGAGGGGTATGTTACCGTACCTCCGGGGCATGTTTTCGATGTGGTAAGACAGGACACATGGTCAGAGATTGTCCCCAAAATGAACAAAGAAGTGGAAAGTCAGCTACTAGTTCAACTCGGTCTGCTCCAATGCCAATAAATAATGCTAGACCTACTACTACTACGAGAGACACACTCAAATAAGGGATAGTTTTTGCACTTATCCCAGGTGATACACAGAATACCGAGGTTGTTGTCTCAAGTACCCTTTCTATTTGCAATCAAGATACTTATATGCTAATTGATTCGGGTTACACACACTCTTTTGTATCTACTACATTTGAATCTAGATTGAATAGATCCATAAAATCATTGCCTTATATGTTATGTGTATCTGTTCCATCTGGGAATCTGTTCCATGTTCATCTGTGCATCGTGCCTATGAAGTACGTATTGAGAATGCTATGCTATTTGTAGATTTATTGCCCCTTGACATTAAGCATTTTGATGTGATTTTGGGAATGGGCTAGTTGTCTAAGTACTGTGCCACTATTGATTATGTGACAAAACGGGTTTGTTTAGACCATCGGGACTATGACTCTATGATTATGTGACTGGGTTCGGCACCCCAAATAATGAACTCTATATTATGTGCAACTGTGTACCTTGCTCGTTTAAGTTTGACTGGACTATTTGACTAGACTATTAGAATCACAATTATGTGCCACTGAGGAACTCTATGTTATGAACAACTGCATATCTATGTGTCTAAATGTGAACTTATTTGGAGAATGCCATATTGTATATGACCTGAAACGCTTTGATATGAACCACTATGATATATGATCTTGAGATCAGATGAACTTAGAATGATTGAGAAACTATAAACTATGTACCTAAGCGAATTGATTGTGACTCTTGAAACCAAATGTACCTTGTTTGAGAATGATGGGGTAGAACCTTTATTTGATTTGATCTAATAGAACTGTAACGCGTTGAAAAGAACCATCCCAGATCTTGTTCTCCCAGGCATTGCCACCACACAACACATACAAAATGGAAACATATATAATAACAAGATTATAACATTCTTTGCATCTCTTTCCCTTTGAACTATTTCCCAAAATTTTACATGTCGTCTTCTTACATACATAACACAACAAAACAGTTCAAAGAGTGAGAGACGTCTACAATAATTAAATCCCAGGTCTACCTCCTTTCAAATTGTGTCCCATAATATAACAAGTTCAACAAACTATACAATTACAAAACAGTTTCAAAAAAACCCCAAGACCAACAGGGTTTCAAAAGCATTGTATCCCGGTTCCAAAAAGGTTCTTTTCTTTTTGCACAAGAATCATCCATTGAAGGGTACTTCACCATCATTTCTAGAAATTTTTTAACTTTGGGGTGAGCATAAGCTCAGTAGGTGATGAATTTAACAAGTTATATAGCCAATTGAATAACCCATGTTCATGCAATGCAACATTTGAAATATGAAAATGAACTAGCATATAAGTGTCTATATATGTGAGTGTAGATATGCAATGCATGAAATTGTTTCGTCTCTTCCAAATTTCCCATGGGCGGTAAATGTACTATGACCTTCCAAGTAAGAGCCAAAAATTTGAAAGACATACATAGATATAGATTTTATATATTGAAAATAGTCCCACATTTGCCAACTCCAGAAACAGCGGGGCAATGGGCACCTAAAAACATTTTTCTCTTCCGCATTTGCGAACTTCAGAAATAGCGGGGACGTGGACACCCAAAACCATGTTTTTCCACATTTGCCTACACCAGAAATGGCAGGCTCGTGGACACCCAAAACCATGTTTTTCCACATTTGCCGATACCAATTACATTACCCAACTCAAACCCAACCTAGACTCACCACTCGGACACATAGACTATTTATCCCCTTCCATTTTTCAAGAATCATCCTCAACAAAGAAGGACACCTCATCAACAATCCTTATCAACTCAAGGTGTATATAGAGAAAAGCTTCAAATCCTATATTTCAACCTTAAAGTCAAGCAAATACGTTTAATTTCATATTTTTGAAACCAATTGAGCAAAACCCCTCTTTGTTCAACAAGCCTCAAAACTAGGGTTTATGGAAAAATTTAGGGTTTTTCTCTTTTACAAAAAATGTAAGTTAATTTACACCATCAACTATAATAATCATCATTGATAATCATAATCACAAAATATCTTCCACTTATTCCCAAATCATTTACTAGCAACACAATCCACACATATATACATATATATATATATATATATAACATGAATAACTATGAAACTACCACATAAGTCATTCAAATTGAACATATATCAAGTTAAAGAAACCCCTACCTCGAAATAGGAAGCTAGACTTGAGAACCACACTTGAAATGTTGATGAACTCGTGAAACCATCGGTAAAAATGTTGCTCTAAGCCTCCCTTTAACTTTTCTTAGAAGATTTTGAGTGGATCTTAGGTTGAAATTAGAGAAATCTAGAGTTGATGGGCTAGGGTTTGCGGAAAAGTAAGGTTAGAGAGAGAGAGAGAGAGAGTATGAAAAGTGGGATGAAAATGAGTAAGGACAAACTTTTTAAAATATACTATCCCAACAGACCGCTCGAGTGCAACTTCCTTCGCTCGAGCGAAAAACACAATTACGATTGGATTGCTCCAACGATCATTCCACCGCTCGAGCGAAAATGAGGAGTCCTAGAAGTTTTGCAGTGCTACAGTGAAATTACTAGGAGCATGAATTCACCGCTCAAGCAACAAATTCACTGCTTGAGCGGTTAGGCTTGCAAAACAGCCAACTACTAAGAGCTGAAGATCTCCGCTCGAGCGACCAAATGACCGCTCGAGCGGTCTGAAAAACTCAACTGTCACAGCCAACCCCCCTTAAAGAATTTCATCCCTAAAATTTAGACAATCCCTATCAAAGCAACTCCAACCATTCCCAAGGAGACAATACTATTTTTATAAAATCTCTATTCATCATAACATCATCATAACACTAGGATTTAAATCCTCAATGTTCAAAATTCGTAAAGCTTTTATAATTATAACACGTAGCATTCACCAAAAGCTCATTCACATTTTATTACTCACAATATAATCATTAACATCATAAAGTCAATAAGATTACATATATCTAAATAACTCAGGATATCTTCCTCAAACTTCAGCTTCTCTTTCCCAAGTGGCTTCTTCTATTCTGTGATGACGCCATAGTACTTTAACATAGGGAATAGTCTTGCTTCTCAAGACTTGCTCTCAGGAGTCTAGAATCTTTACGGATTTTTCCTCATAGGAAACATTCTCAACCACTTCTAAGTCCGCCTAATCTAAAACATGTGAAGGGTTGCGTTCATATTTGCGAAGTACAGAAATATGAAACACATCATGTATTCCAGAAAATTGTGGAGGCAAAGCAAGACGATAGGCAACCTCTCTCACTTGTTCAATGATATAAAAAGACCAATGAATCTAGGTGATAGCTTTCCACTTTGGCCAAATCTCATCAAACCTTTTCTAGGAGACATCTTCAAAAATACATGATCACCTACTTCAAAAGCTAATGGTCGCCTTCTTCTATCTGCATAACACTTCTGCCGGCTTTGTGCTGTGACTAACCTTTTCCGAATGAGCGCTATCTTTTTTGTAGTCTCACGAACTAAATCTAGGCCAAGCAAGGGTGAATCTCCTAGTTTGGTCCAACACACATGTGATCTACATGGACGCCCATATAAAGCCTCAAAATGTGTCATCCCAATACTAGTTTGATAACTGTTATTACATGGAAATTTGGCTAATGGTAAATATTTCTCCCATGACCCTTTGAAATCTAGCACACACGCTCTTAACATGTCTTCTAAAATTTGAATTATACGTTCAAATTGACCATCAGTTTGAGGATGGTAAGCAGTGCTCAAGGTCAATTGAATTCCCTTATTCATTTGTAAGCTTTGCCACAACCGTGCCATGAAACAAGGATCCCTTACTTACCGAAACTCCATGAAGTCGAATAAACTCCCTAACATAAAATTCTTCTAGGTAGTCGACTGAATCACCCATACCCATCGCAAGAAAATGTGCCGACTTGGTTAGTCGGTCTACTATGACCCAAACGACGTCATTACCCTTCTGAGTTCTAGGAAGACCTGAAACAAAATCCATAGTGATGTGTTCCCATTTCGATTCAACTACAGTTAAGGGTTATAACAACCCGACTGATCTTTGATATTCTGCCTCAACTTGTTGACAAGTTAAACATTTAGACACAAATAGAGCTACATCATTTTTCATACCGTTCCACCATAATTGACGGCATAAGTCACGATACATTTTCGTACCTCCAGGATGAACAACAAGACAGGAGTGATGGAAGTCTCTTAGTACGTCATCTCTATAAGATTGTGGAACGAAGAGGTGATCTACATATCGAATACTTGAGTCAAAATGCACCCTCAGCCCTTCTTCTTCCTTTCCTTGTAAGATTTTCTCTCTAATAGCCTCTACTTCTGGATCATTTTGCTATGCTTCTATAACTCGTGTGACTAGTGTTGGCTAAACTAAAGTTGAAAACACGGTAGCTTGACTAGGTGATCCGCCAAGTTGTACATCAAACTCATTTAAGTCACGCAACATCTTCCACTCTCTCATAGCAAGGCCAACAACCGTACTCATAGACTTTCTACTCAAGGCATCAGCAACTACATTTGCCTTTCCCAAGTGGTAGTGCAATTCAAAATCGTAGTCTTCCATATACTCCATCCACTTCCTCTGACATAGGTTCAAATCTTTCTAAGAAAACAAATACTTGAGGCTCTTATGATCAGAAAATACATCAAATTTCTCTCCATAAAGATAGTGTCTCCAAAGTTTCAAAGCGAAGATGACTACGACTAATTCAAGATCATGAGTGGGTAGTTCCTCTCGTTGGTTTTCAGTTGGCGAGAACCGTAAGCTACAATATTACCCTCTTACATCAAAACGCATCCCAACCTCTCTCTAGAAGCATCACAATAGACTATATAACCTCTTCCTCTTCTGGAATAATCAGGATGGGTGTAGTAGTTAATCTTGCCTTTAATTCCAAAAAGGATTTCTCACATGCTTCATTCCAAACAAACTTCACCCCTTTTCTAGTTAATTTTGTCAAAGGCGCTGCTAAAGTGGAAAAATCCTTCACAAACCGCCTATAATACTCGGCAAGACCCAAAAAGCTACGAATCTCAAAAACATTTATAGGTTGTACCCATTGTTGCACTGCTTCAACTTTAGAAGAATCTACAATGAATCCCTCATTCCAAACCACATGACCCAAAAACTTCACTTCAGAGAGCCAAAATTCACACTTATCATATTTAGCATATAACCGATGTTCTCTAAGGAGTTGTAGGATAATGTGGAGATGTTTGTCATGCTCTTCTTCAGAAGGCAAATAAATAAGGATATCATCTACAAAAACTACCACGAACTTATCAAGATAATCTTGGAAGACTTAATTCATTAAGTCCATGAAGGTAGTAGGGACATTAGTCAAACCAAATGACATTACAAGAAATTTGTAGTGACCATATCGAGTACAGAAAGCTGTCTTAGGAATGTCCTCATCCGTTACCTGCAACTGATGGTAACCCGATCTTAAATCTATCTTTGAGAAACAACGAGAACCCTTAAGTTTGTCAAAAAGATCACCTATTAGGTGTAGAGGGTATTTGTTCTTGATTGTGACCCTATTGAGCTTACGATAGTCGATGCATAGCCACAACAAACCATCTTTCTTCTTAGCAAAGAGGGTCAGTGCTCCCCATGGCAAAGTACTAGGATGTATAAAGCCCTTGTTTAACAATTCTTGTAACTACTCCTTTAAGACAACAACTCTGCTGGGGCAAATCTATATGGCGACATTGAAATAGGTGTTGTTCGAGGCACTAAGTCTATAGAAAATTCTACTTCATGATGAGGCAGCAACTCAGTAAGATCCTCATGAAAAACATCTAGATACTCACAAACCACCTTGGGAAACACCTCCCGAACCACATTGTTGTCGTCATCTACGATGGTTGCAAGAAGAAAACTTAGCTTACCCTTAACTTGCGGGTTATACAATGGTGACAACCCTCCTTTAGTTCTATCCCCCAGAAAATAGGAGCAGTCCTTATCGATAGTACACACCATAACTCTTCCATGGTAGCAATCTGTAATAGCACGATAAAAGCACAATCAGTCCATACCAAGAATGACACCAAAGCCTGACATTTCTAACAACACAAGATTAAAAAGGGAGTTGACGTTCAACTACCTCAATTATACACCCACAACATCCCCGATCCAAAATTGCTTGACCCCCAAGTGGTGACTCAACCATAAGTGAAGATTCTAATCGTTCTACTTTTAGGCCCAACATGGATGCAAATGCAGATGCAATGAATGAATGCAAAGCCCTGGTATCTATCAATACACTAGCCCATGTGTTATAGATAAGATACATACCTCTCAACACAGATGGCCCGGATGATTGTTCAGATGTAGTAACAGCATAAACTCATCCTTGGGGTCATTGATCACCCCAATCACCTCTCGAAGTATTGGCCAGTTGTGTTGACTGTGCTAAAGTGGTCCCTTGCCCTACTCTCAATGTCTGCCCAGACTAAATCGACTGGTAACTTTGTCTCTGGCCCTAGTCTATCTGATAACCCCCAGAATTTTGGACCACAAAGTGCTTCCCGCTCCAACCAATTATGGAGAAGATCTCTTTATATGACCCGACTGCCCGTAATGGTAGCACGCAGGTGATTGGCCCCTCCCTTGGGCTTGGCTTTGAGAATTAGTTTGTTGCTGATGACTGGGATTCTGCTTACATCCAGATGCTTTGTGACCCTATTGGCCACATCTGAAACAAGTAATACGATTAGGCCCCGTACTGCTCAAACTTCTCACAGAAACGAACCCTGATGATTTGGCTTGTTGGGGTGTGGACTGGGAAGATGACACTACAAGAAAAAGCACTTTTGGTGACCACCTTTTTTGAGTTGGTTGCAGATAGTTGACTTTTTGCGACTAACATTTTTTTTCTCACCGATGAGTTGTGTTTTTGCAACCAATGACATTTTGGTAGCTAAAAGGTAATTTTTTGCGACCAAAAAAAAAATATGGTCACAAAAAATAATGGCGGGAGAGGGGAAAAAAAAATGGGATCTCAAAACCTTTGGTTACCAATAAATTGTGGTCACAGAAAGGAAAATGTCATATTTTGTATCAAAACTACTTGAATGTTTCCTAATATTAATTAAATTTGTTACTATTTGAAATAACTATTAATAATCAATTTGAAAAGAAAAATATTAATAATTAAATAATAAATTATTAAGAACATAATAGTAATTATTTTTAATATAATTATTATTTATTGATTAAAGTCATAAAAATTTTCAAATTTATTTTTTCATTCAAAATATTAATTAAACTTTAATAAAAGTAAAATTACAAATATAAATAATAAAACTTTTAAAAAAAAAGCATAAATTAAAACCAAATTTTACTGTAAAATTTTATCCCAATTATTGAAACAAATCCACCAAAAGTTTGTTTAAATTAAAATTTCCTCCTAAATTTTTGCTTCAATTTCTACTTTTTGGTCCCAAAAATAAAATAAAATAAAACAAGAAATGGGACAAAATAGAGAAAAACTAGCTAGAGGTGATGTGTTCAAGAGAGAGAGAGAGAGAGAGAGAGAGAGAGAAGATGAAGAAGAGATAGAAACGGCAAAAAGAGCAGTCCTTCAGAGCAACAGCCATTGCTTCGCTCGTGAAGACCATTGCGTAGCTCGAGCACTCTTTCGGAGTTACCACCTTCGCAACCCCGTTCATCTTCGCTCCTCCCTCTGGTTGACAAGACCCACGAACGAAGCGAATAGAGCCATCTCACCTCTCCTCTGGTCGGAGCTCTAGCACCTCTCCCTCCCACCACCCGATTTCAAGTACATGTTCACATACTAGCGTTTTGAGTTTTGATTTGAGTCTTTTTAATTCCAAAATTTGGGGCTTTTCAATTTGGGGTTTAGTGTTTAACTTGGATTCTTGTTCTGAATGTTTAACTTGGATGCTTTTCAATTTGTGCTGAATTTTTTCTTTTTTCTTGTTTGGATTCATGAATTTATTTATTTGTGTTCTTTATTTTATTTTTTTATTTTCATGCTTTTGTAACATCTATCTGATATTCAGTGTTCACATGCAAAAAGCTAATTGGAGCTTGTTAGGTAAAAGTTGAAGTTGATACTAGAAGATATGGAAGAGAAAAGTTATGGAATTTTGGTTGTGTTGTTTCCTTAGTGACATAACATTGTTGTTTGTGTTTTTATTCATTTTCTTATTCAGTTGAATTATAAGATAAGCTCTCTATACAAACATTGTTTTAATTTTTACTTATGGTACAAAAATCCATGAGTTGCTAATATTAACTACACCTAGAAGCAAATGTATTCCTAAATAATCTTGCTGCACAGGTTCATCTTGCTGCAATAGAGGACAAACAGAGCATATACAGGGTATTTCAAGGGTTTGTTTGCACAGCTCACCCCTCCTTTTCATAAGCAAATCAAAGGAGTAGCAAGTTCGGTTCACAAAGCATCAATGGATGCAATTTCATTGCATGATGGCTTGTGAAACCAAGTGTGCAAGCTCAATAAATGCAACAAGATGAGACTCTCAAAAACCATCTCCCTATCATGAAAGATCAAGGGAAGTGATGACCTTGGAGACTTGAATCATTTCATCACTACCAAGTATGAAATGGTCCAAGTGCCAGATTAAAATACTAAAACATAGCACGAACTAGGCTAGTAAGCAAGACACAAGGAGGGGAGGCTAACCCCTCCAAATTTGAACTTCAAAACATGATTTTGGCCACTAAAAGAGCTCTGAAAATCTGTGTTTAAAACCTTGGAAAAAGATAGTAAAAGGATGGGAAACACAAGGGCAAAGGCCTCCAAGACAAGGTATAAAAAATGGCTATTAACCCCTCAATCGTTAATGGCCTTAAATCAAAGCTTCAGCCCAAAAAACACAAAGTTTTGACAGCCCAAAACAATGGAAAAACAGTAGGAATAAAAGCAAATAAAACAAAGCTACAAGCAAAGTCTTATACCTCTTGAAGAGAAGAAGCTATTCCAAGCAACAAAATCAACTAAACACACCCTCTAGAGCTCAAAACAAGCTCAAGAATACCTCAGCTCAAAGATGAGAAGATTTGGTTAAGGGTTTATAGGCGAAGGTTGAAGATTTGTAGGCAAAAGTGTAGAGATTTGATAGAGAGAGAGAGAGAGAATTGTAAAGAGAGAGGAAAATTTTTGATCTCAAAATTTTCTAACCTTAAAACATGAAAGAGGGGCCTCCTATATAGAAAACATGAAATTCCCTCAAGGAGATCCAGCCCTACATGTGGGGATAGATGCATGCATCCATGTAAACAGCTGGCACAGCTGGCATAAAATATTTGCAAACTACACTGGTGGCCGGCCGACCATCACTGGTGGATGGCAAGCCACATTAGTTGCCGGCAGCCCAAAAGTGATGGCCGGCAGCCCACCAAAAGCTGCAAGCTTGAAGGACACAGGCTTGGTCCAAAAATGAGGCAACAAGGGTACAAGGTTGAAAGGCTCAAAGCTGTGGCAGTCCACTGAGGACTTTGAGCTACTTGGTGAGCAAATACGTTCATCATCAAGTGTGCATGCAAGGACGTCCAAGTCGTAAGGGCCGTCAAAAATGGGGTGTCTATAGTTGCCCCTCTTTGACAGAACTCGGAATCATGAAATGACGTGAATGAATGTCAAATCCTAGAGATGACCCATTTTGACAAGGTTATAAGACTTGGGCAAACAATCAAGACAGAAAGAAATGGTTGCCCCCGTAGGCTGCGTACATATCCCTTTACAAGGAATCATACCAGCGTAGTTCTGGGGCAAGATGCAAATGATATGCAAAATGCAACTTTGAAAGTGGGACTCACATGCTTCGCAAAGCCGACTATTTTGAAAACTCATAATCATGCGAGATGATGCCATAAGCAAGAACAAAATGCGATAAGCAAGATAACAAGATAATAACACATGAATGAGCAGCTTCAAGATTCAAGCAACACAGGTTGTTTGTTTTTTTTGCAAAAAGAAGATAAAACATACTCTAACCACACGCCAAAACACGAGACAAGGAAAGAAAACACCGCTCAGGGTTGCGTTCCATGCATCTTGAGAAACTGAGAACAAAAACCGCTCGGGGTTGTATTTCACACGTCCCGAGAAACAAGAGAACAAAAATCGTTCGGGGTCACGTTTCACGCATCTCGAGAAACAGGAACAACCGCCGGGTCACACTTCGCACATCCCGAGAAATAGAGAAAACCGCTCAGGCCCGCGTTTCACGTGTCCCAAGATAAACCGCTCAAGCACGTACTTCGCACATCTCGAGATGAAACCCGTCCAGAGCCGTTCGTCACGCATTCTAAGAAAAAACTACTCAGGCACATGCTTTGCATGTCCCGAGATGAAACCCGCCCAGAGCCGCACATCACGCGTTTTGAGAAAAATTGCTCAGGCACGTGCTTCGCACGACCCGAGGTGAAACCCGCCTAGAGTCGCGCGCCACGCGTTCTGAGAAAAATTGCTCGGGCGCGTGCTTCACACGTCCCGAGATGAAACCTGCCTAGAGCCGCGCGTCACGCGTTCTGAGAAAAATCGCTTGAGCGCGTGCTTCGCACGTCCCGAGATGAAACCCACCCAGAGCCGCGGGTCACACGTTCTGAGAAAAGCTGCTCGGGTGCGTACTTCGCACATCCCGAGATGAAACTCGCCCAGAGCCGCACCTCATGCGTTCTGAGAAAAATCGCTCAGGCGCGTGTGTAACAAGCCCGCGGGGGACCTCGCTACAGTTCGAACTCCCCTTTTGTTTGTTGCGGTTCTAAATCTGAACCAAAGAGTCCAACTCTGGCAAATCGTTTTGAAGAAAAACAGATTTTTTGAAAAGTAGTGCCAAACATGGACTGCTTTGCCAGATTACAGAGTCGCCACCTAAATATTTTTTAATGGAGGAATTTAGGAAACCCTGACTCGGTGCCGAAGGCCACGTGTCCGTCATCACCAAATGTCTTGGCTCGGGAGCTTGGGTACGATCGGGGAAGGTCAGCTATGAGCACCCCCTTTCGCCCGGTCTGAAAATCGGCCTCTACTAACCGTGATATCCGATTTTGAAAACATTACATGCTCTTATACCGGTTATTAGCCTAGTTTTACTACGTTATGCGCACTGTAAACAAGTATAGACTAGATCGCCTAATTTGGAAACAAGCATTGCATATCCGTTTGTTTTGAAAACACTTTGGATTTTGCTACTCGCAAGTAGGCTAAAACACGGATTTCAACGAGTTTTCCAACTCAAACAATCCAACCTTCACCCACAGGCATTCAGGCAGTTTATCTCATGTAAGCATTTAGCCGCATGGTAAGCATACTGTCATGTTAACATTCACACGCATGCGATATACTAAAGCATAAATACTTACATCGTACTCCGTGCCAAAACAAGAAACTAGTTAGCAAACATGCATGACCTAGTTCATGTTAAATGGCTAATGCAACACAGGCGAAGATGCAATTTAAAGCAGGCTCGGCTAACCCTAAAATGGCATGTGAAATGCAATCATTCGATGCACGTATTCAATTTGGAAATTGAGAGTACGATGCAGTTTGTATGATGTACCGAGCCCGGTGCACGTTTAGACAAATGCATGGATGCACGCATGCATTGCATAAGGTATGCTAAAATAGACGTGCCCTAATCTACCATCATAAGCAGGTAAATAAAAGGGAGAAAGAAGTGGGGTTGGAAGACATACAAACCACACTCACCCACACTTATTACAATTATGCCCTCGCTCGGAGGGACCAAAAGAATATACAGATTAATTAACTACGCAAGCTAATTAAAATATTACAGTCCAACTAAATTAATCAAATAAATTAATTAACCTAATTAAAACAGTAAACCGCCCCGAGATGAGGGCCGGATGCAGCGCACGCTCGGGACTTGCTCGGAATCGCACTGCCATGCCTAGCTTGCCTCTGTTTTCCCTGCTTTGTTCCTCTGAAAACTGCCAAAGTCTCAGAACTACTCCTCAAGGCACTAGGGGATACCACCGGCTGAGGGGAAACACCATCGGCTGAAGTATGTGGTCACCGGCACAAAATTCATCCATCGGCCATCAATAGACTGCCGGTCGGCACTAAATACTGCCGGCCGGCACTGAATTTCTGCAGAACCTGCAACTCACAGCAGCAGAGGGCAAAAACTTGCATGGCAATGTAATTCCAACAATGTATGCACCAATCATGCCCCTTTTCATATTTGTGACTCAAAGGGACATGTGCCTCGATTCTCGGGCCACCAATCACGCATTTCCATGCATGATGGCCCAAAGAACCAAATGTGCACTTTCAATCTCAAATGCATGCAAACCAAACAAACCAAAATCCCAATCCCTATCACCAAATCAAGGGACAAGGAATGCATGTTGATGCAATGCAACCTAATCATGTTAGCTATCATGCAATGTGAACAATGCAATATACTTATGCAAAGCATACAAGCAAACATGAGATAAGCATGCAAGCAAGCAAATGACGGTCTTAAACATGACTTAGGCAACTCTAAATAGGCCTAAAATCAGTGGCCAAAGTGCCCAAAAATGAAGGCCAACACCCACACACACATGCATATGTTATGGTCCAAGCCTTCAAGTACTAACCAAGCAAAATTCAAGCATACTTGAAAAGAGATATCATGGGCAATTAGCATGCAACATGAGCCCTAAAATCATGCTATAAAATGATGCCAAATCATGTTAAACAAGGTAAGCAAATGCATGCAAAAGGGGCCAAGTATTCAAAGCAAGCCAAAGGGGTATTGAACTACACTTAACACAACCATACATGGCATGTATTAGGCAACCCAAAACAGAGTTTTAACACATAAAACTAAGTCCAAAAGACCACCTAGATGGCATCTATATGGTTTAAATTAAAAGTCATGCACACATGCACTCCCAAGGAACATACAACATGAGCTCTTGAAACATCAAAGAGGCATGCAAGCAAACATATGAGCATGTTAAATGGACTGAAATAACATGGCAAATGGTCTCAAACCATTGAAATGATGCAAACAAGGCATGCTACACATTCATGCTCAAGGCTAACAAGCCTAAAATGCAAAGAGGCTATACTAAGCATGCCAAGACTAACCCAAACACTTATGGACAGACCTAAAACATGTCAAGATAAGCACAAAATCTTCATGAATCTAAGCCTAAAGCATGCTCAAATTAGGGCTAACAACCTAAGGCATGTTAAGGCATTTACAAGGCATTACATGGCAACTATGCTAAGCATGCATGGAGTACCAAAACCAACTTAAAACCAAGTTAAAACATGGCATAATAAGCATGGAAAACAGCCTAGACATGATCAACAAGCATTCAAACATGAGGCTCCCTCAAGAGGCAAAATAGGTCCTTTTCAAGGACAACAAGGAGAGGGGGTGACCCTCTCCTTCTTGGGACTTCAAGGCATCATCTTCACCACTGAAATCCCTCAAGATTTCAGTGGTGAAGAGACCCAAACACCAAAATCCCGGATCTCACCAAAATAGGCACAAAACAAGGGCCTTACAAGGCCTAAGGGTGGTCAAACCCTTCCAAACCACAAAACACTCTTAATAAACTATCAAGAGGACTAAAAAACAGAACTTTTTTGTATTAAACACCAAGCACAAAAACAGTTCAAAGATAGGTAGAAATGGAGTGCAAGAATGGGGAATAAAAGACTAGTTTCTTACCCTTGAAGCCTTTCTTCAACAATGGTGGTTTTGTTGCCTCCTTAAGCTTCAATCCAGTCAAAAACAGTAAGAATAAGCCCTTAGAACCTCAGTAGCCCAAGGAAGGTGAAGCACTAGGTGCTTGTGTGCAATAGTATGGACTAAAACACCTAGTGTACAAAACAAGAAAGCAAAAGAGAGATAGGATAGATATAGAACTCAAACCCTAAAACCAGAGCTTCTCTGAGTTCTTTTTTCTCTAAAATGTCTAACTCCTCTAACCTTTGAGCCAAGAGAAGAGAGCCTTCTCTTATAGACAACAAAGCTTACAAGCTAAGCTAACCAAAGGCTCATCCCTCCATACACGTGTATGGAGGGGAAACAAATGCTATACAGCTGCTTCAAAATATCTCAAAAAGCAACTGCACAGTAGTCGGCAGGGCAAAATTGTCATTTTGACAAAATTGACTGCCGACCGGCACAAAAGAGTGCCGACCGGCACAATATAGTGCCGATGGCAACATCAACCAGCCAGTGGCCTCTAGCCACTGCCGGTGGTGTGTGGGGATGCCTCACAAGGCATTCCCTGCCCCTCCAAGGCAAAGCACAAGTGTTTGGTGCAAAACCAGACACAAAACGGTCAAGTTCGGAGATCTTGAGGCAAGGCGCGTAGCCGAGAACTCCGGGAACTCCAAACGAACACGAACATGGATAATCACCGAGTGTTCAAGCGGTGACGTCCAGGTCTTGAGGACGGTCAAAAATGGGGTGTCTACAGCGTGCTTCGCACGTCTTGAGAAGCAGAGGTGTGCGATAGATGCACGAAGTGAACAAGTGCGATAGATGCACAAAGTGAATGAGTGCCAGTTCTCCTACCAAGACACAAATGACTTAGCCGGAACTTCCTTAAATGAACCGTACGTACAATATCGTTTGCCTGTTTAGTATGCGATACAGTGACAATGCATGTTCTATGCAATATAAACAATCGAGATACAATGTTAATCGAAGGCATGTTATATGCATTAAACAAAATGCATATTCTATGTGAAACAAGAGCGAAAGCATATTCTATGCAAGACTCGTAAATGATACAAGACGCACGTAAAATATATATGTGAAGTGAAATGCATATTCTAAGTAACAACACAAAATGCATATTCTAATGTAACAAAGTGAAATGCATATTCTATGCAAGGAACAAAAGCGTAATTTGACAAAAATGAATTTCAGTAGCAACTTATGATTTACCTCTTGGAAGAGTTATAATATATTTAAGTGATGAACATCGTGCGCTGAAAACATAGTTTTGAGCTTCCGTAGAGACAATTTGGACCCAACAGTGAACTTTTCTTGCAACTCTCAGGAAACAAAGACACAAAACAACATCAAAATATAAAAGAAGGCCACCGGCCATTGGCCAGCCATAAATGGAGGCTGTCGGCCACTGCACAGCCTTACCGATCCCCTGCCGGCCACCGATGGCAATTCGGGGCAAATTCGTCTTTGCACACACGGATCTTTAAGTATAAGCCACTAGGGCTCATTTCCTTACACCCATATGTCTAAAAATACTCTCTCTCTCTCTCTCTCTCTCTCTCTCTCTAGGTGCTCCTTCTCCCTAGATTTGCGCTTTCACGCATTTTCCAACACCCCACACAAACTTTATTCGCCAAACCCTCTTAGCCCTCTTCACTTTGAACCAATTGGAATTTGATTTCGACACATTTTTTTTCATTTTCACCCTTCTAGGTTTGTTCCCCTCGAGTTTCTCTTGAGTTCTATGCACTTTTCCTGGCTTTGACTTTTTCTTCCATTTTCTCTCTCCTAGGGTTGACTTTTTCCAAGTTTACTATTTTTTCTTCATTTTTCTTCATTTTTCACCCACTTTTCACCCATTCTTCAGATGGCGGATGGTTCACCACACGACGGGGCCCCTCTAGAGGTTCCCTATGTATTTTCACCTTTTCCCGAGACGGATGAGCCGATCGTTGCTGAGGGGATTGGAGGTAATAAGGCTAACCTCGAGGCAGAGTTCGACCCTGAGCCTGAACCAGAGCCACTACCAATGAGAGGACAGCCATTTGATCTAGAGAGGTACCATCCTTGCACACACATCTTGCTAGCTGGTGGCATTAGACGTTTCAGCGACTTCATTCTCGGTGTGCTGGAGGATCTCCTACTGAGGGAGCCGAGTTCTCACCTTTCATCTGCCGTAGTTGAGGTATGAGCTCTGTTTTCATGCATTCCTGCTTGTCTTTACCTACATTTCTTACATTGTATTTTCTAACTATACTTTCATCACTGCCATATCTAATTCATCTATTCTTTGCCACAGGGTGAGTCCCGTGCCTCCTGTGGCTACGGAGTCACGACCGCACGATACTGGTATGATGAGCTCCCCTCAGGAGTTCGCGACATTGTAGATGAGACCGACTTTGGCCTATTCTGCTCCAGCCTGATGTGGGTTATCACGAGCCATCCTCTTCTGGTCGCACTTGTGGAGAGGTGGTGGGACACCACCAACTCCTTCCACTTTTCTACTATAAGGGAGATGACGATGATTCCCTGTGACTTCGCTATGATCACCGGCTTAGACGTAGGAGGTGATCTGATCCCTCTTGATTCAGACATGGGGAAGTGGGAGGCTGCCTGGGTCGAGCTGTTGGGAACGCGTCTACCCATATATCGTACAGGCATGGTCAGATATACCTGGTTCACTGATCAGTTCAGAGGGAGCCAGCCAAAGACAGTAAAGGAGATGGACAGTACGCTAGAGGCTTTCTGATGTTCGTCTTCAGTACCACCTTGTTTTTGAATAGGTGGAATACCGCAGGCATATATCTGCTGAGCACTCTGGTGACCCTTCCTCTGGTATGCTTCTATGATTGGGGGCGGAGCTGGCCTCGCCACCCTATATGGATACATGAGCTTGACCTCCCGTCTGAGAGGAGACTTGATCGGAGGCTACTGGCGAGCTTGGGAGGTATGCATCTCAGTTCCCTCTTTGCACTTTATATTTTCTACTCTACATTTTCTACTTTACATCTGTTCAACTCCTGTGCTTTCTGCCTTGCACTTTCTGTATCTCTTCATACATTGTGCTTACACATATCACTGCATTTTCTCCGCAGCTATGGGTGTATGCTTATTTTTTGACTCTGGCTCCGGAGCCCATAGAGGAGCTCCCACTGGCAGTCCCTTACTCATGGAAGTATAATGGTTGGCACCAGCACAGGACCCGCGAGACCTTCACATTCTTTCGCCATTACTTCGACACTATGGCTGCTCATGAGGTAACCCGAAACACAGTCATTTTTTCTTTACAACTATTATGATTCACATTTACCAACTGACAGCAACTAATGATTCGTATAACCTCTATTTGTAGATCATGTGGTAACCATGGGCCATGATGCCAGGCGGGATTCGGGATCAGTACGCTGGGGCCTGGGCCACTTCTTACTTCTGCATTCTACTCGAGGGCCCAGTCTACCGGGCTTGGTTCTTGAGTGAGCGATTCGTACACTAGACTGTGGGCCTGCCTGACCTGATCATTCCGATGGCGCCACCAGAGTCCATGCAATCAGCAGATAGCCTATCCATTGATGAGGTCATTCAGTTTATGGTGGGCTTGGATGTTGATTATTTTTTAGCAGAAGGGGACTATGCGACCTTCATTCGGACGCATCTCATACCACCATTGACAAGCGCTCATGGAGGTGAGGAGACGAGAGCTCCTGCTGCGAGAGAGACGCCTAGAGTGACTAGGGCGACCAGGGCCCGTGCTTCCCGAGCGAGGCAGAGGACCGGTTTGCCAGAGTTTCCCACTATGTTGACATGCTGGCGGCATACCGGGGATGCTTATCAGGTCCCGATGGAGCCCACAGCGGCCGGGCACGAGCTTGTCGGGATTAAAGGCCCAACCAAGGTATGCAACGCACTTTACGACTTGCACCCCACATTTCACTTCAGATATATTCACTGTGAACACTGATCAATCAAATGCATTTGCAGGCATCTATTGAGTACACAGGGAGTGATCTTGAGCTAATAGCCTCCTTGATGGATATGGTACAGATGAGAGAGACGCTGATCGGCCTTCATGGCATCTCGGTAATTTCTTCAGCTTGCACTTCATGCATCAATTTTTTTACTGATACACTGACATTTCAACTGTAGTCTTTCCCAAACTGCATCAATACACTACATAGGCACACTGTACTTACAAACTGTATCTGATTTCTACATACACTCATTCTGCACACTATACTTGCATCTGATACACACACTAGAACTAATACGTAACAACTATCCTTTTTAGATTCCAGCTATACCGACTGCTCCAGTGGCAGGAGCACCAGCAGCGGTAGTACCTCCTCCGGCAGTAGGGAGGAGAGGCAGAGATAGGGACACTCGAGACCGGAGTAGTCCTCCCGTGCCCATCTTACGCGACGATGATGTTGAGACCAACGGCTTGGAGGAGACAACAAGTCAGCACTCTGGATCGTCTAAGAGTGGAGATGACGACGCTGGCTCAGGTTCCGAAAGTAGAGGCGACAATGCTAAGTAGGGTTCTAGAGTAGAGAGTGGAGATGATGCCGGCTCTGGTTCCGGCTCAGAGGCAAATTCAGATAGTGGAGCTGATGGAGATAGTGCCCTAGAGTCCTCTCCTCCAAGGAAGAGGACGAAAAGGGCCTCTCGGGCATGAGACGACTGGCACAGATTTTTTTGTACTTTTGCTTAGTTTCTTTTTTCTTATAGCATCGACATATTGTATAGCTTTACAAAGATTTTATTTGCTTTGAAAACTTGTACTCCTCTTTGTAAAAAGCCATGATCGGAATAAAACCTCACAATTTTTATGAAAAGTGTGTTATCATTTTTGCATCATGAGCACCACATATGCATGAAATGGACATAGGAATTGAAATGGCCAAAAGCACTTGATTGAATCAAAATTCTTAATCGGGTAATGAACCGACCAACAAATAAAGTACAAAATGCAACATATAACTCGATAAACGAAATAACAATAACTCGATAAACAAAACAAAACAAAACAACTCAAAAAACTTGCTAAAACCAAAAGGACTTAAAACAAGACCTGGAAACACACAAAGAGCAAAACAAAACACATGCTTGATAATAATATGGAGTATGTAGAGAAACCAATCAAAATCATTGACCGACAAGTGAAATAGTGAGGACTACGGCAATCACTATGATTAAAGTGGAATAGAAGGAATATTACGGTACAAAGGCAACTTGGGAGAAAGAAGATTAAATGAGGCAAAGGTATCCCGAGTTATTTCTGACACGAGATAGCACAAGTTTAAAGGACCAAAATTCTTAAAAAGGGGAAGACTGTCACAACCCCGTCACGTAATATACTTTTAATTATTTAATTTTGCATGTGTTTATGTGCTTAGTGTGAATTTGAATGTTAATTATGTGATTAATATGGTTTTAGATGCATATCTGTTAATCGTAGGAATATTTGTTGCAATTTCTGTTATGATCCGAAATTGAACATCTTAATGGCGTTAGAAATCAAAATTGATTAGTCTATTGTGAATGGCATAATTTTTAGAGCCTATTGGGAAGTTTGATTAAAATTTGATTCAGTTTAAAATTAATTAGATTAAATAATATTAATTAGTTTAATCATGGATTAGTGAATTAAGCCATCTTAGCCTATATATATGTTCATTGATGTGATTAGGCTCATTTTACATTAAAAAATCTACTGTGCAACATTTTAGAGAGAGGGAGAGAATTCAATTATAGAGAGTGTGATAACCCTGTTCCGTACCATGCTAATTGGTCTTTATTATGAATGTGATTATGTGTCTAATATGATTTTGAGTGCCATTCATATGAATATATGTGGTTTTAAATTTCTATCTGTTCACCGTAGGAAAATCTGTTTAATTATCTGCTTTAGAATTTAAATTGAGGGCCTTATCGACCACAGAAGCCGAAACTGACTACGCCATTGTGATTAGTGTAATTTTTAGAGCCTACGGTGAAATTTAATTGAAAATTGATTCGGATCAAATTAATTAGATTAAATTAATGGGTTAGTGCTCAATTATTTAAATATTAATGAAATGTGTTGAGAGAGGGCTTGTATAAGGGACTCTACTACGCTTTTATTTCATTTGTTTGAGCTCAAAGCTAAGAATCACTCTAAAGAGAGGGAGTGAGGGTCAGTTAGAGAGAGAGAGAGCTCAAGTTGATGAATTACTCAAGAAGCTTGAATAAATTGAAGACCAACTCAAGATGTGATCATAAATTGGGAAGATTGAGCTTCTAGGTGAGTAATTGGTTTGGAATTCATGAGTTTAATATGTAATTTTGTGAATTTAAAGTTGATTGATGATCAAGAACAAGAATTGTGTTATAAGTGATGAAATTGAAGCTAATGTGTACATGCATGCATAGAATTACCATGATTTGGCATAATCAAGCATGTATTAAGTTGAATATGGGAATATGAGCATTGAAACATACATGCAAGTATAGTTTTGTTGATTTTCATGATTATAAGCATCATTGGTGCTATTTGAAAGAGGATTGAGGTCAAAAATTTGCATGCATGTTTGATTATGGAAGATATGGAGCCTATGTAAAGTTTGAATGCATGAGCCTTGATTATACTAAATAAATGTTGATTAATTTTGAACATTGGACCATGATTTCGAGCAATTGGCTTCATGTTGTTTGTGTACTCATGATTTATATTGTGTTTCCCTATTTTGGTACCTTAATTCGAGCCTTGAAACCTTTGAATGTCAAATTTGAGCTCAAGAACAAGTTCTGGAAAACCCAGAATTCTTGAAGTCCGCTCGAGCGGGGGAACTGCCGCTCGAGCGTAAAATACGAGCTCCCAGAATATTTTACAGACATTGATGTCTGCTCGAGCGGGGAGATTCACGCTCAAGCGGGGAGTTATGTAGAGTGACTTTCAGCTCGAGCGCCCGACTTCACGCTCAAGCGTAAAAATGGGGCAACCAGTACTTTTGCAGACCTAATGGGTCTGCTCAAGCGGGAAAGTCCACGCTCGAGCAGGGACCCCTGTTTCTGAAATTTTGCAAATGTGTTCTGTGTTTCATTTTCCGTTCTCTTTCACTTCCAAGTACTCTTAGGCATGCATTAAGCATTGTAAATGAGTTAAAAGGATCAGAATGAAGCCTAAAGAGGAATATGTGAATTAAGAACGGATTGAATTGTTTGTCACCCATTGTGTTCATGGAATGTGTAGGGTCGAGCTCTAGGGCAAATCATCCAGCCGATCACTATGAGTAATATCTTAATAAAGATATCTGAAGTATGTTATTTGTCCAATTACTTACTTCTATGTAAGTCTTATAAGTTCGTTAATTCGAATGAAAGTATGAATGGGCCAAAGGCCAGTTTGACATGGGCCGAAGGCCAGTTTGACATGAATGAAAGTATGAATGGGCCGAAGGCTAGTTTGACATGAATGAAAGTATGAATGGGCCAAAGGCCAGTTTGACATGAATGAAAGAATGGATGGGCCAAAGGCCAGTCTGACGTGAATGAAAGAATGAATGGGCCGAAGGCCGTTTGACATGAATGGATTGGGACCGAGGCCGTTCGATGTGTTTGGAACCGTAGTTACTTGACCTGTGTATATATATATTAGATAGAAATACGAATTGGGCCCAAGGCCATTTGGTGTATATTGTTCTAAGTTCCGTTCGTGTAACTTCTTTATTTGATATTATTCACTGGGCTTTCGCTCACGCTCATTCATGTGTCTGTAAGTGAACCAAGGGAGGTCCAAACCCAGCCTCAGTGAAGTTTGTGAGAAACAGCCAAGGTTTTGAAGAGTCAGCCATACGTCTCACGCACGAGACTTGTTTTTGCCTTTTGCTAGTTTGTTATATTTTGTCATGTTGGCGAGAACTTTGGTTTACAGTTGTATATAGTTTTGATTGGCTGACTTAGACTTGAATGATCCTGTATGTACAGAACTTTGTGTTATTACATATCTTGATGTGAGTTATTAACATGTGTATGTATGGATTGTTATGACGTGCCATGTAAGCACAGCTCTATGGACAAAAGTTTGAAATTGCTTCCGTTTGGCCCCTTTACTCTGATGAGTTATGTCTTGTTTGGTTTGAGGCCGTAGGTAATCCCTTGATTACTGGCCGGTTATGTCCTTAACCCATAGGGGCAGGTTCGGGTCATGACAGAGAGAGAGAGAAAGAGCTTGATTTGAAGAAATTGCTTGGAGAATTGAAGGATTGTGGAGTAGAGCTCAAGTTTTTGCTAGAATTGGTGTTATTGAAGGATCTAGGTATGTGATCACACCTTAACTCATGAATTAAAGTCATCAAATATGTGAATTCAAGAAGATTATGTGATTAAATGTGAGAATTGAGCTTAGAATGAAGAAATTGGTGTTAATTCATACTTACATCCATAATTTTGTTTGGTTTCATGATTTTGAGCATGATTCATGTCATCCATGTTGAAATTAGAAGTTATATCATACATGCACTCATGATTTGTAAGAGTTTGAAGTTGAATTTCATGTTTTAAGAATTTTGGAAAAGAGTATGAAGCTTAATTGTACATGCATGCAGGATTTTGTTCAGATTCTTCATATATGATCGAGAATTTATTATCCATGTTGAGTTTGGAAACTATCTCATACATGCATCATTGATTTCTAAGGTTTTGAAGGTTGAATTTCATAAATATATGAATTAAAGAGCATGTGTTTGAAAAGAAAAAAAAAAGAGAAGGATTTGAGGTTCATACATGCATGAAGAAATAAGGTTTAATTTTGGTAAATTCATGAAGTTTTGAGCATAAGATTTGTAAATCATCAAGTGTTTATGTTTAGTTACATGTTTTCAAGTTTTTGGACAAGTTTTGCATGAATCCATACTTTGAACGTGTGTTTTGAAGTTCAAATTCAATTATGAAAATTCCAGAATTCTACCTCACTACTCGAGTGAACAATATGTAGCTCGAGCACACATTTCATGTATCCAGTATTTTTGCAGACATTTGCAGTTGGCTCGAGTGACCAAGTCACTGCTACAAAGACCGCCTTTTATTTTGCACATTCACTCGAGTGAACATCGAGCCTAGATTGGGACTATCCAGTACTTTTGCAGACCAAGTGGTTTGCTCGAGCATCCATTGTTGCGCTCGAGCGAAGTGCTCTATTTCAACATATTTTGAAAAGACAAATTTTGATCACGTGTGCATTCTGATTCATTTCTGAGCATTCTTAGACATTAATTAGGCCTCATGAATGACCTAATAAGTAAGAAATTGAATGAAAAGAATAAAGTAAAGTAAGAATGATTTGAATTGGTCAAATGTTCCAATATGTGTTATGTGTAATGTAGGTTAGATCATGGAGGCATGACAACACTTCGAACACTGTGAGTAGTATCGTAGTAAAGATGTTTTCTTATTTAATCTATTTTTCTGAGTATCCTAGCGTGGTAAGTTTTCCGAACTTATGTTCTTACAAGTGTGAATGAGTTTTGTGGGGATAGTGGTTTGGAAATACTCTTCGAATCCTGGAAGACGCCAATGATCCTCAGCTAGTCACCTGCAAAGATACAAATACTCCGGTCGGGGGTGCCGGAATTAGCACTCCGACGGACAAGTCAGTTCTTCTACTCAAGAAAGCTTGTTCACTAAGTTTTTAGAAGTGATTTTTACATACCTTCACAAATCTGAAGCTCTTGTATTTATATCCATTCTCTGGGCCTCGGGGCCAGAGTCTACTTTTTATTTAATATTCTTTCTTTTGTCCTGATATGCCTTCTCAAGTCTATTCGGCCTTAAGTACGTAGTCGGCGTCCCAGTTGAGCCGAATGGAGCCGTTCAGTTCCCGGCTCCTCGGGTATACCAGATTTCGTTCCTCTATTAATTCGGCTCCCACAATTGCCCCCCAAGCGTTCTGTCAATGACAGTTGGGTGAAATGCTTGGTTCCAATTTTCAAATACTCTGAACCGAAGTTCGGGGATCAGACTTATCACGCGGACGTTTAATTACTCCCCCTTTAATCATCGCCTCAACTCCCCAACCCTTCGTACACGCCTATTTATTATGATTTTAAAATCTGATGTCCTTTCGAATCCGTGTTCTATGACGCTGATTGCTGGGTTGCTCTTCGAATCGTTCTTGCAATTCTTCCGTATGTGATACTCTCTTCATTTTTGTAAGTTTTCTTCTCCCTTGCTCTGAAGCTTTTCCTAGTTTGTTTATTCCGTCGCGTGTTCTCATAGACAGTAGGTTATGGCGAAACATTTGAAAGACCTCCTTTCGTCAGATCGAATTGTTGGCTTTAGACGCCATTTTTCTGTTCCTGACGATGTCCACCTGTCGTTTGTGGCGGACGGCACTCTTGACATGGAGATGGAGGACGAAACCACGATTGTCTTTCCCCTCTTGTCAATCGCAGAGGGTGGAGTCCGCTTTCCTCTTCACCCGTTTCTGAGGGCTGTTCTTCGCCATTGGGATTTGATCCCTTCCCAACCCAATGTGAATTTCTTTAGAATTATAATGGGGGTCGTAGCGCTGAACCGTTGCCTTGGGATTAACCTTGGCATCCCTGCCATTCGGCATTGTTATGCTTTGGCCAAGTCCTCTGGTCGGCACGGGCGTTACTTCCTCAGAGCTAAGGATACAGACCATCAGTTAATCACTATGCTTTCCAGTTCTGGGAAACGAGTTGATGATGTTATGGTCGTTGTCCGCGGCAACTGGGAGTTCAGCGAAGGGGAGGACCGTGTTGATCCTATTCCTAGACGTAGGGGCGAACCAGGTCGCCGAATGCTCTCTTGCTTGTGTTGTATGCTCATATCTGCCATACCGTTTTCTTGAGTCTTACGGCTTGTCTTTTGCAGGGAGCGATTTAAAAAAGGTCCGAGCTTCAACTGACGACGCCGTTCTTTCGGATATTAGGATTGCTCTTAGTTATTTCGGCCGTCGCAGTCTTCACAAGCAGGGAAGAGCGGCTCACGTTCTGCTTTGCTACGAGCCTACATATACGACCTTTTCGGCTGCGGAAAACATACCGATTCCGGAGGGGGAAGATTTTCTTGTTGCTCGTATTTTTTCCGACTTCAAAAACTTGAGACGGGTAGGTTTTGAAGGGTCCGATTCGGACAATACTGAAGTATCCGATACTGCCGAATCAGATCAGTCCGAGGCCGAATCTGAAGAGGTATTGGATTCTGCCGATCCTCCCTCTACATCGGGGCGGGGGAACCTTTCTGTTGACGACGTTCCTCAACGTACAGACAACCTTCTCCTCTCGGGATCTACTAACATGGCTGGGTTAAGCCTGACAAAGCTCGCTAAGAAGGCGAATGCGGAGAGGTTAGCTGCACGGCGAAGAGCGGAGGGCCTTTCGACCGAAACGCCCACCAGTACATCTCAACATTCCCTCCCAGTTACCAAATCAAAGTCCTTAGGAGTTGTTGAGGAGGCGGCAACAGATAAGAATGCCGAATCCGTATTGGTTGGGAAAGCCGTTCAGGATGTTGAGGGAAAGACGGAGAAACGCGTTAGGGATCGTGAGGTCGGCTTAGAAGATCACGGCGGCAAACGTCCTCGAATGGGGGGATCGAGCGAGGTTGTGCCCTTTGTGATTAGACCGATGGTAAGAAACATGCCGGTTCCTTCGGATGCCTCTGCGCGTAAAGACCCAGAGGTCGCGTTCGGCGTGGCAACGTCTTTGTCGTTGCCGTCTGATATGGAGGCTTTCCAGTTGGAACCGGATTTGAATGCGACAATGTTAGCCGCACAGTCGGCCCTTTTGGTGCGTATTCTGACTTTTCCTTCATCCAAACATTGTGCGCGTTATGTTTTCTGAATTTTTCTTTTGCAGACCGTTGGTAGGATAGCCGATGTAGGCCGCCGTCATCTCGACGCCGTCAAGCAGATTAGTCATTTACGAAAGCAAGTTGAGGACCAGAGGAAAAGGGCCGAGGACGAATTTTTAAGAGCGAAACAGGAAGCTTCTCGGGCAGAGGACGAGGTAGAGAGAGCTCGTCATGCGGATAAGTTGAGAGCGGAGGCCGAGAAGAAGGCCGACGATATGGAAGCTGCACTTGGCTTGTCCCAAAAGGCAGTTGCCAGCCTGGAGGCTGAGTTGGCTGAAATGAAAGCGGCAAAGGAGATTGCCGATTCAAAAGGTTTCGAAGCCGGGAAAGAGGCTGGACTCGCCGAGTATGTGGACCAGGTCTCTCGGTTTGAGAATCGGGGCTTCAAACATGGTTGGGACAAGGCCCTTGCTGCAGCTGGAGTTTCGCTGAATATGCCAATACCGTATGAGCAAGTGGACATCGATCCGTTGGAGACTGATTCCGAGGGTTGATCTTTACGATACACAATTGTTATGATTTCAAGAAAGTACTTTTTCCGTTTGTTTTGTTATTTTGTATTTGTTTATCGGACATTTTCCATGTTTTTCATGCGGGTTGATATTATAAAAGTTATGATACAGAAATGGACGTCGATACTTTTTTGCAGGTATAAGATGTTATGAATTCTGCTCGATGTGCTGATGTTTCCGTAATTTTATGGTGATATTTTTTTAATAGATCTAAAATCTGCCCTTGCCTTGGCCAGGGCGCGAGCGTGAAGAGCCTAATTGGTTCATACTCGTGGGCTGGCCGAGGCATTCTTTGAAAAGGTGGCCGAGTAAAACGGGGCCGACTAGATTAATAAATCTGCCCTTGCCTTGGCCAGGGCGCGAGCGTGAAGAGCCTAATTGGTTCATACTCGTGGGCTGGCCGAGGCATTCTTTGAAAAGGTGGCCGAGTAAAACGGGGCCGACTAGATTAATAAATCTGCCCTTGCCTTGGCCAGGGCGCGAGCGTGAAGAGCCGAATTGGTTCATACTCGTGGGCTGGCCGAGGCATTCTTTGAAAAGGTGGCCGAGTAAAACGGGGCCGACTAGATTAATAAATCTGCCCTTGCCTTGGCCAGGGCGCGAGCGTGAAGAGCCGAATTGGTTCATACTCGTGGGCTGGCCGAGGCATTCTTTGAAAAGGTGGCCGAGTAAAACGGGGCCGACTAGATTAATAAATCTGCCCTTGCCTTGGCCAGGGCGCGAGCGTGAAGAGCCGAATTGGTTCATACTCGTGGGCTGGCCGAGGCATTCTTTGAAAAGGTGGCCGAGTAAAACGGGGCCGACTAGATTAATAAATCTGCCCTTGCCTTGGCCAGGGCGCGAGCGTGAAGAGCCGAATTGGTTCATACTCGTGGGCTGGCCGAGGCATTCTTTGAAAAGGTGGCCGAGTAAAACGGGGCCGACTAGATTAATAAATCTGCCCTTGCCTTGGCCAGGGCGCGAGCGTGAAGAGCCGAATTGGTTCATACTCGTGGGCTGGCCGAGGCATTCTTTGAAAAGGTGGCCGAGTAAAACGGGGCCGACTAGATTAATAAATCTGCCCTTGCCTTGGCCAGGGCCAATCGTGACACAAAGGGTGCTCCGAATCCGGAGACTTATTCGGCCCTAAGGGGTCATGCCCCAGAGGGCGCTCCGAATCCGGAGACTTATTTTGGCCAATCGTGACATCCACGAAGGGCGCTCCGAATCCGGAGACTTATTCGGCCCTAAGGTGTCGTGCACCAAAGGGGGCTCCGAATCCGGAGACTTATTCGGCCCTAAAGGGTCCTGCCCCAAAGGACGCTCCGAATCCGGAGACTTATTTTGGCCAATCGTGACATCCACGAAGGGCGCTCCGAATCCGGAGACTTATTCGGCCCTAAGGTGTCGTGCACCAAAGGGGGCTCCGAATCCGGAGACTTATTCGGCCCTAAGGTGTGCACCAAAGGGGGCTCCGAATCCGGAGACTTATTCGGCCCTAAAGGGTCCTGCCCCAAAGGGCGCTCCGAATCCGGAGACTTATTTTGGCCAATCGTGACATCCACGAAGGGCGCTCCGAATCCGGAGACTTATTCGGCCCTAAGGTGTCGTGCACCAAAGGGGGCTCCGAATCCGGAGACTTATTTTGGCCAATCGTGACATCCACGAAGGGCGCTCCGAATCCGGAGACTTATTCGGCCCTAAGGTGTCGTGCACCAAAGGGGGCTCCGAATCCGGAGACTTATTCGGCCCTAAGGTGTCGTGCACCAAAGGGGGCTCCGAATCCGGAGACTTATTTTGGCCAATCGTGACATCCACGAAGGGCGCTCCGAATCCGGAGACTTATTTTGGCCAATCGTGACATCCACGAAGGGCGCTCCGAATCCGGAGACTTATTCGGCCCTAAGGTGTCGTGCACCAAAGGGGGCTCCGAATCCGGAGACTTATTCGGCCCTAAGGTGTCGTGCACCAAAGGGGCTCCGAATCCGGAGACTTATTTTGGCCAATCGTGACATCCACGAAGGGCGCTCCGAATCCGGAGACTTATTCGGCCCTAAGGTGTCGTGCACCAAAGGGGGCTCCGAATCCGGAGACTTATTCGGCCCTGAGGTGTCGTGCACCAAAGGGGGCTCCGAATCCGGAGACTTATTTTGGCCAATCGTGACATCCACGAAGGGCGCTCCGAATCCGGAGACTTATTTTGGCCAATCGTGACATCCACGAAGGGCGCTCCGAATCCGGAGACTTATTCGGCCCTAAGGTGTCGTGCACCAAAGGGGGCTCCGAATCCGGAGACTTATTTTGGCCAATCGTGACATCCACGAAGGGGCTCCGAATCCGGAGACTTATTCGGCCCTAAATGTTGAGCGCAAACATGTAAAAACACGAAACCTTGCATTACAACGACATGTGTACAAGTATCAAGCCCACAGGTCGGGTCATTGATAAAATTTACGTAGATGTGTTGAATTCCACGGCCGTGGCAGGCTTCTTCCTGACATGTCGGAGAGCCGATATGCCCCTACGCCTGCGACGGAATCTATCTGATAGGGGCCGTCCCAGTTCGGACCAAGCTTTCCATCGGCTGGCCTCCGGTCGGCTGGCAGTACCTTCTTTAGGACCAGTTCTCCTGGATTGTAGCGGCGCAACTGAACTCGAAGATTGTATGACTTGGCGAGCTGCTGCTGATAGCGTGCCATGGACGCTAAGGCGCGGTCTCTCCGTTCTTCGATCAGAACCAGGTCCAGAGCGAGCATCATGTCATTTCGGCCTGTGTCGAAGGCTTGCGATCTCAAAGTTGGCAAGCCGATCCCTAGGGGTAAGATTGCCTGGGTTCCGAAGCATAAGGCAAACGGCGTTTCTCCGGTAGATCGTCTTGGCGTTGTTCGATGGGCCCACAGTACACTCGGCAACTCTTCAACCCATCTGCCTTTGGCATTTTCCAGCCTCTTTTTGATGCCGTTCAAGATGGATTTGTTTGAAGCTTCCGCTTGACCGTTACTTTGGGGGTAGGCTGGCGTAGAGAAGTAAGGCTCAATACCATATTTGCTGCACAATTCTCGGTATACGCCACAATCGAACTGAGTACCATTATCCGAGATCAATGCTCGTGGTATGCCGAATCGTGTAATGATGTTCCTCCACACGAAGCGCTTAATGTCGGAATCCCGTATATGGGTTAGAGCCTCCGCTTCGACCCACTTTGTGAAGTAATCGGTTGCTACGATTAGAAATCGCTTGTTCCCTGGGGCCCTTGGCAATGGTCCTACGATATCGAGTCCCCACTGAGCAAACGGCCAGGGGCTTGTGATAGAATTCAAAGCTTCTGCCGGCTGATGGGTTAGTGGGGAGAACTTTTGGCATTGTTCGCATTTCTTGACATAATTTTCTGCGTCGGCTCTCATCGTCGGCCAATAATATCCCTGTGTTATCGCCCGATGGGCCAGGGAGCGTCCCCCCGAATGGGCACCACAGCTGCCATCATGTATCTCAGTGAGCAGCTCCTCTACTCTGTCCGGGTGCACGCATTCCAAGTATGGTCCAGAGAGGGACTTTTTGTAAAGCCCTCCTTGTGGATCTAAGTAGTACCGCAGGGCCTTGTTTCGCAGTTTGTGTGCTTCTTTTTTGTCCTCTGGGAGTTGCTCAGAAGAAAGGAATGCAGCAATGGGGTCCTTCCAACTTGGAGCGGATTCTATAATGTTGATGTGGGTTTCCTCCGGAGGGCCGATACTTGGTTCCGGGACGAAACCTACTTCGATGGTACGCTTGAGCTCGGAGTTGATGGCGGAGGCTAAGCAGGCCAGGGCATCCGCGTGTGTATTTTGATCGCGTGTTATTTGGTTTAGTTCATGATGGTCGAATTTTGTCAGCAAGGAGTTAGCCGTTTTCATATAGGCCGCCATACGCTCGTCTCTTGCCGCGTACTCCCCCTTTAGCTGGTTGATTACCAATTTTGAGTCGCAAAACACCAACAGCCGCCGCGCGCCGAGCAGATGCGCGTTCCGCAGTCCGGCTAAAAGGGCTTCGTATTCGGCTTCGTTATTTGATGCTTCGAAGCCGAGCTTGACGGCCTGCTCAATTACTGCGCCGTCTGGAGACATAATTACTACGCCGGCGCCGCTGCCCCGTTGGTTAGATGATCCATCACAGTATAATTGCCAAATGTCCCCAACATAAATTCTCCAATCTGGCTTTGACCGATCTTCGGCCTTTGGCTGGACGTCATCAGGCTTGAGGTCGGCAAGCCCTCCTGTGAATTCGGCAACAAAGTCGGCAAGCACCTGCCCCTTGATTGCAGTTTTGGGTAAAAACTGAATGTCGTATTGGCCGAGTTCGAGAGCCCACTTCGAAACACGCCCTGATGCTTCTGCATTCCGTAGTACTGATCGAAGGGGATAGTCTGTTAGCACCCTAATGCTGTGTGCTTGGAAGTAATGCATCAGTTTTCTTGCTGCCATGACCAAGGCTAGGACGAGTTTTTCCAGCGGTAGGTAGCGTGTTTCGGCGTCCACCATTGCCTTGCTCACATAATACACTGGCTGTTGCTGCCCTTCCTCCTCTTTTAATAATACGGCGCTGACAGCCCTGTCGGAGACTGCCAGATATAGAATGAGGGGGTCACCGGTGGCGGGTGTTGTTAGAAGAGGTACTGTCCGGAGGTAGGTCTTCAACCCGTTAAAAGCTGCTTCGCATTCGGCGGACCATTCGAAAGCTCTGCCCAGACGTAGTGTTTGAAAGAATTGTCTGCAGCGGTCTGTAGATCGGCTGATGAACCTGTTGAGTGCAGCAGCCATTCCCATCAACTTTTGGACTTCTTTCACAGAACGGGGGGAACTCAGTTCCAAAATTGCTGTGACTTGCCTCGGGTTGGCTTCGATTCCTCGGTGGTTGACGATATAACCCAGGAATTTGCCGGAGCCGATCCCGAATGCGCATTTGGAAGCGTTTAGCTTCATTCTGTATTTGCGTAGGGTATTGAATGTCTTTTCCAGATCGGCTATATGGTTTTGCTCTTCTTTGGATTTGACCACCATGTCGTCGATGTATACTTCCATAGTGTGTCCGAGCTGTTCTTTGAACATCGTGGTGACCAGTCTTTGGTAAGTTGCCCCTGCATTCTTCAGTCCAAAAGGCATAACCCTGTAGCAGTAGGTTCCTCTTGGAGTGAGAAATGCAGTTTTGTCCTGATCATCCGGATTCATGGCGATCTGATGGTAGCCCCTGTAGGCATCGAGGAAACTCATGCGCCGGTGGCGTGCCGTCGCATCGACGAGTTGGTCAATTCTTGGTAAGGGGAAGCAGTCTTTGGGGCAAGCTTTGTTCAGATCCGTGAAATCGACGCACACTCGCCAAGTTCCATTTTTCTTTTTCACCACCACTGTGTTGGAGAGCCACGTGGGGTAGGTGACTTCTCTGATTGCCCCGGCGTCAAGCAGTTTGTCAACTTCTTCTACAACGGCGGCGGTGTGTTCTGCGGAGGATCGCCGGCCTTTCTGAATGATCGGCTTGCACCGGGGGTCGACATTTAGATGGTGTTGTGAGACTGACGGGTCTATTCCCGGCATCTCGTATGGAGTCCACGCAAAGACGTCGAGGTTGCCGAGTAAGAAAGTGATCAGCTGCTGTCTGTCGACCTGGCTCAGAGAGGCGCCGATCATAAAAAACTTTTCCGGGCTTCCATCAATGTCAACCCGGTCTAAACCTTCCGTGGCCTTTTCGTTTGGTTGACGCCCGACGTCATCCAGAACCTCTCGACTGGGCACTTCGATGGAATTTACTTGCAGTTCCTTCGGCGTCTTGGCGGCGAGAAGATAACATGTTTTCGCTGACTGTTGAGAGCCACGGATCTGCTCAACGCCGTATTCCGTTGGGAAACGTAGCAGCTGGTGGTAGGTGCTTGGGACGGCCTGCAGGGTATGCAACCATGATCGCCCCATGATGAGATTGTACGGGGACGGTAACCTGACGACCAAGAATTCCACGTCCACCGTTCTGGAGCCAGCTCGAACGGGTAGACTGATCTTTCCCAATGGGTACTCCGGGTTGGCGTTGAAGCCGAATAGTGGATAAGGAGCGGGAGTCAGATCCGAATCGTTGAACCCGAGTTTGACGAAGGTTTTATAGTACATAACCTCCGAAGTGCTTCCCTGGTCGATAAGGACGCGTTCGACGGTGAATCTGTTTACGCGCAGCGCGACAACCAGAGGATCTACGTGGGGGAGTGTTACGCCGCTCAAATCAGAGTCGTCGAAGGTGATGCTTGGCGCTTCTCGGAGCCGGGGTCGCTTTGTTGGTGTGAGCTGATGCTGGGGGCCCGGAAGTGACTGGATTGCATGTACAGTCGGGGCTATCGGCAGGCTGTATATCATATGTACGGTGTCAAGCGGGACGCCTTTTGGGCGACGTGAGTCCTCTGTCACCGTATCAAGGTAATCGGTTAAGGCGCGGTGACCTCGAGGTCGTTGAGGACCTGCCCTTGGGAATCGCTCAGGAACTTTGAGCCCTGCCCGCTCGGACTTTGCTTTTTCTAAGGCCAAATCGCGGCGAAGGCGTTCGTTCTCAGCGATGATGTTGTCCAAACTCTGTTGGATCTGTCTGGCTTGTTCTACGGTCGCTTGCATCGTTTCCTTCGTTGAAGTCGTTGGTGAGTTAGAGTTCGAGGCGCGTCGCTGCGCGACAGTTTCCTTTCCGAGCGTATTTGCCGGAGTGAAGTCGTCTCTCTGTGCGGTCTCGTCGGTGGCTATCGGAGGATCGTCAGTCACGTCTTTCATGGATATATTTGAGTATTCCCACAGACGGCGCCAATTGTGGGGAAGTGGTTTGGAAATACTCTTCGAATCCTGGAAGACGCCAATGATCCTCAGCTAGTCACCTGCAAAGATACAAATACTCCGGTCGGGGGTGCCGGAATTAGCACTCCGACGGACAAGTCAGTTCTTCTACTCAAGAAAGCTTGTTCACTAAGTTTTTAGAAGTGATTCTTACATACCTTCACAAATCTGAAGCTCTTGTATTTATATCCATTCTCTGGGCCTCGGGGCCAGAGTCTACTTTTTATTTAATATTCTTTCTTTTGTCCTGATATGCCTTCTCAAATCTTATTCGGCCTTAAGTACGTAGTCGGCGTCCCAGTTGAGCCGAATGGAGCCGTTCAGTTCCCGGCTCCTCGGGTATACCAGATTTCGTTCCTCTATTAATTCGGCTCCCACAAGTTTCTATCTATCCAATCATCACGATATCTGTGAATGTGATTGATGTGACACGAGTGTGTATGATGGACCTAAGGTCGTCTTGAATATCTGAAATGGACCCAAGATTGTTCTGTATACTTGAAATGGACCGAAAGTCGGTATCTATTTCTGAAATAGACCCAAGGTCATTCAGTATAGTTGGATTGAACCCAAGGTCATTTCGTATATTTGAGAAGATGGACCCTAGGTCTTTCTGAATATCTAATAGATCTAATTATCTATTATGAGTTGATCGAATGGTCATTATAAAGCTGTAAATGATTGAACTCAAGGTCGTTCCATTAAGATATGATCAATTATGTTCTGTACATCTGTTATATGTTGAAGCCAAGGTTGTTCTATTATGATATGAAACTATTACGATAATGATTTTGTTCAATATTAGAACTCATTCATATAAGCTCTTTACTTTGATGTTATTCACTAGGCTTTCGCTCACTCCGTTATATATATGTATGTAGGTGAGCAGCGAGATATCCAGCTCTAGTGAACTGATAGAGGAATACCAAGTTTTTGTGGAGTCAGCCAAGGATGCCTCACACACGAGGCTTTTGTCTTTTGTTTTGTTTATAAGAAGTTTAAGTTTTGTAAGATCGTGAATAATACTTTTGTGTTCAAGTCTTTACCCTCCAATTTGAAATGAATGTTTAAACAAGGTGTATTATATGATTGTAAGTTATTAACGTATAAGGTATTTCTATTTATGCCATAGATGCACAACTCAATAGGCAAATTTTCTATTTTTGCTTTCACTTCTAGCCCCATATAATTAGATATGATTTGATTTCTATCAGAGGCTATAGGTGATCTCATGATTACAAGCCGGTTATGATCCAAACCTCTAGGGGTGGGTTCAGGTCACGATAGTGACAGCTCGAGGCTTAATATCAGTACAAACCCACTATGACTATTGTCTTTATAAAGCTATGTTCGAAAAGTAGTTTGAATCATTCAAGAATGTCATTTTCTCTAAGTCTTATTTGTTATCCACGAATGAAGCTCCGTTTTGAACTTGTAATCGTGGCATCCCTTACTGAGTCCTCGCCTGGGGGAAACAATATCATGGCCCATTGGATTAATTGAAACACAGAGATCTCTGATGTTAGACCCAAGTGGTCCACACGGAATTACCTGTTATGGTTTATTGATTGATCCGTTATGGTCCCATTGGATGACCCTAGCGGTCCTATTTGTTTCAACACAATGTTATATCATTACTCTATTGGATGTACCACGTATAATGACTTGATTGGTTATTGTTAATGCAAAGGATTTATGTGATTGGATATTTGAATTGTTTGGATATCGAAAAGGATAGGTTTTGATTTGTGTTGGACTTCATTGATTTAAATCCTTTATATTGATATTACTCACTAGGCTCCAACTCATCCATCTCCCTTATATATATATAGGTGAGCACTTGGATCATCAGGGTTACAGATGCCTTGGGAGTCTACCTTTTGAAGCCATTATGGAGTGCCTCCGTGGTGGGGCGTGCTTGAACTAAAGTGGAGCCAAGTTTATCACCCGTTTCTCTTAGTTCTTGTTTTGTTTTGTTTTGTCTTTTGGGAATTTGGTTGTGAATGGATGCTTGTAAAGGATGTTTAAATGTGTTCTTATGTATTTTTGTAAAGAAGAGAAAAGTTTATTTTGCTAAAAGAGGTCTTTCATGTGTGCACTGCTTAATGGACTATTATATACGTTTATTATTGCTTTTGCTTAGCCACGTTTATATATTACGATTGATTTTGTCGTTGACGTCGAAGGTAATCTGGGATTATTGGCTGGTCATGACCTAAGCCTCTAGGGGCGAGTTTTGGTCATGACAAAATCGTTCGGCTAGACGAAAAATCATTTGGCCAGACAAAAAAAAAAAAACATTTGGCTAGACAATTTTTCCCAGCATAACCAAATCAATTTAAAAGGGACCACATGGTTTTTTTTTTTTTTTTTGGTCCAGAAAATTCTCATTTATACTTTGTCCTTGCTCAATTTACTGAAAAAATACAACACTTGAATTTTCAAAATGCGAGTCTCGGCACTTTGTCGAAAAGTTTGGCTCAAAATGGAAAAAAAAATAAAAATAAAATAAAATAAAAAAACATTGTGAAAGGGGTTTTAAAAAGGCTCTAAAATAGTTTGGACAAAACGGGTGTAAGTTTGGGATTAAAGCTTGAACCCGGCTCTTCTGCTAAGGAATTCGTAAGATAGCACATTCCAACTTTCATCATCGGGTGTTCAAAAAAAAGTGCCAAAGTCTTAAGATTGGTCAAAATGGGGTGTCTACAGTTGCCCCTTTTTGACAAAGCTCAATGCATTATTTCATGAAGTGAGTGAATGTCAAAGTCCAAAGACAACTCCTTTTGATGAGGCTATAAGACTTGGGGAAACAAAGAAAATGTAGATGCAGTTGGTTGAACTCAAAGGTTGGTTACGTATCCTTTTGCATAGAATCAAACAAGTGTAGTTTAGGGTCAGGATGCAAATGATATGCAGCATAACAAAAGATGCGGGAGTGAAGCAAGCTACCTTTTGGTGTTTCTCACATATCAAGGAGGTCAACAAAGTTATGGAGAAAGTGCATCGCATACAAATTTGCTTTCGTATAGATGAAAATAGTGAGTGCATCGCATACAAATGTGCTTACACACAAATGAAAGAATGAGTGCATCACTCACAAATGTGTCTTCACACAAATGAAAAAGAGGGGTTGCATCACATACAGATGTGTTGTCTCACAACTGAAAGACATTGGGTGTGCATTGCATATAGACATGCCACAACACAAATGAAAAGGGGGTGTGCATCACATACAGATGTGCCTCAGTAGAATTGAAAGATACGGAGTGCATCATATACAGATGTGCCACAACACAAATGAAAGAAGCAGTGCATCGCATACAAATGTGCTACAACACAAATAAAAGAGGGGCATGCATCGCATATAGATGTGTTGTCGTACAACTCAAAGAGTGGGGCATCGCATACAAATGTGCCCCAGCAGAAATGAAAGAGGAGATGCATTGCATACTGATGTGTTGTCGCACATCCAAAAAAGTGAGGGATGTGCATCGCATACAGATGTGCCACAACACAAATGAAAGTGGGTGATATATCGCATACAAATATGCCTTAGCACAAATCAAAGAGGGAGGTGGGCATTGCATACAAATGTGTTGTCACACATTTGAAAGAGGGAGGTGTGCATCGCATATAGATTTGCCTAAGCACAACCAAAAGAGGAGGAGTGCATCTTATACAGATATTCCTCAGCACGAATGGAGAAAAAAAAAAGGTGTTGGAAAGGCAATACAAGCGGACACACCTTTTTTGGAAACCCTATAAGTAAAAGAAAGATGCATCACATATCTCATGAAATGTATGCAAGGCAGTGTGTGGGTCACACCACATTATGCGACAAACCATGACAGCCTGTGCAACTTATTAAAGTAAAACCAACTCCATAGGTTAAACCTAAACACCAATCAAAACAACTCAACTCAACCCAATTATTGATATTTACAAGCATAGAACAAACTCGACAGCTAGAGAAACTAATCACGTAGTTTGAATCAACCAGAGTGTGTGAGTATGCATGCGTGAGGCAAAGCATATATATCAAGTAGAGAGAAGAAGGAAACCAAAGTAAGTCTTGAATTGGTTGGAGATAACTGTCAAAGGTTGAATCATATTAGAATCATCATGGAAGTGAGCTCACCCTAACCTAGGGTCAAGTGCCTGATAGATAAGTTGAGTAGACTGAGAGAAAAGTATGGTTTATGCCCCTGGTTTAGGTGATAGCCAATCATATGTACTCTTGCCCTAGGTGTCCAATCACTTTTTGCATTTTTCAACATTATGCAAGTGCCTGTGATGGGGATCATCAGATCCTAGAGCAGCTACCAACTAATTCAACTCATGCTTCTCTCATGCCCCTGGATAAGTTATTTCGGTCCCTAAAGCAGTGATGGATTTCTCATATACACTTTTGCAATGATCATGGACTTGATTCCACTTGTGTGGGCACTCTCAGCTTGTTTATGACTTCCACATATGGACTCGTTTTGAATTTGGAGCGAACATTCGTGTATGGAATTTTGACCATGCCACTCTATTGAACTTAAAGCCATGCACACACTAACAGACACAAGATAGACTCAATGAGCACAGATTGAGACACATGCTCGACACGAAAACAACAAGACTCGCAACTAACCCCAAAAGCCTAAGAAGAAGAGAAAAGACTCAAGGTGGCTGATCATTCGTTCTGCCCCTAGTATTCCTTATGTTCACTCATTTTTTCATGAATTTCCTTTAGAAATAGATTTTGCAGAAGGTTAGGTTTCAATTCACTTTGGGCTCAAGTTGAAGATTTCACAAATAAATCAAGTATTAAAATTTCTCTACTTGTTGACTCAAACTACTTGCACATTTGATGCGAAATGCTATGCACGGTAGTCATTGTAGGTCATGGATAGATGCGAAGCTAAAGATATGAATTGGGCAAGAATATTGGGTCGAACCTCAGAAGAGGTTGCCTATGTATCACAACATGAGAGACCTCATGTAGTTCATAGTTAATGTTCACTCGGGTGTTAACACTCTCCTTTGGCGCTCTAACTTTTGCCAAAGCTGCCCTTTTGGGTTTTCGACCTTGCAAGCTCTTATTTTTTCATTTTTCATTTTTTCATACTCTAAGTCTTAGCTGGGTCACCCTTTTGGGTTTTCGGCCCAACGAGCCTCTCAAAGGTAGTGTTACAATATTTACAGTGAATTTGATCAACAATCATCCTTGCCCTAACAATGAAATTTGCTTTGCCTTGATTTGAGTTAGGTTCTCCATTCACTTGTGCATGCCATCTTCCTCGCCTCCACTCCACTTCCAAGGTTAATTCTCTTCACAATGTGGTACCTTCTTGCATTTAGCTTCCTTGAATTCATGCAGAACTTCTTTTCCTCACAGTTGATTAGATTTCATTCCATGGATGCCCTTCGCTTGATGGTTGATTCTTTTCCTTTTCTCTCATGCTTTTTTTTCTTTTTTCTTTTCTTCCTCTTTTTTATTTTTCTTTTTCTTTCATATTTTTTTTTCCTTTCACCAATGAAAATGCCATGAGGAGGAATTCTATGATTATGAGGTTTGGGGCCCAACTTGTGCTTGCCAAAATGATTGCTACAGTGTGAATATAATTCCCAAAATAGTGTAAAACACCACGCACGATTCTAGAACTATCCTCGCAAGTTTGCAAAAATAAACTGTTTTGAAATTTTGGAATGATCATAAAGAACATTACGATGACAATTCAAAATTTGTTTAGACCATTTGGGGGATCCTCTTCAATACTCGAGCTTATTAGTGAAATCTCATTCTTCTTAGCCCATTAGACAATTTACACCTTTCCTTTATTTAATTGAAATTTTCAAAGCTTTTCTTGTTTTCATTAGGTCACACATGGATTAATGTAGGCATAATCAATCAATTAAAAAGTTGACTCTCTTTCCCTTATTGAAGGACGAAGACCCGATGGTACACAAGAACAACTCAAAGGAAATTACTCAATTGGCAAAACGACACATGAACAGACAAAAAAAACATGACTCTAACTCAGAACATGACTCAACCACCCACAAGACACAACTTAGAGTTCAACCAAAATCACATCATTAGCATAAAAAACACAGAAGAGTTTTCTCTTTTCCAAGTCCATCAGCAAAAGTCATGACAGACTTCAAATAGCCCATTGGTGGGTCCCAACTTCTCTTTATTTCAGCATCACTATCCAAAACTGCCTGGTAGCCTCTATACTTCTCTTCGACCAAAGCAACTTCCTTTTCAAATTTCTCATACCCTATCCCTAGTTTAGAAGGTCCTTTCTAAGTGCTTTTAACAATTACCCCTAGTTGGTCGTCAGACTCATCATTTCAACCATTATTGCTAGCAATAGTTAAGGGAGCCTCATGCTTCATTTTAATACCATTAAGGTCGAGCTTATCAAGATTGAGTAAACCTCCCACCTCTTGAAAGATTTGTTCATTCTGCTCTTCTTTCTTAAAATTTTTGATAAGGCAGAGATCTGAAGATTCAAGAATGAACACTGTGGGTTTGGGCTTGGTGGTGGGTATGATGTATTGGCTAGGGTCGAAGCTAATTATTGGCCAGACATGGGTGGAATTTATGTTGTGGGATGGTAATCTATTGTAGTTAGGGAAAGGATTGTTGGAAACTTTAGGATTTTTGGGTAGCGTAATGACCTTATTGTCAATCAAGTCTTGAATTTCATGGCGAAGACGGAGGCAGAGGCAAAGGCAAAAGCAATGGTCAATATCATGGTCGTGTTTCTGATGGAAGGCACAGATTGGGTGGGGTTATGTCTAGTTAGGAGTGGATATATGAACAAATTTGGTTCAAGAGGTTTAAGATGGCCTTCCTCTGTGAGGATTTGAAGAGCTTTGGATGAGGCCATGTAGAGGGGATCGAAGGTGCGATTTTGGGAGCAGTGAGTACCAGGCCTAGAAGAATTTGCAAATAGGCTAGAGGGTATTGATTGGGTACTCATGGGAAAGGTTCCTATAGGTTTGGGATTGGAGTTAGGATAGGTATTTCTAGTAAAGCATCTCTCTTCATGGCTTGGCCTTCTTTTGTTTGTTATGTCCTGATTCAAAGTTCCCTCAACCTGACTTCTTATATTGAGTTCACTTGCGATAACCCCCACCTTGGCATTTGGGTATTGAGTAGTGAAAGTTTCATCCATAATCTCCTTAACAACTGCAAGGAATTGTTGCTTGTTTAGTCCTTTGATCTTTAGAGTCTCAATAACCCTTCAGAGATGTTCATAAGGATCAAACTTGCCCAAGACTCATTCTTACTCTTGTTTCAACCTTGTCAAGGAATTGGATAGCTATATATGGGCCAGGCCCATTTGGTTTTGACATGGTATTCCCAAGCTCAAGATGTCTTTGAATAATGTGTCCAATTAGGCCGCCTTTCTATTGTCCCCATTAGTCTTCATCACAGTTTTGACTTTGGGTTGGCCCATTCCATTTTTAGCTTGCCCTAAGATTGAAGGGCTCTTTGATACGAAATTCCCAGCGTGGGATATGGTTGATGATGGGGTCAAAACCCTAAAGGTTAAATCTGCCATAGTTCTCTAAAGGTCTTCAGTCCTTCTCAACATCTCAGAAATAGTGGGTTCGACTATTGGCGCACTTGGTGTATCTGAACTAGACTAGCCTAGATAGATTGACTGAGCTGGGCCTTTCTGAGTTGACCGAACTTGATCTAAACTAAACCTAGCTTTTCTGAATGGTTTTATTGGGATGGGATAAGCTGGCCTTTTTTGGAGTTCACTTGTAGGGGTTTGAGAGGATTGGGGTTCAGGTATGTGTGTCATACACGAGTTGGTGCCCTCTGGAATAAACACCTCAGGCTTGGGTTGATGCGACAAAGTGATGTATACACTGGGGTTGTAGGTGGATGGGAGTGTATGGATATGTCTGAGGTTGGGAGAGGGTGGTATTCTGTCATGGGAAGACAATGGGTTGGTACTGACATTGGGCTTTTGAGGTGGAGCTGTGGTTTTGTTGTCGATGAGATCTTGAATCTCATGACGAAGGATATAACAACGATCAATGTCATGACCATGCTGTTGGTGAAAAGCACAATATCATGTTTGGCTAGGAGAGGATCAGGGAGAGGTTAGAGGTCAAGGGGTTTGAGGTACCCCTTTTCTACCAAAACTTTCATGGCCCAGGTTGGGGACATATGGAGATAATGGTAGGTTCTTTTTTGGGCTCGGGTTGAGTTGGTTGTTTGTGGGTCGGCATTGGTGAAGGGAATGGTCGTTTTGGCAATGGTGGTAACTGCATTTATTTTTAAGGGCTTAGCATTGACAGTTGTGCTACTACTAGTAGTAGTATTGGAATGACAAACAAATGTCTTCCTAACGGGCTCATTTTCATCTACTATGATCCCTTGTTTAATTGCATCCTCAATCTGGACCCCTATTTCATGCAACTCCTTGAAAGTGAAGAATGGAAGGACTATCATTTTCTGTAGCATCTTTCCATGCAGATTCCTTACAATCATGTAGAATTGGTCCTTCTCTGGGGGACCTATTTGTTATTATGGCCGCCTTTGCTCTCCATATGGTTATGAACTCCACAAAACTTTCCTTGGGTTCCTAGCATGTTGCTTCCAGCTCTCGAGTAGTTACTTCAATCTATGTATTGTAGGAGTATTGAGTGATGAATGCTTCAGCTAACTCCTTTAAACTCTACTTTACTGAATCCTCCAATTTAGCATATCAAGTGGCAGCCACACCCGACAGGGTTTTCCCGAATAAAGACAGCTTCTGGGCATGAATAACCCCATAGGTTTTAAGACATTCGAGAAGAGATGAATATGAACTATAGGGTCCCCAGACCCATCGAACCTGTCTACGTGTGGCATCTTAAACCTTTCTAGAAATCTCACAGTAGCCTTTATATACCCATCCTCAATGTTCGGAATGGAGTTAATTCCTTATGACCTATTAAGTAGCTTCTCAAGTTTAGCTACTTTCAGCATAGCAGTCGAACTCACTAAGATCAAGAGAGAAAAGTCCCTCAGCATCGGTCTGGCTTGGCCCTTTTTGTAGATTAGGACCTTCGATGTCTTCAGCTGGCAGAGGTGGATCTGGGACTAAATGATCTGCTGTAAGTGGATGAGTAGTGGATATCCCCGATGGGTGCTGCAATCCAATAATTGTCTTAGCTTGGGTGGCAACTGTATGGTTTAGAGCATCCATAATTTGATGTAGGGTTGTAAGCATGTCTACTAGATCCAATAGATTTTGGCCATTATGGGATCTGGTGAATTAGCAATTGGGGAACTAGGTGGATATGACCTTGTCGGACCTGGCTTTTTCGAGATTGGATGGACTAGATTATTTTTTTCTTAGATAGGTCAGATTCTACAGAGTAGGATGGGTTAAGCTTTTTCTGAGTTGGATTGGACTGGGTTTTTCCTAGATTTTTGTTAGTTGGGCTATTTCTGAATTATGTTTGACTTATCCTGGGTAACCCACCAAAGTATACAGAATCAAGCTCTCCTAGCCTCGGTGAATCCTATCATTAAAACAAATACCCATTAGATCATGGTACTAGACATGCTGGTTGAAACAAAGCAAGACACAATTGTTGACTTCCTGGTTCTAATCTTGTTGTAAATTCACCCATTTGGATACAACCCCCAAATTTTGATCCTCTATTATATCTAACACAACCCCCTTAGGTACTGACCTAAATTCTAATTCTAATATGACTCTAAATTTTGAAACAAATCTCCTTAAAATCAAGACTCTCCAAGGATTGGGTACCATTTTTTTCCTCAAGATTTCACATTCGCATAGCAAGCATCTCATATTCGCACATAAGCAAGCATTCCAAACACCCTAGAGGTTAGGGTTTCCCTGTCCTAGCCTTGGATAGATCTAAAGCTTCTCTATTCAAACAAGGCAGCATCATCACATCTTGAAAATGGGGAGCATCCTGTCCTAAGTTGGAAAGTTGTTATAGCTCAATCTACACACTGTCAGTTTGGTCAAAAAAGGTACCTCATCAAAACACCGATATACCTACCCTACCTAACACCTATAAGTGAAGAGAGGTTAAGCAAAACGTTGGTGATCTAGATCCGAGGCTTGTATTCCTACCATGACAGAGCCTACGTCTGACAAGCCGTCCAAGATATCAGATAGCAAATACAGTGATTTAAGCTCACCAATGCATGAAATGCAATGAACATATATGTGTAAATAAATCTCATATCATGGAGTTCAAGTCAAGGTCTCTTAGTTTCCCCAACAAAGTTGCCAAACACTATAGGTGTCCCAAGGGTACCCGTATGCACCCCACAATTCAAACTCCTAATTTCTTATCTAATATCACTAGTCCAGTGTGAAGCTGAAAATGAGATTCGAGATTTGGAAACTTTATAGAAAATCCATTTATTACAAAACATGCCAGAAATGGACTGCATCACTAGATCTCAGAGTTGCCAACTAATCTTTTAGGAAAACTAGAAAACCCATGACTTGTGCGAAAGGCCTCTGTTCGTCATAACCAAAGATGCCTTGGTTATGAGGGTAGAAGGCCATGAATTAAGCACCCCCACTCACCCGATCAAAAGATTGTCCTATACTAAACCATGATATAAGTTTTATAAACAATATATGCTCATGTTTCGATTATTAATAATGCTAACATTACTATGTGAAGAAAACAAGTATAGACCATGTCACTTACTTTGGTATGCTTTGATTTTATGCATTTTGAAAGGTTTTTGAATAAATGTACAACGTACAAAGAAACTAAGCACACATGCATATCAATCAACATCATTCCAACCCAAGCAATAGAACCTTCATCTACTGGCATTCAAGGAGATATATCACTTAAGCACGTAGCCACATGATAGGATGTTAGACATAGTAGAATAGAAGCACAACCGGGATACTAAAATTGTAAATGCTCACCTAGCATTCATCTATGCCAAACCAAAAATAACATGCTATATAAATATGCATGATCCTATAGTCAAATAGATAATGCAAAACATACACAAAATGTAACTACAAATTCAGCTATTAATACCAAACATGTGAATCGTCTCAAGGCATGAGTTAGCGCACAAAATCACATTTTGTCAATGCCTTCCACGACAAGTTTTTCCACGCACTGCTAGGGAGGTGTTTTTAAAACTCAAACAGTTGAACACGCCTGTAGCCGAGTTTGAGGCAACTTTCACAAGCTTATCTAGGTTCGCACCGAAACTTGTGGTGACAGAAAAACACCGTTGCATCGAGTTTGAGAAGAGGTTGAAGACTACACTTGTTTTTAAGGTGGCTGGGTCTGTGATTAAAGATTATGGTCGGCCAGTGGATGCGGCGGCTCACTTAGAAACTGTGATCCAGATAAGGAGGAGCGGATCAGGGGCTCCATACAAAGGAGCCAAGATGTTCAGGGGGATACAAGGGACAACAAGTGGCAAAGGGGTACCAACTGTAGACCATCCGAACTCGCTCCGCGCACCCCCCTTTTCGGAGAGGGCGCAAATTGTAGTTCTAGCTACTACAGTTCGGACTCCTGTCACGGTTCTGAATCAAATCTCACAAAACGCAATGTAAGACTGATAAATCACCAAAGAGTCCAAATCCAGCAATTGGTTTTGAAAAATCAATTTTGAATCAAAAAGTGCCAAACATGGACTGCTTTGCCAGATTTTAGAGTCGCCACCTAAATATTTTATTTTTGGGAAATTTAGGAAACCTTGACTCGTGCCTAAGGCCACGTGTCCGTCATCACCAAAGTTGCCTCGGCTCGGGAACTTGGGTACGAGAGGGGAAGGTCCTGAAATGAGCACCCCCGCTCGCCCAATCAAAGATCGACCTCTACTAACATGATATGTTGTTTTTTAAAGCACATGTGTTCTTATTCCGATTATTAATCTAATTTACTATGTGATGCGCGCAGCATACAAGTATAGACTCAATCGCTCAAGTTGGAACAAAACATTTCATGTTTGTTTGTTTGAAAATGGTTTGAAAATGCTACTCGCAAGTAGACTAAAACGCGGATTTGCCACCCTCAAGTGGGCTTAAAACAACATGATTTTGCCACCTTCAAAGTGGGCTTAAAACGCACATTTTGATGAATTGTTCCAATTTAAGCAATGAAGCCTTCATCCACAGGCACTCATGCAGTTAATCAATTAAGCAATTAGCCTCATGACAAGCATGCTATCATGGCAGTCACTTACACACATGTAAGGATGCTAAAGCATAAACACTTACAGTGTACTCCGAGCCAAAAAAAAAGCTAATTAGAAATCATGCATGATCCTAACTATACAAGATACCTAATGCAACGCATGCAAAAATGCAACTAAAATAGGCTCGGTTATCTAAGATGGCACATGAATGCTACACTTGATACATTTATTCAAATAGGAATTGAAATACAATGCAGTTTGAATGATGTGCCGAGCCCGGTGTATGCAATACGAATGAATGATGCACGCATACAAGCATAAGGTATGCTAATCGAAATATGCCCTAATCTAACCACTGAAAGCGGGTAAATAAAAGGGAGAAAGACGTGGGGTTGGAAGGCATTCACACACGCACGCACACTTATTACAACATATGACCTCTCGACGGAGGGTCTGAACAAATCAACTAACTAGCTACGCTAATCTAATTAATTACAAACTGAATTGAAACTAGCTATACTAAGCTAATTAGAATATTACAAAGATGAAATAAATTAGCTAAATACATTAACTAATTAATTACAGAATCAGCAAATTAACTAGCTAAACAAAGCAGTTAAAATGGCCTCGAGGGGAGGGAGATGCATGCTCGATTTGCGTCCTCCCGAAAATCCACTACCGTGCCTCATGATGCCTCTATTTGCACTCTTTTAGAACTCTGAAAATTGTGCCAACTTCCAGGTTGATTCTAACCCATCTCAGGAACATGCTGAGGGATGATCGGCCAGAAATGGTGGCCATCGGCCGGAGTTGATGGCCATCGGCCACTTCTGATAGCTGATCGGCAGCTTGGTGGCCGATTGGTAGCTTTGATGGCCGGTTGGCCACTGCTTCCTGCAATTTCTCCTTTTGCTGCAACAGAGCACAAACAGAGGCATGGCAGTGTATTTGCAAGGAATGTGTGCACAACCACCCTCCCTATCATTTCTCAAGCTCAAGGGAGTACGGTACTCGACTCTTGGGCCATCAATCGAGCATCACAATGCACGATGGCTGAGAAGCCAAGTTTGCACAAGTCAATGTCAATGAATGCACAAATAACACATAAGGGCCTCCACCTCTATCATGCTTGATCAAGAGTGTCGGTGACTGAGAAATGAGGTATGTTTCATCACTTCAAGTATGAAACGCCCCTCCTTTCTCGTGTTTGGATCAACATCCGATCCAAACACAAAGCAATGCAACACACATGCAAACAACATGCTAATGCAAATCACATGCTAATCTTGACATGTTAAGGTGGTATGCGTAAGACTCTTAACATGCAAACAATGCATGCATGGCATGTTTAGGAGCTAAAGCATCAAGGCGAGTGAAGTGTATCACACTTGAAGCATGTACTACAATGCTCAAATGGTCAAACCTACCCCGGACAAAGGTCATGCATGCCAAAATAGTGGCCAAAACTCAACAAAACTTAGGCACAAAAAGCAAGGAATGCATACTCAACTCATGGCTCGCAAGCAAGGCATAAAGGCACAACTCTTAAACGCAATTAAAGAGTGATATGCATGAGAATATGGCAATGCTATATGCTCTGAAATCAAGTGTTTAATGATGCCAAATCACACAAATAACACAAACAAGGCATGTTAGAGGGTCTAGAGCATAAGGCTGGTTAAGAGCATCACACAAGAGGCATGCAATACATAGCACAACTAACCAAACCAGCTCTGGACAGAGCTCAAACATGCCAAGTTAAGGGCCAAGAACATGCTGAAATGGAACCCAAGAGCTTAGACAAGCATGCATACAAATTGGCTCATGATTAAGGCATAAAGCATAACCCTCCAAAGCATTGAAAGAGTGATACACATGAGGGTATGACATTGAAACATGCTCTGAAATCATATATCAAATGATGCTATATCATGTAAATAGCCCAAGCAATGTATGCTAGTGGACCCAAAACACAAAGCTAATGGAGGGGCTTTACACTATGGCTATACAAAGCAAAGCATACATGATCAAGACCACCCAAATCAGACCTAAAGCATGTGCAATCATGGCAAAAAGCATGCTGGAGTGGGGTCAAAATAGGCTAGAATGATGGCCTAAAGCATAAAGCATGTTAGGCTAGCAAGTAGAATTACACTACAAGTGTATGAAGCATTCAAGAGACAACCAAACCAGCCAAAAATAGAGTTATATCAGGTCCAAAAACTCACAAAAACATGCTCAAACCAAGCCTTAAGATTATAGAAATGCATGCTCACTTGGTAGGCCCTCTATGCATACAAACAAGACATAAAGAGAGGGGACCACCCCCTCTCATTTTGAGCCTCAAAACCAACTTTCTACCACTGAAATTCCTCTAAGTTTCAATGGTAGAAACAAAGGTCACAACAAAGGCTAAGAATGGTGGCTCAAGAGGCTTTACAAGCCATAGAGCAAAAGAGGGGAAACATCCCCTAACCAAACAAGACTCAAACCCACATTTCAAAGCCTTAAAAATAGAGTTTTAAAGAGGCTAAAACCAGCCTTAAAGTAGCATGCAAAAGTGGTTAAGCTATTAATCAAAAGAAAGCTTAAAAGGGGTATATGCTTACCCTTGAAGACCCTTGAAGAACAATAGCAAGCTAGCAACCTCTGAGGCAAAACCAAGCCAAAATCACTCAAATGCAACCTCCAAGAACCTCAGCTCAAGAGTTAAGGTGTTTGAGTAGGTGTTTGTGTGCAAAAGTGTGAGGAAATGACACTTTTGGTTCAAAAATAGTGCAAATATAAAGAGAGAGGAGAAATATAGAGAGAGAGATATGTTTAGCCCTAATGCAATTTTTTTGAACCTCTAAAAGGGGAGAGGAGCCTCCCCTTATATAGAATCACAAGTCTCAAGCTTCTTGAACAAGCTAGAAGCTTGTTACAATCCCTCCATACACGTGTATGGAGGATGCATTCTATGCTCACCAGCTGGCACAGCTGGCAATAAAAATATCTGCAAAAGCAAATAAAAAGGCCTCGGCCAAAAGATATGGCCGACTGGCCATTAAGGAGCTGACCGGCTGTAGACACCCCATTTTCGACCGTCCTCAAGACTTGGACGTCACCGTTTGAACGGTTGGTGATCATCCATGTTCGTGTTCGTTTTGAGTTCTCGGAGGTCTCAGCTGCGCACCTTTCCTCAGGATCTCTCGACTTGACTATCTTGTGCTTGGTTGGACCAAACACTTGTTGGTTTTTGCTCTTGAGGGTAGAGAGTAGCTTGTTACCTACCCTTGAAACCCACCGGCCTTGGCATGTTGTCACCGGCCATGTTCTCTTGCCACCGGCCATTGGTGATGGCCGGTCGGCACCTTTGGTGGTCGGCCGGCCTTTTATTTGGTCAATCGGCCATATTTTCTGGCCGAGGCTTCATTTTTGCCTTTTTTAGGCATTGTGCATGCCAGCTGTGCCAGCTGGAGCACACAGATCTGTCCTTCATACACGTGTATGGAGGACTTGCACCCTTTGCACCCTTTTTGTTCTAAGCTTCTTGGAGAAGCTTGCTCCTTTGCCTTGCCTTCTTGAGGAAGCTTGACCCTTTGTCTTAGCTTCCTCAAGAAGCTTGCACCTTTGGGTTAGCTTCCTTGAGAAGCTTCACCCCCTTGACTCTTTTGTATTAGCTTCCCTTAGAAGCTTAACACTTTGTCTTCCTCTATATAAGGAAGCCTTGCTTCTCCTTTGAAGAGGTTGAACAAATCAGACATATACATCTGATATATCTCATATATCACTCTCTCTCTCTATATCTCCCTCTCTTTCTTCATTTGTGTGTGTTTGAGGGTTCAAAAGGGTGTTTTGTTCTTAGTTTTGCACTAAGGCACCTAGTATTACACCATACTTGCGTTATTGAGGTGTTGGGAGGTTGTTCTTAGAGTTTTGAGTTGGTTTTGATCAGAAGAAAGGGGCTGGACTTGCTGTTCTTCAAGTGTTCTTCAAGGGTGAGCTAGTTACTTTATATTCCCCATTCTTGCACTAGCTTTTAACCCACTTTGCATGCTGTTTTGAGCTTTGTGTATAACTGATAAAAAAACTCTGATTTTTCATGCTTAAGATGTTTCATTAAGGTCTCATTTGTGTTTGGGGTCGACCTCCCCCTCTTAGGCCTTGCTTGGCCCCTTTTGTGCTTTCTTTGGTTGAGCTTTGAATACTTTTGTGCATTGGCCTTCTCACCACTGAAATCCAGAGGATTTTCAGTGGTGAAGAAGAGGTTTTGAGGTCTTACATAGGGGAGGGACACCCCTCTCCCTTTGTATCTCATTTGTTCATGTTTTTGGCTCATAAGGGTAACATGCATGCCTAGTTGTTCTTAGCTTCATTTCAGAGGTTTTTGGGTGTTATTTGGTCATATTATACCTCTGTTTTTGGTCGGATTTATTGTCCATTACATGCATCACATACTTGCTTAGTAATCCCCCTTATTGTCATAACATGTGCCATGCATTTGCCCCTCCATGCTTGCATGTTCTAGCTTAACTTCATGAAGCTTTTGGTCATATTTCACCCTGCTTAAGGTCTGTTGGGTACTGATTTGATCATGTTTGGTATAGCCTCTTTGCATTTTGGCTTGTGAGCCTTGAGTGTGTGAGTCATTAGCATGCTTTAGTTGGGTTGTTTCAATGATTTGGAATCACTTCTCATGCTATTTCAGTCCATAATCCATGCTTGTATGCTTGCATTCATCATCCCTTTCATGCCTTGAAGATTTGTTCTTTTATGCCTTGAAATGGGCCTTGGTGTATGCCTTTTTGTTTAAGACCTTGGGCTGCCATATCAGTGGGTTTTGGGGTGTATTTTGATGCATTGAAACTCTATTTTTGGTTGCATAATCCATGCCATGTGTGGTCATGATAGTTGTAGTGGAATGCCCCCTTGTTGGCCTCATGTTTTGGGCCCTATTACGCGCCTTGTTTGCATGTTTTGTTTGACTTGGCATCATCCCCTTTGCATGTATTTCAGAGCTTAATATGTTGGTTGAAATGCCCATGTTTGCCTCTTTTAAGTATGCTTAGAGTTGCCTCTTTTATGCCTTAAGTGATGGGCCTTGGTGCATGCATGCGTGCATATGTGATTTGTGCTCTTGTTATGCCACTTTGGCCCACTGTTTTGGGGTGTGGCTGAGGCTCCTCCACCTTAGTGTAAGTCCATAGATCCTGCATTTGTGTATTGGTACATGTCTATCACTTTGTATAGTTGCTTATCTAGGTTGCATCATTGTATATCTATTGTATTACCATGTTTGCATTACATGTTAGGTTGCATTGCATTGCATCTTGCATGCTTAGCACATTGTACATTTGCATGTTTAGCTTGCATTACATTTGGCATGTTTTGTTAACTTAGCCATTTTACATACTTGGGCCATTTTGCATACTTGAGTCACTTTGCATACATGCATTGCATTTTGCTTAGTTTGGGGTGTCAAACCAAGCATGAGGGGTGAGGTGTGTTCGTACTCAAAGTGACGAAACACGCCTCAACCCTCGGTCGCCGATGCCCTTGATCTCAACATGATAGGGCGTGTAGCCCTCATGAGTTTTGTTGCATGCATTTATATTGATTTGCAAACTTGGTGCCTTTGGCCATCATGCATCAAAATGCGTGATTGGTGGCCCGAGGACCGAGGGCCATACTCCCTTGAGTCCGTAGCATGATAGGGAGAGTGACCATGCACACATTGCTTTGAAAATTACATGCCATGCACTGTCTGTCCTCTGTTGTTGTCAAAACAGGGCTCTGCAGGAAGAAATGGCCGGTCGACCACTTTTTATGCCGACCGACCATCAGTGTCCAGCCGGTGGTTCAATATTTGGCCGATAAGCCTATTCTCATGGCCGGTGGATTTGAATTGTGGCCGGTGGCACTCCACAAAAATCAGGGAGTGATTCAGAAGGATTCTTGAAATTTTCATAAATTTCAGAGGGACAAGGCAGTGTAAACAGAGGTAGCTTTTGACATGACAGTGAGTTTCCGAGCAAGGCGAGTCAAGCATGCATCATCCATGCATTCCGAGGCAGGGCTGCGGCCATTTTCTTTTTGTAATTAATTTGTTAATTAATTAGAAGTTTTGTAATATTTAATTAGCTAGAGTAGCTAGTTATTTATTCAGACTGTATAATTTATTCGGACCCTCTGAGCGAGGGCTATTGTGTAATAAGTGTGCGTGAGTGTGTGTATGTCTTCCAACCCCACGTCTTTCTCCCTTTTATTTACTAGCTTATAATGGTTAGATTAGGGCATGTTTAAATTAGCATACTTATGTTTGCATGCGTGCATTCATTCATCTATATTGCATGCACCGAGCTCGGCGCATCATACTAATTGCATAGTATTTCAAATCTAACTTGAATACATGTTATCCGTCGCATTTCATATGCCATCTATAGATTAGCCGAGCCTATCTTAGTTGCATTTTGCATGTGTTGCATTAGCCATCCTAACATGAACTAGGATCATGCATTGATTACTAACTAGTTTCTGTTTTGGCTTGGAGTACTCGGTGAGTGTTTATGCTTTAGCATCCTTGCATGCATGTGAGTGACTGCCATGATAGCATGCTTACCATGAGGCTATTTGCTTATGTGATATAACTGTCTGAATGCCTGTGGGTGGAGGTTGGGTTATTTGAATTGGAACAATGCATTGAATGAGAGTTTTAAGCCCACTTGAGAGTGGTAAAATCATGTTTTCTAAGCCCACTTGAGGGTGGCAAAATCCACGTCTTAGCCTACTTGCGAGTAGCACCTTCAAACCGTTTTTCAAAACAAACATGAGATGTCTTGTTCCAATTCGGGCGACCCAGTCTATACTTGTATGCTGTGCGCATCACATAGTAATTCTAGGCTAATAACCGGAATAAGAGCACATAATAATTTCAAAACTCGATATCATGATTAGTAGAGGCCGATCTTTGATCTAGCGAGCGGGGGTGCTCACGAAGTGACCTTCCCCAATCGTACCCAAGTTCTCGAGCGGAGGCAACTTTGGTGATGACGGATACGTGGCCTTAGGCAAACGAGTCAGGGTTTCCTAAATTCCCCCAAAACAAATATTTAGGTGGCGACTCTGTATCTGGCAAAGCAGTCCATGTTTGGCACTTCTTTCAAAAATCTGTTTTCAAAAACGATTTGCCGGATTTGGACTCTTTGATGATTCATCGGTCTTGCATTGCACTCTGCGAGATTAGATACAGGACCGTGACATTGAGTCCTAAATTGCAGTGAGCCCAATGAACAAAACGGGGGATTTTCCCTCCCGGGACATTCGGGGACGTCTACAGTTTCTGGCAACTCCGCTGGGGAGTTTAAAGAGCTTGACTCGAACTCATGATATCTTGTTTTGATTACACTCATGTGTTTCTTTGCATTGCATTTGCATTGGTGCGCCTAAGTCACAGTGTTTGCCATCTGCTATTCCTGAACGGTTTGCCGGAGGCTCGCTTCGAGAAGCGTGCCATATGGCTGACCGGTTACGGCCTCTGCCACGATGGGAACACAAACCCCGGTTGTTACCGGGGCACCCTTTCTGACCATTCGACCTAGTGCATGTTCGGAATCCATAGTGACCATTCCAAGCTAGGACAGGTTGCTTACCCGATAATAGGTTGTTTGAAACCGCTGCGTGCATAGTGAAACCCTAGCTCCTGACAAAATAGAACAGGGAAACCCTGCCCCAACATAGGGGTGTTTTTGGCTCTCACTTGCTTGCTATGTGCTTTTAGAGTTGGCCTCTACAGGAATGCGTGTATCAGTTTACAAGTTTGGGTATCAGGCATGCGGGTGCCAGTTCAGTATTTTGGGAATCAGCTATCTACGGGTATCAGGTCCAGTTTTGGGGGCAGTGATTTGGGAACAATGATCAGTACTTGAGAACAGTGTATTTCAGCTTATCAACTGTGTGTTATGATGCCCAACTGTGTGTTGTGTGTTTATTTACGCTGTTATGTTGTCCGTTGGTCTAGTTGTGTATTTCCTTATTATTGCTTTATTTATCTTTTTGCTAGGTAGTTTAGCACAATTGCTTCAGACCAAGCAGATATTCCCCAAGCACTCTGGACAAGAGGTCGTCGACTCCATCGATCTGAGGATCTGGTAGACGGAAAACCAGTGTATCATTCTCTACCCCCGGTTACCAGACGGAGGGCAGTTAGGTAGAGGATATCAGTTCGACAGTCAGTTCAGAGGGCTTCATCCACCCCGCCTAGGTATAGTAGGGATCAGAGTCCTGTTTCTCCCACAGAGAAGGAACATATACCGGCAGTACAGCTAGATCAGAGCAGTATGGCAAGGATCGAAGAAATGATGCGCCAGCTCCAAGAGAGCATGTAAACCATGCAGCAGGACGCTGTTCGTCGAAATGAATTTGCCAAACAACAGGCCGAGATCATGGCCCAGCAGGCAAAGTTAATTGCCAGACTGCAACAACAAACCGGGGCATCTGCTTAAGTTCCTCCCCCACCAAGGGTCCCACCACCCGAGGAGGTGGCGAATGTCCAGAATGTCCAAGAGGATACAGACATCCCGACGGGGCCACCTCCGCCCCCGATTCTACCCCAACTATCCAAGGCACCTACGCCTATCAATCAACCGGACTCTCCCTTCGAGTTCGAGGTGGACCCTACAGTGTTGAAGTTGAGCAAGCTTGAGAAGTTGTTCAAGAAATCCCGAGGGTAAAGTCCATCCCGGACATTGAGGACAGGTATACCGACGTGGCTGTGACGCTGCCGAACCAGTTCAAGATGCCACAGATCGACTGCTTCGACGGGTCCGGGGATCCCATGGTGCATCTACGTCTATTTTCAGACATACTAAGACCGATGGGCCTCACCCGACTACAGAAGCTTTCATTATTTGGCCGGACCTTGTCGGGTGTGGCGGCCATATGGTACGCAAAATTGGAAGACGATGTCAAGCGGAACTGGGATGGGATGGCCGAGGCTTTCATTGCACAGTACTCCTATAATACGCAAATCGAGATTACCACCCGTGATCTCGAGACAACAAGGCAGGAGCCTAAGGAGAGTTTCTCTGAATTCGTAACCCGCTGGAGGGCCAAGGCCTCAATGATGATCACTAGGCCCACCGATAAAGATCAAATTCAGATGATTGTGCGCAATCTCCAGCCTAAGCTGATGCAGAAAATGATCGTGCTCCCCTTCCCTACCTTCTCAGATCTGCATGAGATGGGTGTACAGATTGAGGATGCCTTGAAGCAGGGCTTGATTGATAATGATAGAGAGCAACCCAGGAGGACCTTCAACCGCAACACCAATGCAGGCCCGAGCGGCGCTGCCACTGCAAGAGCCTCAGAAGTGAGTATGGTCACCACCAACCTCCCTCCAAGAACCATGGCAGCTACGCCATTCTCCGGTGCGTCTAGAAGCAACACACAAACAACCAAATACCAACCCAAAAGTCAAAGAACCTTCACTCCACTATATATGCCCCTGTCCAAAGCTTTGGGGGTTTTAATCAGAAAAGGGCACTTGAAGCCCCTAGAGCCGCGGCCATTGCCGGAAAAACTTTCCCCTTCCCACAACGCGACCAAATATTGCGCATTTCACCAACAGCACGGTCATGACACCAACCAATGCTTCCGATTACGTCATGAGATTCAAGATCTCATTGATAATGGGGTGATTGTGCCTCCAGAAAAACCCAATGTCACAACCAACCCTCTCCCTCCACACAACCAAGCTCCACCTCCCAAACGCATCAACTTTATCCAGACTGGGGTCGTGTCTTACGATCCTAGCATCTATATCACTCCTTCTCACCTACCTAAGCCGGAGGTGTTCATCCCTGATAGCACTGAATTGTGCATGTTGGACATTTCCAGAACCTAACCCGGACCAATGGTGGTGACTGTTGAAGACAGAACAGGGGAGATTTCAGGGGAGAATGAGATTGTTGAGTCAGAATCTGAAGAATCTGGGAGTTTTGCTGAGGAGGTATACAGTCCGAGTGACTACATTCTATCAACAGGCCAGGTTGGGCCAAATGTGGAATTGCCGATAGGGGCAGAGCTTTGTGTGATACAGGGGGATGAATCTGGTCAGAGGATAGATGACTTGGCAGCTGTGGAAGGGGACTTTGCTAACCTCCAATTTTTCAATGAACAAGAGCCAGAGGGCATGGTAGTCAACTAGTCAGACTTTAAGGAGTCAGCAGAGATCACCGGGTGGCTTGATGACCTACCAGACGTTGTCGATGAAACTCAGTTGGAACGGGGCCTGGCAGGGGCAAGAGCATCAGTTATGGCCGGAAGGGCCGGAAATCAGAAAGCATCGCTGGAGAGCACCGGTGCTAAGAATTTCGCTCAGGACTTGGGCATTGTGAATGCGGGAAGTGTTGAACAGCCAGCCGTACTGACGCGGTTGGAACAAGAAAGGTTCGAGGATTCTGAGAGAATCAGGAAAGCTAAGGCCCCTGAGGGAACTGAAAGTGCTGTGTGCACGAGGATAGAGAATCCTGCGAGCATGTGGACGGAAAGTACTGCGAGTACAATTGTACCGGAGTCGGACAAGTGTCTGTTGGCTGCCGACGAAATGTGGTGGGAAGACGATGATCTATGTCTTGCCCACACGGATGAGGATTGGGGGAGCAACCAGCCAGACGATACCTGGTACATCGGCGAAGTCGATCATATGACTAGAAACGGGCGGTATTTCAAGCCCCCACATCTAGATCAGCCAGAGGCGTCTGGGAAAGATAAGGAGGCGAAGAAACAGAAAGAGAAGCAACTCGCAGAAGAAGCTGTATTGAAGCAGTTGAAAAAGATACAGGCAGACATCTCCATCTGGGGACTACTTATGGCATCGCGAGTGCATCGACAAGCTGTTTTATCGGCCATGGACAAGGCCAAGCTCTCAATAGACACCACACCCGAACAGCTGGTGGGCTTAGTTTTTCCGGGAGGGGCTACCCCGATGTTGACTTTCTCCGACAAAGAATTGCCACCTGAGGGTGCGAACCATAACAAGCCACTCTACATCTCTGTGGAGTGCAGAAACAAATGGATACCCGTGGTGCTTGTCGACACAGGGTCTGCCATTAATGTGTGCCCGACAAGAACTGCATATGCAATCGGTTTAAAGACCGCAGACTTTGCGCCGACAGCCCAGGTGATTCGGGCATATGATAACACAAGCAGAGAAGTAATGGGGACAGTGAAAATTCTGACCAAGGTTGGGCCGGGATAGCATGAGGTAGACTTTCACGTCTTAGAAGTTCCTGCGACCTTTAACCTACTTCTGGGGCGGCCGTGGTTGCACCAAGTAAAGGCAGTTTCGTCCACCTTGGATCAGATGGTGAAATACCCCCATGGGAAGGGAGTAGCCGTCGTTTTTGGAAATTCGTCGATCCATCCACCGCCAGAAGTATCTACGCCAGTTTTGGAAATTGAGCACGGTATGGAGGATGTGTTCATGTCGGGTTTTACCCTGGCTGAGGCCCGGGTCGTGCAGAACATCTTAGCTGTTAATGAGGGGGTGTATGTTAGCGCACAATTAGTATACCTCATGAACAAGCTTCAACACATCCCCGGGATGGGATTAGGAAAGAGCAGCAGGAAGGACGTTGCAGCGTTGGCCGAAGTGCCATACAACCCACACACCTTTGGCTTGGGTTATCTGCCCACCAAAGAGGATTGGATAAGGAAAGGTAAGGAGATGGCTAGGAGAGCCAGAGCAAAGCAGGCGGGGAAGCCTTTTGAGCTAATGCACTGACCCATCCAAGGTACCCTAAACGGACGCTTTGTCCGGGAGGGGGAGGACTTTCCATTTTGTGGCTTCCCAGAGCCGTGGCTAAATGCCGAGAAGAGGCGCTTGCCGGGGTTTGAGATCTTCTTTGGCCTACAATTATCCAGGGATGATGTTGCCGAGGAGCAGACAGACCCATCAGTTGAGGTTGAACAGAATGAGAAAGTGGATTCCGAGAGCGCTGAAATTGAAATGGGAGTAGCACTGGCTTGTCTACTTTCAGATCCTCCGATCGTACAGAAGTGCTTGGGGGATAACTTCGCGGTGTCCATGATTAGGAATGAAATGGCTGCGAGCCTACTAGCAAACATTTTGGATGTATCTATCGCACCCTCTCTCATTTGGCAGTATGAAGAGGGATTTTTGTCAAGCAACACCGGGTCAGGTAGTGAGCCGCAATGTGATTCCTCCGAATCTGTTGAGTCGGAATCAGGTTCCAGCTCGACTGAGTCTGAGTCCGGTATTCCAAGGGGTGATAACCACAGTCCTATCCAGGTCATCTTTTTCTTTCTCTTTCGAGTCTGTTGTAACCAAAGAATCGGACGATTTGGAAGCAATTAATGAGAATGATATGGCTGTGGTTTCTGAGTACTTTTTTGTACCTTTGATTTATTGCTTGAACCAGGACTTTCAAAATTTTGATAAAAACGACGAGGAAGAAATTCCTCCGGTTTTGCAATGATTAATTGATCAAGAGCAGGAAAGATTTGTTAAACCCTTAATGGATGAAATCACTACTGTGAATATTGGTACTGAGGAGGACCCGCGGCTGGTCCAAATCGGGTCCACGTTGTCTTCGGAGGAACGCGAGCGCTTAGTCGCTTTATTAAAAGATTTCAAAGATGTTTTCGCGTGGTCCTACGAAGACATGCCTGGGATCGATCCTGAGATTGTACAGCACCGGATCCCTCTTGACCCCGAGGCCCGACCTATTAAACAAAAACATAGAAGGATCCGCCCGGACTGGGCTCTCAAGATCAAGGAAGAGGTCACCAAGCAAATTGACGCAGGTTTCCTGCTGGTATCCGAATACCCAACTTGATTGGTCAACATCGTTCCAGTGCCGAAGAAGGATGGTAGGATCCGGGTATGTGTGGATTTCAGGGATTTGAACAGAGCCAGTCCGAAGGACAACTTTCCCTTGCCGCATATTGACGAATTAGTGGACTTCACAGTGGGGCATGCTTTGCTTTCGTTCATGGATGGATTCTCGGGCTATAATCAGATAGTGATGGCACCTGAAGATCGGGAGAAGACTGCTTTCACCACCCCATGGGGGACTTACTGTTACAGGGTGATGCCATTTAGGCTGAAGAATGCTAGAGCTACATATCAACGGGTCGCAACCACGATATTACATGACATGATCCACAAAGAGGTTGAGGTGTATGTGGACGACATGATTGTCAAGTCCAAAGATAGAGAGGGCCACTACACCGCCTTGCAAAAGTTCTTCCAAAGGATCAGAGAATTTCGGTTGCGGCTGAATCCTCAGAAGTGTACATTTGGTGTTACAACAGGGAAAATGCTGGGGTTTCTGATTACGCAGAAAGGTATCGAAGTCGACCCTTCCAAAATTGAGGCCATCTTAGAAATGCCACCACCAAGGACTGAAAAGGAGGTGCAAGGCTTTCTGGGTAAAGTGCAATTCATAAGACGGTTTATCTCAAAATTAACCTTGACTTGTGAACCACTTTTTGGCCTCCTAAAGAAAGGAAAGAAATTCCAATGGGACGGCCGATGCCAAGCTGCGTTTGAACAGATCATGGAATACCTACAGAACCCACCCGTGTTGTCACCGCCAGAGTCGGGGAGACCGTTGATATTCTACCTTTCAGTGACTGAGACTACAATGGGCTGCTGTACACACCCCATTTTTGACCGACCTTAAGACTCAGACGTCACCGATTGAGCGCTCGGTGATGTTGCATATTGTGCTCGTTCAGAAGTCTCAGAGTCACGGCCGTGAGCCCTGCATCCGGACTTCCGGGCTTTTCTGTGCCTTGCCTCGGTTTGCGAACCAGGCTCGATTTTCTCTGTTTCTCTTCCCAAAGGGAGGGTGAGGTCTCGTAGACCATCTCTCAGTGGCCGTGGGCTACATTTCGTGGTCGTAGGCCATTTTGCCCATTTCGGAGCCCGGTTCCTGGTTTTCGGAGCCGTTAGGCCGAGTGCCTCGGTTCGGGACCGCCTAACCACCTCCGTTTGCTCCGGTTTTTGGCATGCACCTTATTTCCTACCTTTTAAGGGACACTGAGGTCCGAGAGACCAGCTTCGTGGTCGAATACCACTCCCGGTGCTTAACAGTCGATTTTCGGGGCCCCGGACTGCGCGTTTCGGCCCCCGAACCTTCATTCTGCATCGGTTTTCGTTCATTTTTGGCAGGGACCTCTGTTTCATCACTAGGAAGGTCATAGAAGGGTGGGAGGCCACTAATTGTTCCAGCAACCAGTTATATTCCATCATCGCCCTCCGTCGCCCGTTTTCTCTCACTCGGAAGCCAATGTTGACCACCTTTGGGCCATTTTCTTGCACCCTAAACCCCATATTTGTGATGTACACATCTGGGAGGCCACCAATATTTGGTGGCCGGCCAGTAATTCCCTTTGAACCTTTTGAACCCCTTTGAAAAGTGGGTTGTTCTCTCTCTTGGTTCACAGTTGCCAATTTTTGACCACAGGGTCGTGTTGAGAACACATGGGAGGCCACCAATCTGTGGTGGCCGGCCACTAATTTGACTTGGCCCTTTTGACCCTTGGCCGGCCGGCCATGGGGAGAGCCGTCCGGCCACCTTCAACCCCAATACCCAGCCGGCCTTGATCCCTGCAGTTGGTACATCACAAATCTGCATCTCATTTCCCCCCAGATTTGGTATCCGGGGGGCTGCCATTTTGGGGGGAAACTTGAGTTGTTTCCCCCCCTTTTTTTCCCCCTCTTTTTGCCTATATAAGCCAGCCTCCAGGTCTGGTTTTAAGGTTGAAAAAAAATTGCCTTTGAGCCTTGTATACATCCCTTCCTCCATCCCTCTCTTCAACCTTCAAAACATCCAAGTTCTACACCCATTTCTACACCACCACCTAGCACCACACCACCACCTCCATTCCAGCAGCTTGGGGGGTCTTCTCAGAGCTTGGAAGGCAGCATTTCTTGGTCCAAAGGCAGCTAAAGAATTGGTCTACAAGGGTGAGTCGCTTTCTCCTTCTTTTGAGCTCATTTTTGCATTATTTCTTAGCCATTCTTGCTTGTATATTTGAGCTCCGTCCATAACTGAAAGTAGCATTTTTTTGAGCTCTATTTCATGTTTCATGAAGGGCCTCTCACTGTTTGAGGCCCCCATTTTTCACTTGCTTCATTATCCCTCTTGTATGCCTATTTCTTGTGTAGCATTTTAGGCTTATGTGTAATCTGTTTTGAAGCATGTTGTAAACTGTAAATAGGCTTATTTTGAGCCCTTCTTCAACATTGTAGAAGGGCTCATCACTGTTCGAGTCCCCCATGTGATACTTGCTTTGATATCCATATTTTAGCCCCATTTTTGCATGATTTATTAGCCTATTGAGCTTCTGTTTGTGGACCTTGTTCCAAACTGAAAATGGCCTTGTTTTGACCCCCTCTCCATGTTTTATTCAGGGTCTATTGCTGTTTGGAGCATCATTTGTATACTTTGTGTTGTAGCCTCTCTTTTAGGCCATATCTTGCATTGCATTTTGAGTATAGTTGTACACTGTTTTGGGCTCGGCCTTTAACTATAAAAAGTCACATTTTGGGCCCCTATTCAACATTTTTGAAGGGCCCTTCCCTGTTTGGGACCAGCATGTATCAGTTGCTTCTTTATCTCCATTTTGGCCCTTATTTTGCATAGCATTTTGAGCATACTTGTATCTGTTTTTGGGGTTTTTCATAAACTGTAAAACATCATATTTTTGGCCCCTCTTCAATAGTGTAGAAGGCCCCTTCTCTATTTGGGGCCAGAATCTGTGAGTTGCTTCAATATCTTGCTTTCGGGGCCATTTTTGTATGCTAGCTTAGCCCCATTTGTGCTCACTGTTTGGCCTTGCTTAAAACTATGAACATGCTTGTTTTGGGGCTTCCTTGCTTCTGTCTTTACACTTCATGTTCAAATATTGCATGCATTGCATAGCTATAGGCCATTTCATGCGCCAAAATTCATGTTTCGGGACTCGTTCCATGCATCGGGTACCATTTTGCCATATTTCGGGGCTGTTTCGCATCTCATTTTGCCTCTGAAATTTGCATGATAGTATGCCATATTCCATGCTTTGCCATGTCATGTTAGAGTGGCATTCGTGCCTTAGGGTCGGTCCTCGGTTTGCGTGCACGTGTGCACGCATTTCGAGTGTCTCATTTTCATCTATTGGCCTCTTATGTGAGTGTGGCTGAGGCCACTTGTGTTAGTGTAAGTCCATTCTGCATTGTGCATGCCATTTCATTCCATAGCATTGTGTATGCTAGGTTGTATGTTAGCGCATTGTGTATGCCATGTTACTTTGTGCATCGTGTATGCCATTTCATAGCATTTTGCATGTTAGGTTGTATCTTAGTTGCATTCATGCATGTCATGCATATTGCATTGTGTTCGGGATAGGAGTTAGCCCGAGCACGGGAAACGAGGTACGTTCCGTACTCCGAGTGACGGAACGTGTCTCAATTCCCTAGTCACCGACACTCCGGATCATCCATGATGGAGTTAGGTTTTGTTGTGTTTTCATGTGCATTCATTCCATATTGGATTGTGCAAATCGACTCCTCGGCCATCATGCATCGAGATGCGTGATTGGTGGCACGAGGATCGAGGCATGCATACATTTGTGAAAATACATTGCTATGCCCCTTTCCTGCTCTCTGTTGCAGCAAAATCAAGAATCAGCAGTCTTCCGAGGCTTGGCGCGCTTTCCAAGAACAATTGCAAAACAGAGGCTAATTGGGGCATCCCAGTGGATTTCCGCGCAAGGCAGCCTAAACATACATCATTCATCAGAATCAAGGCAGTCCCTGGCTTGCATGCCAGTTTATTATTTTCTTAGTTAATTTGTAAATTAATTAGGAATTTGTACACATTTTGGACTGTATTATTTGGACTGTAATATTCTTTTATTCGGGACTGTATATTTATTCGGACCCTCTGTGCGAGGGCATAATTGTAATAAGTGTGCGTGAGTGTGATGTATGTCTTCCAACCCCACATCTTTCTTCCCTTTTATTTACCCGCTTATGATGGTTAGAATTAGGGCATGTTTCAATTAGCATACAGTATGATAGCATGTTTGCATTCATTCATCTGTTTTGCATGCACCGGGCTTGGCACATCATACTAACTGCATTTGTATTTCAATTCCAAATTGAATAATTCATAGCTGTTGCATCTCATATGCCATGTTTAGAATAGCCGAGCCTGCTATAGTTGCATTTTTGCATGTGTTGCATTAGGCATTTCTGTATATTTAGGATCATGCATGGATTTCTAATCAGTTTCTGTTTTGGCTTGGAGTACTCGGTGAGTTTTATGCTTTAGCATCCTTGCATGCGTGTGAGTGACTGCCATGAATAGCATGCTTACCATGAGGCTATGTGCTTATGTGATATAATGCCTGAATGCCTGTGGGTGGAGGTTGGTTATTTGGATTGGAACAAATCATTGACTGTGAGTTTTAAGCCCACTAGATAGTGGCAAAACCATGTTTTCTAAGCCCACCTGAGGGTGGCAAAATCTGCATTTTAAGCCTACTTGCGAGAGTAGCAAACCATCTTTCAAAAACAAACATGAAATGTTTTGTTCCAATTCAGGCGACCCAGTCTATACTTGTATGCTGTGCGCATCACATAGTAAATCTAGGCTAATAACCGGAATAAGAGCGCACAATGTTTTCAAAACTAGATATCATGGTTAGTAGAGGCCGATCTTTGATCGGGCGAGCGGGGGTGCTCACGAAGTGACCTTCCTCAATCGTACCCAAGTTCCCGAGCCGAGGCAACTTTGGTGATGACGGACACGTGGCCTTAGGCAACGAGTCAGGGTTTCCTAAATTTCCCAAAAATAAAATATTTAGGTGGCGACTCTGTATCTGGCAAAGCAGTGCATGTTTGGCACTTCTTTCAAAAAATCTGTTTTCTCAAAACGATTTGCCGGATTTGGACTCTTTGGTTCAAGATTAAGAACCATGACAACAATCGGGTCCGAGCTGTAGCGAGGTCCCCCGCGGGCTTGTTACAGTTTCTGGCGACTCTACTGGGGACTTAGAGAACTTGACTCGAACTCATGATATCTGGTTTTGACTACACTTGTGTGTTTCTTTGCATTGCATTTGCATCGGTGCGCCTAGGACACCGTGTTTGCCATCTGCTATTCCTGAACGGTTTGCCGGAGGCTTGTCTTGTCAAGGCATGACCGTAAGGCTGACCGGTTACGGGCTCTGCCAGTGTGGGAACACAAACCCCGGTTTTACCGAGGCACCCTTTTTGACCATTCGACCTAGTGCATATCGAAATCCGTAGTGACCATTCCAAACTAGGACAGGTTGCTTACCCGATATAGGTTGTTTGAAACCGCTGTGTGTGTAGTGAAACCCTAGCTCCTGACAAAATAGGACAGGGAAACCCTACCCCAACATAGGGGTGTTTTGGCTCTCACTTATCTGCTATGTGCTTTTAGAGTGCGTCTCTACAGGAATGCATGTATCAGTTTACAAGTTTGGGCACCAGGCCTGCGGGCACCAGTTCAGTATTTTGGGTATCAAGCCTGAGAGCATTAGTATTTGGGGAATCAGTTTTACCCGAGGGTATCAGATTTGAGGCAGAATTCTGGGCAGAATTCAGTAGAGAGCACACTCATTCAGCTTTGTTCGTATCTGTTCTGGTGAAATCAGGCTGAGATGCTGCATGTTTTCTCTTTTGCTAGGTAGTCTAGGAACCATAGCTTCAGAAGGCTCCAATATCCCCCGGGTACATTGGATCCGTGTTGATAGACTTTGTCAGGTCGGAAATTTAGTTCAAGGGCAAATCAGTGTTCCTTTGCCAGAAACAGGGTAAAAGGGCCAGTCAGGCACAGATCACCAGTTCAGCAGTTACTAGATCAGTGGCCCTTAACAGTCGGACTGAGGTCTCAATTGTTGCCATAGAGATATATCTACCGGTCAATCAGATGGATCAGCAGAACACGTCAGGGATGGAGGCAATGATGCGTCAGATGCAAGAAAGTATGAAGTTCATGCAGGAGGACACTGTCCGCCAAGCGGAATTTTCCAAGCAGCAGGCTGCAATCATGGCTCAGCAAGCCGAGCTCATCACTAGGTTGCAACAGCAGAACGGAGCATCTGCTTCGCATCAAGCTCCTCCACCACCAGGGGTTCAGACACCCGGGGAAACACCCAATGTCCAGGAAGGTACGGACATTCCGGTAGGGCCGGCTCCACCCCCAATTTTACCCCAGCTGTCCAAAACACCTACCAATCTACCGGACTCTCCCTTCGAGTTCCAGGTCGACCCTACAGCATTGAAGTTGAGCAAGCTTGAAAAGTTGTTCAAGAAATCCCATGGGGTAAAGTCCATCCCGGACATTGAGGACGGGTACACCGACGCAGCTGTAACTCTGCCGGACAGGTTCAAGATGCCTCACATCGACCGTTTTGACGGGTCAGGAGATCCCATGGTCCACCTGAGTTTGTTTTCAGATGTTCTGCGCCCGATGGGCTTGACAAGATTACAGAAGCTTTCCCTTTTTGGCAGGACCCTGTCGGGTATTGCGGCCATCTGGTACGCCAAATTGGAGGATTCAGTGAAACGAAGCTGGGAGGAGATGGCCGAGGCCTTCGTCACACAATATTCATACAATACCCAAATTGAGATTACGACCTGTGATCTTGAGACGACGAGGTAGGAGCCTAAGGAGAGCTTCTCAGAATTCGTGGCCCGCGGGAGGGCCAAGGCCTCAATGATGACCATTAGGCCAACGGATAAGGATCAGATACGGATGGTTGTACGCAACCTCCAGCCCAAACTAATGCAGAAAATGATCGTGCTCCCCTTCCCTACCTCTTCTGATTTGCATGAGATAGGGGTACAAATTGAGGATGCTATGAAACAGGGCTTGATTGACAGTGACAGGGAGCAACCCAGGAGGACCTTCAAACCGCAACGCAAATACAGGCATAAGCAGTGCTGAAAATGCCAGAGCTTCAGACGTGGGCATGGTTACCACCACCACACAAAAACAGCCACCTCATTCACCGGTGCGTCCGGAGCTAGCTCGCAAATAGCCAAAAACCCACCTCAGAGCCAAAGGGTGTTTACTCCACTATACATGCCCCTATCCAAAGCTCTGGGGGTTTTGATCAAGAAAGGGCATCTGAAGCCCCTGGAGCCGCAGCCACTACCAAAGAACCTCCCTCTCTCACACAACCCAACTGACTACTGTGCCTTCCATCAGCGAGCTGGCCATGACACTGACATGTGCTTTCGTCTTCGCCACGAAATACAAGATCTGATCGACAACAGAGTCATCCCCGCACCGGGTCCTGCAAAGTCCATCGGCACTTGATCAGTGAACTTGCGGGGGATAATGTGACCATATGATCGGGGGATGAACCACCTGCGGGCGGCGCTCAGTTCACTCTGGATGTGGCGCTTGGCACGCACTGTTTTGAGCATTTGTGAATGCTGGTTTTTGTACATTCTGACTTAGGTATTGGGTCAGTCTTATTGTTTTGTTTTTGAGCCTGTCTTTTTGTTTTGAGTCAGTCTCTTTTGTTTTGGATCTGTTTTGTTGTATCGAGTCAGTCCTGTTGTATAGGAGTCGGGTAATTCCGGGGGGGTGTTACCTCGGGCATCACCATTTTGTTTTGTGTTTGTCTTTTCGTTTTGTTTTGAGTCTGTTTCTGCCAGGGAGCCAGTTGTGCCAGCAGACTTTGAATGAACAACAGTGATTTTCACATTCTTGTGTTCGCTTCTGCCGTGTGCCAGTTGTACCAGAAATTCCAAATGAGATGGCAGTATTTGACTAGAAGCTGTATCTTTTCTATGCCCTGAAGTGATTGTAATGACCTGAGTTTTTTCAAAACTTTTTGAACACTGCGGTGAAAACAAAGAGGGAGGAATTCCTCGGGATTTGCAAAACTTTGATCAAACTAAGAGAAAGAGAGGCGTGCTAGGCCCTTAATGAATGAAATCATGCTTGTTAGTGTGAGTATTGAGAAGGACCCTAGCTTTGATCCAGATTGGTCCTACATTGTCTTCCGCGCGAGCGATTAGTCGCTTTCTTAAAAACTTTCAAAAAATGTTTTACGCCGTCTTGCGAAGACCTGCGTGGAATCGCTCTTGAGATTGTACAGCCTAGGATCGCTCTCAACCTCGAGACTCGACTCCTTGCTTTCAAACCTTGAACTCGCATTCAGAATGTTCAAAGGTCGACCACAATATAAGGCCTGTGTGGCCAGATTTGAAGCAGCCCTCGAACAAGAGGCACCAAAGTCAGATCAAGAAGGTTAGACCTCATCAGAAGAAGCTTGCAAAGCTAGAACAGAAGTACCCTTTGAACTAGGGGCAAAGATGTCAGATGTGCTCGAAGAGCCGAAGATGAATCCTCTTGCAAAACAACAGCCACTCTCTTGGATACGGATGGCTTCGAGATCCTAAAACCATTTGGCATGGACTTGTTACACTTTTACCCTTTGAGAGGCTCGATGGGCCAAAAACCCGAAAAGGGCGACCCAGGCAAAAGTTAGAGCAAGAAAAGATATATACAACAAGCAAAAAGAAAAAAAAGAAGAAAGAGAAAAAAGAAAAAAAAAAAAAGAAGAAAAAAGAAAAAGAAAAAAAAAAAAAAAGAAAAAGAGAAGAAAAGAAATGAAAAAGAAAGAAGAACAAAGCTCGCAAGGTTGAAAACCTGCAACGGGCGCCTTGGCAAAAGTTAGAGCATAAAAAGGAGAGGTTAAATACCCGAGTGTATCTTAATCCCGAACTACGTGAGGCTTGATTCCCATCTTTGGGATACGTAGGTAACTTCGCTCTGAAGTCCAGCCGTAAAACACCTCAAATTCAATTGTGTCCATGTAATGGTTTTGATCATCTTTGCTTTCTTCTGAGGACTGACTACAATGCGCCGCGGCGCTATCCAAACAAGGGGCAACTTTCCGTTGCCATTCAATGCGCTGCGGTGCCATTCAAACAAGGGGCAACTTTCCGTTGCCATGCAGCTCCCCTCAAGCAAGGGGCAATTTTCCTTCGAATCTGAGGTTGTGCATCTTGAGAGTGGGTTCTATGCTCGTTGAGCAGTGGCTGTTTGCAAAAATAGTTTTTGAGAATTTTTAATGAGGTTGACTAATTTTCTCTCAAAAATTATTTCATTTTTCCAAAACTTGACCATTTCTTGGACCCCAAAAAAGGGAAAATTTTCAGTGCTCACAGCCTAACTTGCGTGATTTTAAATCAGAAAATTGAACAAGCATGTTAATCTAACTCTCATTTTGGTCAAAATTGTTTTAGTAGAAAGCCAAAAACAAAAAATGGCCGAAATGATGAACTAGGGGCACAGTTGAGTCAGGCGTTCTGTCTTTTCCCCATTGCCACAATACTTGCCAAGAAGGGCACTCTACCTGCCAGAAAAGGGCACAACTGAAGTTAACAGCAAAAGGGCTGAAAGCTCTCTCACCCTCCGAGCAATGAGGTATCAAGCCAAGTGCAAAGCACGAACTGGAATGGATCAAGATATTCCACTCCCTCATCTGGACAGATCTGATCACGTCCAAACTCCCCAGCAGAGCATCGTCAACCGATGTCAGCTGCAGATTTGCTACACACCCAGTTGTAGCACAGACCCTCTGTGGGAGAAACTCACTAGCTGCGTGCAGAAGAAGAAGAATCTAGTGGAATGCTAGGGGCAAGAGCCCACAACTTTCTGTTTATCCATCAACCACCCAGGGGAGGGATTTAAAAGGAGAGATTGAAGAGTAGAGAGATGTGCGTTGAGAGAAAAAGTGAGAAAAGGGCTTTTTCAGAAAAACAGAGCCAGAGGGCCGAGTGATGTGAGAACCACAAATGAGAAAGGGTGGGAAACAATACCCGAAGAAACTGGCTCCTCGCGCACCGAGAGGTCTCTCGCCTTTGTAACATAGCTGGGTGTTGTGTTTGTGCGTTTTGTTCGTCTCGTTTCTTGTTTTAAGTCGTTTGAGTGTCAACAAATGTGTTTAGGTCATTTTACCTTGTTTTTCCTTTGTTGGGTTGTGTTTAGGTCGTTCTACTTTTGTTTTCCATTGTTTGAGTCGTTTTGGCTGTGGTCAGTTATAGGCTCAATACCCGGCTGAGGACCCTTTTCTCATTTCAATTTCAAAAATCATTTTGTACTCAGAGTGCCGTGTCGTTCTCCACATTTGTGCAAAAAAGGATCAGTTCTTTCATAAAGCCGCAAGGTTCAACCCAGGTCATGTCAAAATAGTAAAGCAAGGACCTATCTAAAGCTATTTAGGTTCCGGACTGCAAAGCAAAAGAAAAGAGGGAAAATTTGGAGCATCTTAGCATGTTTCAACTTTAGCAAAATCCGAGACTGCATTCCTGGTGCACCTTCTCAGGCCTCGCTGTTTCTCTGAAGTATGAGTGTATCTCGACCCCAAGTGTAAGCCTGCTTCAAGTTAGAATGGCAGTCCAAGCAGCACCCGAGGGTTTCACATGCAGATGTTATCTCTCGCCAATATGAACAGGGTGTGCCCTTTTTGAGCTGAGTGTGTTGCAAAGTCCTCTAAGAGGTAAATCAGAGGCACCAGAGTACATATTTGATGCTCCTCTATTGCATAGAATGTGAACTTTCATATACACTGTTGTTGTATGCGTGCCGCGCATCGTTATGATTCATGCATAGAATATGCTTGCTTTCGATTCCGCATAGAATATGCTTTGCTTGTCTCATACATAGAATATGCTTTCAATATTGCATAGAATGCCCCTATACTTGCATAGAAGATGCATTTTATCGCACTTTCTTGTGCATTTTATCTCGCTCGCACTGTCTTGTCCACTTACACTTTGTATCTCACTTGCACTGTCTTGTGCATCTTGTGGTTGTATCTCACTCGCACTGTCTTGTGCATTTCAAATCAATCGCGCTGTTTAGCGTATCGCACTGTCTTGTGCATTTCAAATCACTCGCGCTGTTTAGCGTATCGCACTGTTTTGTGCATTTCTAATCACTCGCGCTGTTTAGCGTATCGCACTGTTTTGTGCATTTCTAATCACTCGCGCTGTTTAGCGTATCGCACTATTTTGTGCATTGTATCATTCGCGCTATTTTGCGCACCTCAATCGCACTGTTTTGTGCAGTTTACATTCGCGCTATTTTGCGCACCTCAATCGCACTGTTTTGTGCAGTTTATCATTCGCGCTATTTTGCGCACCTCCATCGCACTGTCTTGTGCATTGCATTCATCGCGCTATTTTGCGCACCTCAATCGCTTTGTTTTGTGCAGTTTACATTCGCGCTATTTTGCGCATCGCACTGTTTTGTGCAGTTTATCATTCGCGTTATTTTGCGCACCTCAATCGCACTATCTTGTGCATTGCATTCATCGCGCTATTTTGCGCACCACAATCGCACTGTCCTGTGCTTTGCATATCACATCGCACTATCTTGTGCATTTCAAATCAATCGCGCTGTTTAGCGCATCGCACTATTTTGTGCATTGTATCATTTGTGCTATTTTGCGCGTCCCACCTGCACTTGTTAGTGCATTACATTTCACTCGCGCTATTTTGCGCATCGCACTATTTTGTGCACCTTACTTGCATTGTGCATGCATTGCATCGCGCTATCTTGCGCACCTCACCTGCACTTGTTAGTGCATTGTATCGCGCTATCTTGCGCACCTTATCTGTATCGCACTGTTTTGTGCACCTTTAGCTCGCACTGTCTTGTGCACTCACCTGGTCTAGGAGACCTCAAATCCTTCGGTCTAAGGAGACCTTAAATCCTGCATCATCATTCGCGTTGTTTTGCGCATCGTACTTGCAGTTTACTTACATTTCATTTGCACTGTCTTGTGCACTTTTTGGTCTAGGAGACCTTAAATCCTCTAAAGGTGCAATTCCTTTGGTGTTTGTCGTGCCCGAACGACTTCCGTGGTCTGGTATAGCCACCTGCCTGTGTTAGCGGTGAGTTCCTAGGAGACCAACTGAGACGGTGGAAACTAGAGTTCGAATGGCTCATGCCTACAACGCAAGGTTCGGGATTTCCAAGACTAAAGTCTGGTTTAAATACCCAGGGGTATATCCTCGCTTGAAATCTGTATGGCAGCCCATAGATTGAGATAGCATCTGCATGCGCCTCAATTCTGGATACTGATCCAACCTAGTCTGTCACCCTGTTGGAGAATAGGGAAAGCTGCAACCATAGTTAGGGAGAAAAGTAGTACCTATGGTTCAACTGAGAAGAAGAGGAAGATTCCCACATCAGCATGAGGTAGGACATTGCCGAGGTAAGTCATTGCCAATTGCCCCTGTAAGGTACCTTTACCTCTTAGCTATTATATTGCATCTTAGCCACTACATTGCAGTGCATTGCATGAGTCCTCAATTTTTAAACCGGCTTCACGTAGCGTATAAGTCCAATTTTCATACCGGCTTCGCGTAGCGTATAAGTCCAATTATCAAACCGGCTTCGCGTAGCGTATAAGTCCAATCTTCAAACCGGCTTCGCGTAGCGTATAAGTCCAATTATCAAAATCTTCCTGCATATCATTTTACATCCTGCCCCTGAACTACGCTGGTTTGATTCCTTGCAACAGGATACGTAGGTAGCCTGCGGGCACAACCATTTATTTATCTATATTTTGTTTGTTTGTCCAAGTCTTCGACCTCGTCAAAAATGGGTCGTCTCTGGGCTTTGACATTCACTCCCGTCACTTCTTGACTTCCGACTTCTGTCAAAGAGGGGCAACTGTAGACACCCCATTTTTGACCGACCTTAAGACTCAGACGTCACCGATTGAGTGCTCGGTGATGTTGCATATTGTGCTCGTTCAGAAGTCTCAGAGTCTCGGTCGTGAGCCCTGCCTCCAGACTTCCAGGCTTTTCTGTGCCTTGCCTCGGTTTGTGAACCAGGCTCAATTTTCTCTGTTTCTCTTCCCAAAGGGAGGGAGAGGTCTCGTAGACCATCTCTCAGTGGCCGTGGGCTACATTTCGTGGTCGTAGGCCATTTTGCCCATTTCGGAGCCCGGTTCCCGGTTTTTGGAGCCGTTAGGCCGAGTGCCTCGGTTCGGGACCGCCTAACACCTCCGTTTGCTCCGGTTTTTGGCATGCATCTTCTTTCCTCCCTTTTTAAGGGACACGGAGGTCCGAGAGACCAGCTTCGTGGTCGAATACCACTCCCGGTGCTTAACAATGTTTTCGGGGCCCCGGACTGCGCGTTTCGGCCCCCGAACCTTCATTCTGCATCGGTTTTCGTTCATTTTTGGCAGGGACCTCTGTTTCATCACTAGGAAGTTTCCTAGAAGGGTGGGAGGCCACTAATTGTTCCAGCAACCAGTTAAATTCCATCATCGCCCTCCGTCGCCCGTTTTCTCTCACTCGGAAGCCAATGTTGACCACCTTTGGGCCATTTTCTTGCACCCTAAACCCATATTTGTGATGTACACATCTGGGAGGCCACCAATATTTGGTGGCCGGCCAGTAATTCCCTTTGAACCTTTTGAACCCCTTTGAAAAGTGGGTTGTTCTCTCTCTCCTGGTTCACAGTTGCCAATTTTTGACCACAGGGTCGTGTTGAGAACACATGGGAGGCCACCAATTATGGTGGCCGGCCACTAATTTGACTTGGCCCTTTTGACCCTTGGCCGCCGGCCATGGGGAGAGCTGGCCGGCCACCTTCAACCCCAATCCCAGCCGGCCTTGATCCCTGCAGTTGGTACATCACAAATCTGCATCTCATTTCCCCCCAGATTTGGTATCCGGGGGGCTGCCATTTTGGGGGGAAACTTGAGTTGTTTCCCCCCCCCTTTTTTTCCCCCTCTTTTTGCCTATATAAGCCAGCCTCCAGGTCTGGTTTTTAAGGTTGAAAAAAATTGCCTTTGAGCCTTGTATACATCCCTTCCTCCATCCCTCTCTTCAACCTTCAAAACATCCAAGTTCTACACCCATTTCTACACCACCACCTAGCACCACACCCACCACCACCTCCATTCCAGCAGCTTGGGGGGTCTTCTCAGAGCTTGGAAGGCAGCATTTCTTGGTCCAAAGGCAGCTAAAGAATTGGTCTACAAGGGTGAGTCGCTTTCTCCCTCTTTTGAGCTCATTTTTGCATTATTTCTTAGCCATTCTTTCTTGTATATTTGAGCTCCGGCCATAACTGAAAGTAGCATTTTTTTGAGTTCTATTTCATGTTTCATGAAGGGCCTCTCACTGTTTGAGGCCCCCATTTTGCACTTGCTTCATTATCCCTCTTGTATGCCTATTTCTTGTGTAGCATTTTAGGCTTATGTGTAATCTGTTTTGAAGCATGTTGTAAACTGTAAATAGGCTTATTTTGAGCCCTTCTTCAACATTGTAGAAGGGTTCATCACTGTTAGAGTCCCCCATGTGATACTTGCTTTGATATCCATATTTTAGCCCCATTTTTGCATGATTTATTAGCCTATTGAGCTTCTATTTTTGGACCTTGGTACGAACTGAAAATGGCCTTTTTTTGACCCCCTCTCCATGTTTTATTAAGGGTCTATTACTGTTTGGAGCATCATTTGTATACTTTGTGTTGTAGCCTCTCTTTTAGGCCATATCTTGCATTGCATTTTGAGTATAGTTGTACACTGTTTTGGGCTCGGCCTTTAACTGTAAAAAGTCACATTTTGGTCCCCTCTTCAACATTGTTGAAGGGCGCTTCCCTGTTTGGGACCAGCATGTATCAGTTGCTTCTTTATCTCCATTTTGGCCCTTATTTTGCATAGCATTTTGAGCATACTTGTATCTGTTTTTGGGGTTTGTCATAAACTGTAAAACATCATATTTTTGGCCCCTATTCAATAGTGTAGAAGTCCCCTTCTCTTTTCGGGGCCAGCATCTGTGAGTTGCTTCAATATCTTGCTTTCGGGGCCATTTTTGTATGCTAGCTTAGCCCCATTTGTGCTCACTTTTTGGCCTTGCATAAAACTATGAACATACTTTTTTTGGGGCTGCCTTTCTTCTGTATTTACACTTCATGTTCAAATATTGCATGCATTGCATAGCTATAGGCCATTTCATGCGCCAAAATTCATGTTTCGGGACTCGTTCCATGCATCGGGTACCATTTTGCCATATTTTGGGGCTGTTTCGCATCTCATTTTACCTCTGAAATTTGCATGATAGTATGCCATATTCCATGCTTTGCCATGTCATGTTAGAGTGACATTCGTGCCTTAGGGTCGGTCCTCGGTTTGCGTGCACGTGTGCACGCATTTCAAGTGTCTCATTTTCACCTATTGGCCTCTTATGTGAGTGTGGCTGAGGCCCACTTGTGTTAGTGTAAGTCCATTCCGCATTGTGCATGCCATTTCATTCCATAGCATTGTGTATGCCATGTTACTTTGTGCATCATGTATGCCATTTCATAGCATTTTGCATGTTAGGTTGTATCTTAGTTGCATTCATGCATGTCATGCATATTGCATTGTGTTCGGGATAGGAGTTTAGCCACGGAGAAACGGGAAACGAGGTACGTTCCGTACTCCGAGTGACGGAACGTATCTCAATTCCCTAGTCACCGACACTCCGAATCATCCATGATGGAGTTAGGTTTTGTTGTGTTTTCATGTGCATTCATTCCATATTGAATTGTGCAAATCGACTCCTCGGCCATCATGCATCGAGATGCGTGATTGGTGGCACGAGGATCGAGGCATGCATACATTTGTGAAAATACATTGCTATGACCCTTTCCTGCTCTCTGTTGCAGCAAAATCAAGAATCAGCAGCCTTCCGAGGCTTGGCGCGCTTTCCAAGAACAATTGCAAAACAGAGACTAATTGGGGCATCCCAGTGGATTTCTGCGCAAGGCAGCCTAAACATACATCATTCATCAGAATCAAGGTAGTCCCTGGCTTGCATGCCAGTTTATTATTTTCTTAGTTAATTTGTAAATTAATTAGGAATTTGTACACATTTTGGACTGTATTATTTGGACTGTAATATTCTTTTATTCGGGACTGTATATTTATTCGGACCCTCTGTGCGAGGGCATAATTGTAATAAGTGTGCGTGAGTGTGATGTATGTCTTCCAACCCCACGTCTTTCTTCCCTTTTATTTACCCGCTTATGATGGTTAGAATTAGGGCATGTTTCAATTAGCATACAGTATGATAGCATGTTTGCATTTATTCATCTGTTTTGCATGCACCAGGCTTGGCACATCATACTAACTGCATTTGTATTTCAATTCCAAATTGAATAATTGATAGCTGTTGCATCTCATATGCCATGTTTAGAATAGCCGAGCCTGCTATAGTTGCATTTTTGCATGTGTTGCATTAGGCATTTCTGTATATTTAGGATCGTGCATGGATTTCTAATCGGTTTCTGTTTTGGCTTGGAGTACTTGGTGAGTTTTATGCTTTAGCATCCTTACATGCGTGTGAGTGTTGCCATGAATAGCATGCTTTACCATGAGGCTATGTGCTTATGTGATATAAATGCCTGAATGCCTGTGGGTGGAGGTTGAGTTATTTGGATTGGAACAAAATCATTGACTGTGAGTTTTAAGCCCACTAGATAGTGGCAAAACCATGTTTTCTAAGCCCACCTGAGGGTGGCAAAATCTGCATTTTAAGCCTACTTGAGAGTAGCAAACCATCTTTCAAAAACAAACATGAAATGTTTTGTTCCAATTCAGGCGACCCAGTCTATACTTGTATGTTGTGCGCATCACATAGTAAATCTAGGCTAATAACCGGAATAAGAGTGCACAATGTTTTCAAAACTAGATGTCATGGTTAGTAGAGGCCGATCTTTGATCGGGCGAGCGGGGGTGCTCACGAAGTGACCTTTCCCAATCGTACCCAAGTTCCCGAGCCGAGGCAACTTTGGTGATGACGGACACGTGGCCTTAGGCAACGAGTCAGGGTTTCCTAAATTTCCCAAAAATAAAATATTTAGGTGGCGACTCTGTATCTGGGAAAGCAGTCCATGTAGGCACTTCTTTCAAAAAATCTGTTTTCTCAAAACGATTTGCCGGATTTGGACTCTTTGGTTCAAGATTAAGAACCGTGACAAAATCGGGTCCGAGCTGTAGCGAGTCCCCCGCGGGCTTGTTACAGCTGCATGCTTGCGCAAGAATCTAAAGATAAGGTGGAGAGGGCTATCTATTATCTGAGCAAGAAGATGCTGGAGTATGAAACCCGCTACACACCATTGGAAAAGCTTGCTTAGCCTGGTATGGGCTACCAGGAAGCTGCGCGCACTACCTGTTAGCCCACTCTGTAATGTTGGTTTCGAGATTAGATCCCATTAAATATCTCTTCGAGAAACAGGCACTGACGGTAGGCTAGCTCGTTGGTTGTTGTTGCTTTCCGAATTCGATCTGAAATATATGACGCGCAGTCAGTCAGGAAGGAAGAGCAGTTAGGGAATTCTTAGACGATCATCCAGTGGAAGGAGGTGAAGCAGTTGAGTACTTATTCCCAGATGAGGCCATTTTGCATATCGACGACGAGTTTTGGACGATGTACTTTGACGGAGCGCCAAACCGTAGTACGGGTATGGGATAGGAGTGTTACTGATAGCACCCGACAACTCCTGTATCCCTCTAGCATTCAAACTCCGGTTCAAAGTCTTGAACAACAAAGCAGAATATGAGGCGTGCATTGCCAGTCTAGAAGCAGCCCTGGAATTAGGGGCAAAACGGTTGGACGTCATCGGGGACTCGAACCTTGTTGTATCTCGAGCGAAAGGAGATTGGAAAGTCAAAGAGGAAAAGATGATTATGTATCACCAAACTTGGACTTGTTAATTCCTCGGTTTGAGAAGTTAAACTTTGCTCATCTGTTAAGAGAGAACAACAGGTTCGCGGATTCACTAGCAACTCTATCTTCCATGATAGACATCCCGTTTGGAGTCCGGATGCGTCCAGTTATTATCGACCAGAAATTTGTGCCGGCTTACGAGTCGATTGCTGCTATAGATGAGGTTCAAGATAAGAACCCCTGGTATTACGATATTTGGAATTTCTTAGAGAATGAAGTATATCCACCAAGGGTAAATGCCAAGGATAAAAGGGCAATCAGAAGAATGGCTGCTCAGTTCATCATCTGTGGGGGTAAACTGTATAAAAGAGGTCATCTGGGAATGCATAAGCTATGCGTTGAAGCTGAAGAATCAAAACGCTTGATGGAGGCCATCCATGGAGGGGAATGTGGTGCGCATATGAACGGGGTAATGCTAGCGCGGAAGATCCTCAGACAAGGTTATTATTGGTCCACCATGGAGGAGGATTGTATCGGCTTTGTTCGGCGATGCCACAAGTGTCAGATCCATGCAAACCGCATGAACATTTCGCCGTCGAAGCTGTACAATATGACTTCGCCATGGCCATTCTTAGTTTGGGGAATCGATGTGATCGGGGCTGTCACTCCGAGAGGGTCGAATGGGCATGAGTTCATCTGGTCGCGATAGACTATTTCACAAAGTGGGTTGAGGCCCAATCCTATGCGGTGTTGAAGGCTTCACATGTTGCGAAGTTTATCAGGAACAACATCATCTGTTGCTATGGGGTCCCGAACGAAATCATTTCAGATAACGGTTCCCACTTCAAGAAGGAAGTGATTGATTTGTTGGAAAAATACAATGTGGCTTTTCATAAGTCATCCACCTATCAGCCGCAGACCGATGGAGCGGTCGAGGCCACCAACAAGAATATCAAACACATACTGCAGAAGATGGTGGAAACCTACTGGGATTGGCCAGATAAGTTGCCATTTGCTCTGTGGGGCTACCAGACTTCAATTAGAACGTCTACTGGGGCGACTCCGTAGTCATTAGTTTATAGGATGGAGGCCGTTTTACCTATCGAGATTGAAGTTCCATCTTTGAGACTGCTAGCTGAGTGTCAAATAGCCAAGGCAGATTGGCAGCAGAGCAGATTTGAAGAACTCATGCTCTTTGACGAGCGCAGACTGAAAGCACTGTACCATGTTCAAGGTTATCAGCGCTGAATTGCCAGGGCTTTTAACAAGAAAGTTAAGTCCAGGAATCTAAAAGAAGGAGATTTGGTGCTCAAGGACAACCGAGCTCCCATCCACGACCCTAGGGGCAAGTTCAGACCCAATTGGACTGGCCCTTATATCATTAAATCTATTTGGTCAGGTGGAGCTGTCGTTCTGATGGATCTAGATGGCCTAGAGTTCTCACAGCCGATCAACATGGACAAGTTGAAGAAATATTACCCCTGAGAGGCTCGCTAGGCCGAAAACCCAAAAGGGTGACCTAGGCAAAAGTTAGAGCATGAAAAATTTGAAATTATAAAAACTGAGCTCGCAAGGTCGAAAACCCGCAAAGGGCGGCCTTGGCAAAAGTTAGAGCGTAAAAGGAGAGTGAAAATACTCGAGTGAACCCAGCCTGAACTACGTAAGGCTTGATTCCCATCTTTGGGATACGTAGGCAACTTCATCCTGAAGTTCAGCCATAAACTCTTCCTCGATCAACTTTGTCCATTTGATCATCTCGGTCATCTTTGTCTATTCAACATTCAAGAGTTCGTTTGTGATCTCCGGTACAGTGCTATTCAAACTAGGGGCAACTTTCCAGTTGCTGGGATCTGGGGTTGTGCATCTCAGCGACAGATCTCAGGCGTGTCCAGTTCTGATCCATATCAAAAATGATTTTGAAAAGTTTTGATAAAAGTTGACATTGTTCAAATTAATCTTTTTACAACCTAGACCATTGTTGGACCAAAGCGGAAAATTTTCAGTACCCACAACCTTCAATTTCATTGATTTCAATATAGAGTTCTCCTGCTCTTGGATACAAATTGAAGTTGTTTTTTTATTACATTCATAAAGAAAACTTGAAAGTACTAATAAAGCAATAAATCCGGGGCATAGATGAGTCAGGTGTTCCTGCGCCCCCTCCCAGAGCTGGTCGAAGCCTCTGATGCCAAGCTGGGCCCAATCTGTGCCTCTTCATTGAGCCAATCTATGCACTCATCAGACAAAGTGCAACTGAAAGTGGGAGCGGGGGCCAGGAGTTCTCTCGTCCTCCATGTCGTGGCATACCGAGCAAGTTGTGCGCCTCGGACCAGGAATGCAGCAGGGTATTCTATCCCCTCTGGCGGGCAAGTCTGATCATGGCCGAACTGGCGCTGGAACCGAAAAGGAAAGTAAAACACGCAGTGTGTCAGGCCAATCAACTGAATCCAAGTCTGCCGGGACATGTTGTAGCTCATTGCCGGTAGATTAAGCCAAGGACAACGCCAAGCAATACGGTCTGCGGACAAGTTGTACATCCAGTCGAACCACCATCCCTCATCCAGGGCATCGACTAGTCGACGTCGGAAGAAGTAGCCGCGAGCTGAGTATGCTGGGCAAGAGTCCACAACCTGCAACTTATCCATCAGCCACACCTGGGGAGGGATGAAAAACGAGAGATTAAAGAATAGAGAGATGTACGATGAGAAAAAAGTAAGAAAAAGGGTTTTTTGAGAAAAACCAAGCTTAAGGGCCGAGTGATGTGAGCAATATACGTGTGAGACAGGGTGGGAAACATTACCTGCAACAATAGTGGACTCCCCACAAATCTGGTCGTCTCTCGACGATAAAAAGCATCCAAGCCCATCAATGTCTCGGCCAATAACATGGCAATGCAACTTTTGCCCTCCCTTAAGCCTTGAGCAACCTCGATCAACCGAACGCTAGATCCTCCAGAGCCTGAGGTAAGCAAGAAATGAGATAGCATGCACAAACAAAGGGTGTGTCGCCGAAAGCCTTGCTAATGATGGTCACCACAGTCGCCGGCATCAGAAAATCGGCAAATCAAACTTGGAATATCCAGCATTCCGTCACCAATCAAAGATCGAGCGTCATGCATCGTGAGCCCACACATTCACCCTAAAGCTTGGGCGTGGCCGAAGCGAAGTTGGGGCAAGATTTCTTCGTTTTGCTCAAATTCTATCAAAACTTGGAAATCTTCGAAGGTAGGACATACCTCTTGCCCGCCAAAGCTAAAGACATGTGTTACCGAATTCCAAAACCTCGCCGCGGCATGGAGGAACGAAAAGTGCAGTGGAGTATGACTCAGAGTGAATAGTGCGTTTATACCGAAGTCCCGAAAATTCAACCTTTCCGAGCCATCCAAGTTGACAATCCAAGCTATGAGATTTTGGGCAAGAAATTCTTCCATTTGAAGCAAATCAGTGTTGAATTGAGAAAAAACTACGAGGTTGAGGCTCTTGTAGGGGATAAGGTGTGAGTGGGAGACAGCTGTCAGCATTCTGGTGGTTCTTGCCATCCATGGCCGGCCGGCCAAAAATAGTGCCGATCGACCACCACTTTTGGTCGATGGATCAAAGCTGTTGGCCGATGGCCATTTCTTGAGGCCGATGGCTTTCCCTTGTGGCCGGTGGTCTTCCTTCTTGTTCCCTGAGCCGTTTATGTGTTGAACATGTTGAGAATTTAGGGACTGGCACCACTTCCAATGCCCTCCGATGATGATTTTTGCGAAGTCACGCCCATTTGCTTATCGAGTTGTTGTATACTTGCTTATCGAGTTGTATTTCATTTCTTCGAGTCTTTGTTTTGCTTATCGAGTTATACTCGCACTTGGTTAGCTCATCGAGTTTCTCTGTTTGGCTTATCGAGTTGTTAGTCGGTTCACTACCTGATTATTATGATGCAAGTGCTTAATTTTCAAACAAAGTTCAATTTCATTCACATTGTTATGTGATGCCACGCAATGCGATGCATGGAAAGTACAAATGTAACACCTTTGTGAACAAAATAGTTGTTTCATTTCCATTATGGCTTTTGTAAAAATACACAGTCTTGAAAAAGTAAAACCTACCTGAGGCAGTGCAATGTGCTTAAAACTAATGGTAAAAAAGGAAAGTAAAGCAAAAGGAGGGCAGGGCAGCAGAGTATCGGGATTGATACCGGTAACCTCCCCTTGCGGTCGATGCATCCCGCACCCTTGTTCGAGTCAATGATGTGGTTTGGCACCTTCATTACTCAAGACAGTGCAAGGAAGCGCACTTTTGGAACATTAGTAGACCTTCGAGTTGACCTCAAGCTACGTCTTCTATGAGCGATGCTCGGTGCGTGCGAGGTGCATCCCTTCCTGTATCCTTTTCGTATATTGCGAGTTCCACAAATCGTTTCAATCATGTCGTATCACGTTGTTTCGTTTTGGCTTTAAAAAGCACGCTCGTTACGTGTCTCGCATTACACAATGCCTCGTCTAGTTCTGAATTTGCATCTCAACATCATGGATAGCATGCCTTTACCATGCTTCAGTTGAATATGCCCCCTTTTTCCTCCCATACACATTGCATACGTTGTCGCATTATGCTTTACTTATATGTGTTCAAGTTCCCATACACATTGCATGCGTTGTCGCGTTATGCTTTACTTATATGTGTTCAAGTTCCCATACACATTGCATGCGTTGTTGCGTTATGCTTTACATATATGTGTTCAAGTTCCCATACACATTGCATGCGTTGTCGCATTACGCTTTACTTATATGTGTTCAAGTTCCCGTACACATTGCATGCATTGTCGCGTTGTGCTTTACTTACATGTGTTCAAGATCCTTTTTTTACACATTGCATGCGTTGTCGTGTCATGCTTTACTCACATGTGTTCAAGTTCCTTTTATACACATAGCATGCGTTGTCGCGTATCGCTTTACTCACATGTGTTCAAGTTTCTATACACATTGCATGTGTTGTCACGTATCGCTTTACTTTTATGTGTTCAAGTTTCTATACACATTGCATGCGTTGTCGCGTTATGCTTTACTTATATGTGTTCAAGTTCCTATACACATTGCATGCCTTATCGTGTTATGCTTTACTCACATGTGTTCAAGATCTTTTTATACACATTGCATACGTTGTCGCGTATTGCTTTACTCACATGTGTTCAAGTTTCTATACACATTGCATGCGTTGTCGCGTATCGCTTTACTTATATGTGTTCAAGTTTCTATATACATTGCATGCGTTGTCGCGTTATGCTTTACTTATATGTGTTCAAGTTCCTATACACATTGCATGCGTTGTCGCGTTATGCTTTACTTATATGTGTTCAAGTTCCTTTTTTTTACACATTGCATGCGTTGTCACGTGTGCTTTACTTATATGTGTTTATGTTTCAAATTGCATTGTTATGCACCACTCGGCATTACGTTGTCACGCATGCCCTCCATGCATTGTTATGCACACACTCGGGTTGCGTTATCATGCACCCCTTTCACCCGCATTGTCATGCACCCCTTCACTAGCGTTGTCACGCACTTTCAATTGCATTGTTATGCATACTTCTAACAATATTGTACCTGTTAAGTTTCTTTCTCTTTCAGGCACGATATTGTATGTACGATTCATTTGAAGCTGGCGCGACCAGACGAGCCGGACAGGTATTGTATCCTCCGTGTGAGACATAGCGAGAATTGAATGATTCTCCTACATCCTTTCTGCATTGTAATGTAGTTGGATTTGTGTTTGCTAGCTTAAAATTGTTACATGGTATGCTTCGTTACAGCTTTCTTTGCATGATTATAAGTTACGCTCGGCTTTGTGCATCGTTTTGCATTTTGCCCCTGCCTCCGGGTGCATATCTTTATCTGTAGCTTGTATGCTTTGTCTAAGTCTTCGGCCTTGTCAAAAATGGTTCATCTCTGGGCTTTGACATTCACTCCCGTCATTGTTATGACTTCCGAGTTCTATCAAAGAGGGGCAACTGTAGACACCCCATTTTTGACCATCCTCAAGACTTGGTCGTCACCGTTTGAACGCTCGGTGATCATCCATGTTCGTGTTCGTTTTGAGTTCTCGGAGGTCTCGGCTGCGCGCCTTACCTTAGGATCTTTTGACTTGACTATCTTGTGCTTGGTTGGACCAAACACTTGTTGGTTTTTGCTCCTGAGGGTAGAGAGTAGCTTGTTAGCTACCCTTGAAACCCACCGGCCTTGGCATGTTGTCACCGGCCATGTTCTCTTGCCACCGGCCATTGGTGATGGCCGGTCGGCACCTTTGGTGGTCGGTCGGCCTTTTATTTGATCAATCGGCCATATTTTCTGGCCAGGGCTTCCTTTTTGCCTTTTTTAGGCATTGTGCATGCCAACTGTGCCAGCTGGAGCACACAGATTTGTCCTCCATACACGTGTGTGGAGGACTTGCACCCTTTACACCCTTTTTGTTCTAAGCTTCTTGGAGAAGCTTGCCCACTTTGCCTTGGCGTCTTGAGGAAGCTTGACCCTTTGTCTTAGCTTCCTCAAGAAGCTTAACCCCCTTGACCCTTTTGTATTAGCTTCCCTTAGAAGCTTAACACTTTGTCTTCCTCTATATAAGAAAGCCTTGCTTCTCCTTTGAAGAGGTTGAACAAATCAGACATATACATCTGATATATCTCATATATCACTCTCTCTATCTATATCTCCCTCTCTCTCTTCATTTGTGTGTGTTTGAGGATTCAAAAGGGTGTTTTGTTCTTAGTTTTGCACTAAGGCACCTAGAATTACACCATACTTGGGTTATTGAGGTGTTGGGAGGTTGTTCTTAGAGTTTTGAGTTGGTTTTGATCAAAAGAAAGGGGCTGGACTTGTTGTTCTTCAAGTGTTCTTCAAGGGTGAGCTAGTTACTTTATATTCCCCATTCTTGCACTAGCTTTTAACCCACTTTACATGCTGTTTTGAGCTTTGTGTATAACTGATAAAAACTCTGATTTTTCATGCTTAAGATGTTTCATTAAGGTCTCATTTGTGTTTGGGGTCGACCTCCCCCTCTTAGGCCTTGCTTGGCCCCTTTTGTGCTTTTTTTGGTTGAGCTTTGAATACTTTTGTGCATTGACCTTCTCACCACTGAAATTCAGAGGATTTTCAGTGGTGAAGAAGAGGTTTTGAGGTCTTGCATAGGGGAGGGACACCCCTCTCCCTTTGTATCTCATTTGTTCATGTTTTTGGCTCATAAGGGTAACATGCATGCCTAGTTGTTCTTAGCTTCATTTCAGAGGTTTTTGGGTGTTATTTGGTCATATTATACCTCTGTTTTTGGTCAGATTTATTGTCCATTACATGCATCACATACTTTCTTAGTAATCCCCTTTATTGTCATAACATGTGCCATGCATTTGCCCCTCCATGCTTGCATGTTCTAGCTTAACTTCATGAAGCGTTTGGTCATATTTCGCCATGCTTAAGGTCTGTTGGGTACTAATTTGATCATGTTTGCCATGTTTAGTATAGCCTCTCTGCATTTTGGCTTGTGAGCCTTGAGTGTGGGAGTCATTAGCATGCTTTAGTTGGGTTGTTTCAGTGATTTGGAATCACTTCTCATGCTATTTTAGTCCATAATCCATGCTTGTATGCTTGCATTCATCATCCCTTTCATGCCTTGAAGATTTGTTCTTTTATGCCTTGAAATGGGCCTTGGTGTATACCTTTTTGTTTAAGACCTTGGGCTGCCATATCAGTGGGTTTTGGGGTGTATTTTGATGCATTGAAACTCTGTTTTTGGTTGCATAATCCATGCCATGTGTGGTCATGATAGTTGTAGTGGAATGCCCCCTTGTTGGCCTCAAGTTTTGGGCCCTATTGCGCGCCTTGTTTGCATGTTTTGTTTGACTTGGCATCATCCCCTTTGCATGTATTTCAGAGCTTAATATGTTGGTTGAAATGCCCATGTTTGCCTCTTTTAAGTATGCTTAGAGTTGCCTCTTTTATGCCTTAAGTGATGGGCCTTGGTGCATGCATGCGTGCATATGTGATTTGTGCTCTTGTTATGCCACTTTGCCCACTGTTTTGGGGTGTGGCTGAGGCTCCTCCACCTCAGTGTAAGTCCATAGATCATGCATTTGTGTATTTGTACATGTCTATCACTTTGTATAGTTGCTTATCTAGGTTGCATCATTGTATATCTGTTGTATTACCATGTTTGCATTACATGTTAGGTTGCATTGCATTGCATCTTGCATGCTTAGCACATTGTACTTTTGCATGTTTAGCTTGCATTACATTTGGCATGTTTTGTTAACTTAGCCATTTTGCATACTTGAGTCACTTTGCATACATGCATTGCATTTTGCTTGGTTTGGGGTGTCAAACCAAGCATGAGGGGTGAGGTGTGTTCGTACTCAAAGTGACGAAACACGCCTCAACCCTCGGTCGCTGATGCCCTTGATCTCAACATGATAGGGCGTGTAGCACTCATGAGTTTTGTTGCATGCATTTACATTGATTTGCAAACTTGGTGCCTTTTGCCATCATGCATCAAAATGCGTGATTGGTGGCCCGAGGACCGAGGGCCATACTCCCTTGAGTCCATAGCATGATAGGGAGAGTGGCAATGCACACATTGCTTTGAAAATTACATGCCATGAACTGTCTGTCCTCTGCTACTGTCAAAACAGGGCTCTGCAGGAAGAAATGGCCGGTCGACCACTTTTTATGCCGACCGACCATCAGTGTCCAGCCAGTGGTTCAATATTTGGCCAATAAGCCTATTCTCATGGCCGGTGGATTTGAATTGTGGCCGGCGGCACTCCACAACAATCAGGGAGTGATTCAGAAGGATTCTGGAAATTTTCATAAATTTCAGAGGGACAAGGCAGTGTAAACAGAGGCAGCTTTTGACATGGCAGTGAGTTTCCGAGCAAGGCGAGTCAAGCATGCATCATGCACGCATTTCGAGGCAGGGCTGCGGCCATTTTCTTTTTGTAATTAATTTGTTAATTAATTAGAAGTTTTGTAATATTTAATTAGCTAGAGTAGTTAGTTATTTATTCGAACTGTATAATTTATTTGGACCCTCTGAGCGAGGGCAATTGTGTAATAAGTGTGCGTGAGTGTGTGTATGTCTTCCAACCCCACGTCTTTCTCCCTTTTATTTACTAGCTTATAATGGTTAGATTAGGGCATGTTTAAATTAGCATACTTATGTTTGCATGCGTGCATTCATTCATCTGTATTGCATGTACCGGGCTCGGCGCATCATACTAATTGCATAGTATTTCAAATCTAACTTGAATACATGTTATCCGTCGCATTTCATATGCCATCTATAGATTAGCCGAGCCTATCTTAGTTGCATTTTGCATGTGTTGCATTAGCCATCCTAACATGAACTAGGATCATGCATTGATTACTAACTAGTTTCTGTTTTGGCTTGGAGTACTCGGTGAGTGTTTATGCTTTAGCATCCTTGCATGCGTGTGAGTGACTGCCATGATAGCATACTTACCATGAGGCTATTTGCTTATGTGATATAACTGCCTGAATACCTGTGGGTGGAGGTTGGGTTATTTGAATTGGAACAATGCATTGAATGAGAGTTTTAAGCCCACTTGAGAGTGGTAAAATCATGTTTTCTAAGCCCACTTGAGGGTGGCAAAATCCACGTCTTAGCCTATTTGCGAGTAGCACCTTCAAACCGTTTTTCAAAATAAACATGAGATATCTTGTTCCAATTTGGGCGACCCAGTCTATACTTGTATGCTGTGCGCATCACATAGTAATTCTAGGCTAATAACCGGAATAAGAGCACATAATAATTTCAAAACTCAATATCATGGTTAGTAGAGGCCGATCTTTGATCTGGCGAGCGAGGGTGCTCACGAAGTGACCTTCCCCAATCGTACCCAAGTTCCCGAGCCGAGGCAACTTTGGTGATGACGGACACGTGGCCTTAGGCAAACGAGTCAGGGTTTCCTAAATTCCCCCAAAACAAATATTTAGGTGGCGACTCTGTATCTGGCAAAGCAGTCCATGTTTGGCACTTCTTTCAAAAATCTGTTTTAAAAAATGATTGGTCGGATTTGGACTCTTTGATGATTCATCGGTCTTGCATTGCACTCTGCGAGATTAGATACAGGACCGTGACATTGAGTCCTGAACTGTAGTGAGCCCAATGAACAAAACGGGGGATTTTCCCTCCCGGGACGTTCGGGGACGTCTATAGTGGGGTACGAAACAACGCAAGTTAGATGGGGTACAAAACAATGCAAGTTAGCTGGGGTGCAAAACAATGCAAATTAGGTGGGTTGCAAAACAACGCAAGTTAGATGGGTTGCAAGACAATGCAAGTAACGAGCGAGACAACGTAAGTTATAGATGATATGCAAAACAATGTAAATAACGAGCAAGACAACGCAAGTTATAGATGAATATGCAAAACAATGCAAATAACGAGCAAGACAACGCAAGTTATAGATGATATGCAAAACAATGCAAATAACGAGCGAGACAACGCAAGTTATAGAGCTCATCCTCCCTATGATTGGGGTGGCGCAGGCTTGGCCACGCTCTACGGGTATATGAGCTCATCCTCCCGCTGCAGCGGACACTTGCTCGGAGGCTATTGGCGAGCCTGGGAGGTACATTTTCCCTTTCTGCTTTTCAATTCTGCGTTACATTATCTGTACACCACACACACTACGCACACGCAATCTGCTTTACACTGGTTGTACACTACACACACTGCACACATGCAATCTGCTTTACACTGGCTGTACACTGCACACACTACACAAAACACTACACACACTCTCTGATTTCTGCTTTATCTGCATTCTTCTACCTTATCTGATAAGCATACTCATATTTTCCCTGTTACATTCTGTAGTTGTGGGTGTATGCCTACTTTCCTAGGCTTGCTCCAGTGCCGAATGTGGAGATACCCCTCGGTGTTCCGTATTCTCACTGGTATGACGTGAGGTGCGAGCGAAGGCCACGGGAGTCTTTCCTGTTCTTCCGCAGATACTTCGATACCATCACCTCAGTAGAGGTATTTCAAACTTTGCAGTTCATTTAAGTTTCGCTTTACATTGTACTTTTAACAGTAGATAACAAACCGTATATCCTGTTATTTGCAAATCACTTGGCAGCCCTGGGCTGCGTTGCCGGAGGCAGTGAGGGAGCAGTATGCGGGTGCTCAGGAGACTGCCCGGTTTAGGATTTTGCTGGAGGGCCCAGTCTGCCAAGTTTGGTACCTGGGTGAGCGCTTCCTGCGCCAGACCCTCGGCTTGCCGGAGCAGATAGTTCCGAGTCTACCTCCTTCCCATATGAGGCATACCGAGAGGTACACCTTTGAGGAGATGATGGATTATACGATTGGTTGGGACTAGGACCCCTTCAGAGATGAGGGCAACTACGCTGAGTTCATTCAGACTTATCTGATGCGGTCTCTGACCGGTGCCCGCCGAGTCGAGAGAGAGAGGCCCGCGGCGCCAGCTAGAGGAGCAGGAGTATCGAGAGCGCTCTGGGCCCGCGACAAGGAGTAGAGTGGCCAACATTGCCCACTACCATGACATGCCGAGGGTAGGGTGGGGAGACTTACCAGATACCCATCGTTCCTCCTCCGGCTGATCATGAGCTCGTCGGAGTCCGCGGTTCGACCCCGGTATGTGCTGCTATACTTTTCATTTTGTACAATCATTTCATTTCATTTGATATCCCGTGGAATACTAAATATTTCAACACTTTTGCAGGCTTCGATTGAGTACACCGGACAGTCTTCGGAGCTGACGGCCTCAGTGATGGGGATGTTGCAGTGGAGCATAGACCTGTTGACCATTTACGGCATCCCGGTGAGTTCTTTCAACCCTGGTCTCAAGACTTTGCATAATCTGTTCCATACAGATCTGATATACCATATTGTCAACACGGCACTTGATACACAGTACTCACGGCACTGATACACTGTAATCATACACTGCTCACGGCATTCATATACTGCTCACAGCATTCACACACTGTACTCATACACTGTATTCGGTATTCATACGCTGCTTTGCATGGCATAATTGATGCGTTTGCCGATTGTTCTTTTCAGGCCCCATTCCAGATGTCGGCCACAGGGGGTGCCGCAGCGGGGCCATCAGTGCCTCCCAGAGCAGCAGGGGGAGCTAGGCGGGGGATGACGATCCATAGCCGAGGCAGACACAAGCGCACCCGTGCTGAGAGTAGCTCTCGGGAGCCCTCCCTTGATGATGATGAGTCCGATGCGGACGTAGAGTCGTCCCAGGGTGAGGCCGGAGATGACTCAGACAGCGAAGATGACAACGGCGATCCTGGACCTTCGTCCAGGAAGAGGACCAGGACGGACTCCCGTGTTTGAGATGACTGATGTTGATCCAGACATTTTGCTGCTTTTCTTCTTTTTCTACTTTTTGCTTTATTCAGACATTTTGTTGCTTTTCTCCTTTTTTGCTTTATTTTCCTTTTTACTAGTACTTTGAGCACATTATACTGCCTCAGGCAGGTTTTATTTTCTTCAAAACTATGTACTTTTGCAAGAGAAAATATGATGAAATGAAACAGTTGTTTTGTTCAAAAAGTGTTACATTTGTACATTCTGTGCATCGCATCGCATCGCATAACAATGTAAATGAGATTGAACTTTGTTTTGAAAACTGAACACTCAAATTGCATTAATCAGGTAGTGAACCGACTAACAACAAAACAACTCGATAAGCAAAACAAAGAACTCGACAAGCTAATCAAATGTAAATACAACTCGATAAGCAAAACAAAGACTTAAAGGATGCAAAATACAACTCGATAAGCAAATGAAGTAACACTGGCGCGACTTCACAAAATCATCACCGGAAGGCATTGGAAGTGGAACCAATCACAAGTTCTCAGCATATTAAGCATTTAGACAGCTCAGAGGATAAGAGGGAAGGCCATCGGCCAAAAGGAGAGGCCATCGGCCACAAGAAATGGCCATCGGCCAACATTTCTAGCCGATCAGCCAAAAAAGATGGTCGGTCGGCACTATTTGTGGCCGATCGGGCAAAAAAAAGGCAAGAACCTCCAGAATGTTGACACCTGTCTTCCACTCACATCTTATCTTCTACAAAAGCCCCAGCTTCGTAGTTTGCTCATTTCAGCACTGATTTGCACTAAATGGAAGAGCTTCTTGTCCAAACTCTCACAAATTGGATTGCCAACTTGGATGGCTCGGAAAAGCTGAATTTCCGGGGCTTTGGCATAAATGCACTATTCACGCTGAGTCGCACCCCGCTGTGTTTTCCATTCCTCTATGTCGCGGCAAGGTTTTGGAATCTGGTAAAACATGTCTTTAGCTTTGGCGGACAAGAGATGTGTCCTACTTTTGAGGATTTCCAAGCTTTAATGGAATCCGAACGCGACGAAGAAATCTTGCCTCAACTACGATTTAGCCACGTCCAAGCCTTAGGACAGATGTGTTGCCTTACTTTGCATGACGCTCGGTCATTGATTCACGACGAAGAGCTGGACATTCCGAGCTTGGTTCGTCAGTTTTCTGATGCCGGTGACCGCGGCGACCATCATTGGCAGGATTATCGGAGACACGCGCTTTGCTTGTGCATGTTGTCTCATTTCTTGCTTGCCCCAGGCTCTGGTGGGTTTAGCACCCGTTTGATCGAAGTCGCCGAGGGCTTGAAGGAGGGTAAGAGCTGTATCGCCATGACGCTAGCCGAAACATTGATGGGTTTGGACGCTTTTCATCGCCGGGAGATGACTAGATTTGCGGGGAGTCCACTACTACTACAGGTAATGTTTCCCACCCCATCTCACATATGTTTCTCATATCACTCTGCCCTCAGGCTCGGTTTTTCTCTCAAAACCCTTTTCTTACTTTTTCTCTCAACTTACACCTCTCTATTCTTTAATCTCTCATTTTTCATCCCTCCCAGGTATGGTTGATGGACAAGTTGAGAGTGGTGGACTCATGTCCGGCATATTCGCAGCTTCTCGCAGCTTCTTCCGACGACGCTTGGTCGATGCCCCTGATGAGGGATGGTGGTAAAACTGGATGTGTAATTTGTCCGCGGACCGCATTGCTTGGCGCTACCCTTGGCTTAATTTATCGGCGATGAGCTACAGCATGACCCGCCAGTCCGGGATTCAGTTGATTGGCTTGACACACTGTGTCTTTTACTTTCCGTTCCAGATTCGGCGCCAGTTCAGACATGATCAAACTTGCCCAGAAGAGGGGATTGAGTACCCTGCTACATTTCTTGTTCGAGGCGCACAGCCAGCCTGATATGCCACAACATGGAGAACAAGAGAGCTTCTGGCCCCCGCTCCCATTTTCAGCTGCACCCTCTCTGATGAGTGCATAGATTGGCTCAATGAAAAGGCACAGGTTGGGCCCATTTTGGCATCAGAGGCTTCGACCAGCTTTGGGAGGGGACGCAAGAACACCTAACTATACCCCGAATTTATCTACTTTAATCAGAACTTTCAAGTTTTCTTTATGAATGTAATAAAAGCAACTTCAATTTATATTCAAGAGTAGGAGAACTCTGTATTGAAATCAATGAAATTGAAGGTTATGGGTACTGAAAATTTTCCGTTTCGTCCAAAAATGGTCTAAGTTGTAAAAAGATTAATTTGAACAAAATCAACTTTTATTAAAACTTTTCAAAACCATTTTTGATATGGATCAGAACTGGACACGCCTGAGACCTGTCATTGAGATGCACAACCCCGGATCCGAACAATTGGAAAGATGGGAATCAAGCCTTACGTAGTTCAGCTTGGGTTCACTCGAGTATTAACTCTCTCCTTTTGCGCTCTAACTTTTGCCAAGGCCGCCATTTCTGGGTTTTCAACCTTGCGAGCTCAGTTTTTATAATTTCAAATTTTCCATGCTCTAACTTTTGCCTAGGTCGCCCTTTCGGGTTTTTGGCCTAGCGAGCCACTCAAGGAAAGTATTTCTTTAACTTGTCCATGTTGATCGGTTGGGAGAACTCTAGGCCATCTAGGTCCATCAGAACGACAGCTCCACCCGACCAGATTGACTTAATGACGTAAGGGCCAGTCCAATTGGGTCTGAACTTGCCCCTAGGGTCATGGATGGGAGCTCGATTGTCTTTGAGCACCAAATCTCTTTCTTTCAAATTCCTAGACTTAACCTTCTTGTTGAAAGCCCTGGCAATTCTGCGTTAATAACCCTGAACATGATACAGTGCTTTTAGCCTTCTTTCATCAAAGAGTATGAGTTCTTCGAACCTGCTTTGATGCCAATCTACCTCCGCTATCTGACACTCAACCAGTACTCGCAATGACGGAACCTCAATTTCGATAGGCAGAACGGCCTCCATCCCATAAACCAATGAATACGGAGTTGCCCCAGTAGAAGTTCTAATTGAAGTCCGGTAGCCCCACAGAGCAAATGGCAACTTATCTGGCCAGTCCCGGTAGGTTTCCACCATCTTCTGCAGTATGTGTTTGATGTTCTTGTTGGCAGCCTCAACTGCTCCGTTGGTCTGCGGCCGATATGTAGATGACTTGTGAAAAGCCACATTGTATTTCTCCAACAAGTCGATCACTTCCTTCTTGAAGTGGGAACCATTATCTGAAATGATCTCATTCGGGACCCCGTAGCGACAGATGATGTTGTTTCGGATGAATTTTGCAACATGCGAAGCCTTCAACACCGCATAAGATTGGGCCTCAACCCACTTCGTGAAATAGTCTATCGCGACCAGAATGAACTCATGCCCATTGGACCCCTTTGGAGTGACAGCCCCGATTACATCAATCCCCCAGACTGAAAACGGCCATAGCGAAGTCATGTTGTACAGCTTCAACAGTGGAATGTTCATGCGGTTTGCATGGATCTGACATTTGTGGCATCGCCGGACAAAGCCAATACAATCCTCCTCCATGGTGGACCAGTAGTAACCCTGTCTGAGAATTTTTCGGGCTAGCATCACCCCATTCACGTGTGCTCCGCACTCTCCCCCATGGATGGCCTCCATCAGGCGCTTCAATTCTTCGGCATCAACACACAGCTTATGCATCTCAAGATGACCTCTCTTGTACAATTTTCCCCCGCAGCCGATGAACTGAGCAGCCATTCTTCGAATTGCCCTTTTATCTTTGGCATTTGCCCCTGGTGGATACGCCTCTTTTTCCAAGAAGTTCCAGACATCGTAATACCAGGGGTTCTCGTCTTGAACCTCATCTATGGCAGCAATCAGCTCATAGGCCGGCACAAATTTCTGGTTAATGATGATCGGACGCATACGGACTCCAAAAGGGATGTCTATCATAGAAGATAGAGTTGCTAGAGAATCTGCGAACCTGTTGTTTTCTCTTAACAGATGAGCGAAATTCAGTTTCTCAAACCGAGGAATCGGCAAGTCCAAGGTCTGGTGGTAGATTCTCATCTTTTCTTCTTTGACTTTCCAATCTCCTTTAGCTTAAGATGCAACAAGGTTCGAGTCCCCGATGACGTCCAACCGTTTTGCCCCTAGTTCTAGGGCGGCTTCTAAACCAGCAATACATGCCTCGTACTCTGCTTTGTTGTTCGAGACTTTGAACCAGAGTTTGAATGCTAGAGAGATACGGGAATTGTCGGGTGCTATCAGCAACACCCCTATCCCATACCCGTATTGGTTTGACGCTCCGTCAAAGTACATCGTCCAAGTTTTGTCTTCGACATGCAAAATGGCCTCGTCTGGGAATAGGTACTCAACTGCTTCATCCCCTTCCACTGGGTGATCAACTAGGAACTCCGCTACCGCTCTCCCCTTCACTGACTTGCATGTCATATACTTCAGATCAAATTCGGAAAGCAGAAGCAACCAGCGAGCCAGCCTACCCGTAAGTGCCGGTTTCTCGAAGAGATATTTGATGAGATCTAATCTTGAAACCAACATTACGGAGTGAGCTAACAGGTAGTGCCGTAGCTTCCTGGTAGCCCATACCAAGGCCAGACAAGCCTTCTCCAGCGGAGTGTAGCGGGTTTCATAATCCAGCATTTTCTTGCTCAGGTAGTAGATAGCTCTCTCCACCTTGTCCTCAGACTCCTGTGCAAGCATGCAGCCCATCGTAGTTTCAGTCACTGAAAGGTACAAAATCAACGGTTTCCCCGGCTCAGGCGGTGACAACAAAGGTGGGTTCTGTAAATATTACTTAATCTGTTCAAAAGCAGCTTGGCATCGGCCGTCCCATTGAAACTTCGTTCCTTTCTTCAGGAGACCAAAGAGTGGTTCACAAGTCAAGGTTAATTTAGCAATAAACCATCCTATGAATTGCACTTTACCCAGAAAGCCTCGCAACTCCTTTTCAGTCCTTGGTGGTGGCATTTCTAAGATGGCCTTGATTTTGGAAGGGTCGACTTCGATACCTCTCTGTGTGATCAAGAACCCCAGCATTTTCCCTGCTGTAACACTAAACGTACACTTCTGAGGATTCAGCCGCAACCGAAATTCTCTAATCCTTTGGAAGAACTTTTGCAAGGCAATGTAGTGGCCCTCTCTTTCCTTGGACTTCACAATCATGTCGTCCACGTACACCTCAACCTCTTTGTGGATCATGTCATGCAATATTGTGGTTGTAGCCCGTTGATATGTAGCTCCAGCATTCTTCAGCCCAAACGGCATCACCCTATAATAGTAGGTCCCCCACGGGATGGTAAAAGTAGTCTTCTCCCGGTCTTCGGCTGCCATCACAATCTGATTATAGCCAGAAAACCCATCCATGAATGAGAGCAACGCATGCCCCGCAGTGAAGTCCACTAACTCGTCGATATGCGGCAGAGGAAAGTCATCCTTCGGACTGGCTTTGTTCAAATCCTTGAAGTCTACACATACCCGAATTCTGTCATCCTTCTTCGGCACCGGAACTATATTGGGTATTCAGATACCAGCAGGAACCCTGCGTGAATTTGCTTGGTGACCTTTTCTTTGATCTTGATAGCCCAGTCTGGGCGGATCCTTCTGAGCTTCTGCTTGACAGGTTGGGCCTCTGGGTCAAGAGGGATTCGGTGTTGTACAATCTCAGGATCGATTCCAAGCATGTCTTTGTAGGACCACGCGAAAACTTCTTTGAAATCTTTTAATAAAGCGACTAAGTGCTCGCGCTCCTCCGAAGACAACGTGGACCCGATCTAGACCAGCCGTGGGTCCTTCTCAGTACCAACGTTAATTTGGGTGATTTCATCAACCAGCGGTTTTACAAACCTCTCCTGCTCTTGTTCTAGCAAATATTTCAAAACCGAAGGAATTTCTTCCTCGTCGTTTTCATCGAATTTTTGAAAGTCTGAATTAATGCAATAAATCAAGGGCACAGAAAAGTAATCGAAGGCCACAGCCGCACAATTCTCATTAATCACTTCATCCAGTCCATCTGATTCCTCTGTTACAACAAACTCAAAGGAAAAAGAAAAAGACGACCTGGACAGGACTATAGCATCCGGGTTGTCACCCCCAGGAATACCGGACTCAAACTCAGACGAGCTGGAACCTGATTCCGACTCTACAGACTCGGTGGAATTAGATTCCGGCTCACTACCTGACCCGGTGCTGCTCGATAAGAATCCCTCCTCGTACTGCCAAACAAGGGAGAGTGCGATGGACGCATCCAGAATATTCAAAGATGGGCTCACAGCCGCTTCATTCCCGATCATAGACACTGAGAGATCATCCCCCAAGCACTCATGTACGATCGGAGGATGTGATAGTAGACATGCCAATGCTACCTCCATTTCGATCACGGTGCTCTCGGAATGCACTTCCTTACACTGCTCAACCTCAGCTGATGGGTATGTCAGCTCTTCGGCAACATCATCCCCGGATAACTACAAGTCGAAGAAGATTTCAAATCTTGGCAGATGCCTCTTCTCTGCGTTTAGCCATGACTCTGGGAAGCCGCAGAATGGAAAGTCTTCCCCCTCCTGGACAAAGCGTCCGTTCAGGGTGCCTTGGATAGGCCGATGCATTAACTCAAAATGCGTCCCGGTCTGCTTGGCTCTGGCTCTCCCAGCCATTTCTTTGCCTTTCCTCACCCAGTCCTCTTTGGTGGGCAGATAACCCAAGCCAAAGGTATGCGGGTTGTGCGGCACTTCGGCCGATGCTGCAATGCCCTTCCGGCCACTTTTTCCTAGTCCCATCCCAGGGATGTGCTGGAGCTTGTTCATGAGGTACACTGATTGTGCGCTGACATACAACCCCTCATCAATAGCTAAGACGTTCTGTACGATCCGGGCCTCGGCCAGGGTAAATCCCGATAGGAACACAACCTCCGCGCCGTGTTCGATCTCCAATACTGGCGTAGACACCTCTAGCAGCAGATGGATTGACGAACTCCCAAAAACTATAGCCACCCCTTTCCTGTGGAGGTATTTTAACATCTGGTGCAGGGTGGAAGAGACCGCCTGTACCTGGTGCAGCCACGGCCGCCCTAGGAGTAGATTAAAGGTTGCGGGAACGTCCAAGACATGAAAGTCAACATCGTGTTGTCCTGGACCAACCTGGGTCTAAATCTGTACAGTCCCCATCACTTCTCTGCTTGTATTATCATAGGCCCTTATCACCTGGGTAGTTGGCACAAAGTCTGTGGGCTTCAACTCGATTGCATATGCCGTCCTCGACGGCACACGTTAATGGCGGATCCTGTGTCGACAAGAACCACTGGTATCCATTTTTCTCTACACTCGACAGAGATGTAGAGAGGTTTGTTATGGTTTGCGCCCTCAGGTGGCAGTTCCTTGTCGGTGAAGGTCAACGTCAGGGAAGCTCTTCTCGAAAAGGCTAGTCTTACCAGCTGCTCAGGCGTGGTGTCTATTGAGAGTTTGACCTTGTCCATTGCAGAAAGGACAGCCTGTCTATGTACTCTTGAAGCCATAAGCAGTCCCCAGATGGAGATGTCTGCCTGTATCTTCTTCAACTGTTTCAACACAGCCTCTTCTTCGAGTAACTTTTCTTTTTGCTTCTCCGCCTCCTTGTCCTTCCCGAATGCCTCTGGTTGATCTAAGTGTGGGGGCTTGAAATACCGCCCACTCCTAGTCATGTGGTCAACTTCGCCAATATACCAGGTATCATCTGGTTGGCTTTGTCCCCAGTCTTCATCGGTGTGAGCAAGACATAGATCATCATCTTCCCACCACATACCATCGGCAGCTGACAGACATCTGTCCGGCTCTGTTACAACTATCCTTGTGCCCACAGCAACTTTCGTTCCTGTGCCTGTAGCACGTTCTGTTCTTGTGCACACAGTACGTTCTGTCCCCTCAGGGGCTTTGGCCTTTTTGACTCTCTCAGAATCCTCGACCCTTTCCCGCTCAAACTGCTTCAGTATAGCTTGCTGTTCAGTATCTTTCATACTCGAACTGTCCATGTTCTGAGCAAAATTCTTTACACCGGTGGTCTCCGGCGATGCAAACTGATTCCCAGCCCTTCCGGCCACTGTTGATGCCCCTGTCCTTGATAGACCCTGTTCTAGCTGAAGTTGTTCAACAACATCCGGCTGGTCATCAAGCCACCTAGTAGATTCTGCTGACTCATCAAACCAATTGACTGCCACATCTCCTGAGTCCTACTCATCGAAAAACTGAAGGCTAGCAATGTCCTCTTCCAGATTCGCTAGGTCATCTAGCCCCCGATTAGGTCTATTCTCCCGTACTACACAAATCTCTGTCCCCACTAGCAATTCCATTCTCGGTCTAGCCTGGCCTGCTGATGTAATGTAACCGCTCAGGTCATTCATGACACTCTCAGACCCCTCAGGCTCTGTATAATTACTCTCATCTGCCCCAGTAGTCGACCCAGTTCTATCTTCGATAGCCACCACCACCGTTTCAGGTTGGGATCGGGAGATGTCCAACATGCACAAGTTAGTGCTGTCAGGAACGAACACCTCTGGCTTGGGTAGGTGAGAAGAGGTGATATATATGCTAGGGTCGTATGACACAACCCCAGTTTGGATAAGATTGATGCGTTTGGCAGGTGGAGCTTGGTTATGTGGTGGGAGAGGGTTGGTTGTGACATTCAGTTTCTCCGGAGGCACGATCACCCCATTGTCAATGAGATCCTGAATCTCATGACACAATCAAAAGCACTGGTCGGTGTCATGACCATGTTGTTGGTGAAAGGCGCAGTACTTAGTTGGGTTATAGGAAGCAGGGAGTTTATCTAGTAGTGGCCGCAACTCTAGGGCTTCAAGTGCCCTTTCCTGATCAAAACCCCCCAAAGCTTTGGACAGGGGCATATATAGTGGAGTGAAGATTCTTTGGCCTCGAGGTGAATACTTGGTTGTTTGTGAGCTACTTCCGGACGCACCGGTGAATGGCGTAGCTGCAAGGGTTCTTGGGGTGGTGGTGGTGACCATGCCCACATCTGAAGATCTGGCAGCAGCTGCACTGCTTGTGCCTGCACTTGTACCGCGGTTGAATGCCCTCTTGGGCTGTTCTTTGTCATGGTCAATCAGACCCTGTTTCATAGCGTCCTCAATCTGCACCCCTATCTCATGTAGATCCGTAAATGTGGGGAGGGGGAGAACGATCATCTTCTGCATGAGCTTAGGCTGGAGGTTGCGCACAACCATCCAAATCTGATCTTTGTCAACAGGCCTGATGGTCATCATCGAGGCCTTGGCCCTCCACCGGGTCACAAAATCGGAGAAGCTCTCCTTCGGCTCTTGCCTAGTTGTCTCGAGATCACGAGTTGTGACATCGATCTGTGTATTATAGAAGTATTGGGCTATGAAGGCCTCAGCCATCTCCTCCAACTTCTCTTAACGGAATCCTTCAATTTTGCATACCAAATGGCCGCTACACCCGACAGGGTCCGGCCAAACAGAAAAAGCTTCTACAATCTGGAGAAGCCCATCGGCCTTAAGATATCCGAGAACAGCCGCAAATGCACCACAGGATCTCCAGACCCGTCAAAACGGTCTATGTGCGGCATTTTAAACTGGTCTGGCAGAGTCACGGCCGAGTCGGTATACCCATCCTCAATATCCGAAATGGACTTCACACCCTGAGACTTCTTGAACAGCTTTTCTAGCTTGCTCACTTTTAACGCTATGGGGTCCACCTCAAACTCAAAGGGAGAATCTGGTAGGTTGGTAGGTGCTTTCGATAACTGGGGTAGAACTGGGGGCGGAGCCGACCCTGTTGGAACGTCCGTATCATCCTGGACGTGTGCGGTGTAGACACCCCATTTTTTACCGCCCTTAAGACTTGGGCACTACTGATGGTTTACTTGGTGGAGAAAGTTGAGCAGGGCAAAGATTCGATTTCTTCGGCAAGAAGAGAGTCAAACCCTAACCTCACACCCCATTTCTTGATCAAAAGATTTTAGATCTTAAAACCCTCTCTTTCGAAATATTTTTGAAATAAAGTTCCTACAATGTCTCGAGGCTCACATTTTGTTAAATGTCGCGCTTTTCGGTAAACCGAGCCAGGACAAAGTGGAAATGAATGAAAGAGAGATGGAATCTTTGAAAAATCTTTCAAAACACCTTGCTTAGGGGTTTGAAGTTGAGGAAAATAGGAAAAAAGGGGAGAAATCCAGTTGGAGGAGAAAATGGGCATGAACCGTTAAGAGAGAGTCGAGCAGCCCTCGCTGAATTGGGCCTATTCATTTGTACACTTGGATTTAAGATATGAGGCCATTACCATTGGAAAGGAGACTTCCGGGGCTTCATTTTACACTCAAGAATCTCCTAAAGCCAAGTCCGGACGGAGGAGATATGGTTGGTTGAAGTAGGGCATCAATCCGGTTGGACCGAATCTGCGCGGCTTCACCAAAACATGCATAACTTTTTGCACAGTTGGAATTTGGATGCAAGGTAGGTGCCATTGGAAAGCTAACTTCTGGGGCTTCATTTTGGACACTAGCCGACCACTTTTTGGCCTTGGAGACCACCCTCCGACCACCTTTCTTTTCGGCCGACCCCAAAAAGTAGCTGGCCGACCACCTGACCCTTTTGACCTGGTCGGCTGACCAGGGCAAGTGGTCGGCCGACCCCCTGAACTGGTCGGCCTACCTCCTCCTGTCTTGCCTCTGTGAGTTGTTGCCAGCTGTGCCAGCTGGAAGGCACAGAATTGATCCTCCATACACGTGTATGGAGGATCTTCAAACTTGTTTTTTAGCTTCTTGGAGAAGCTTTGGACCTCTTTGGCTATAAGAGAGACCCTCTCCCTCATTAGCAAAGGTTCAGAATTGGACTTAGGCATACAATACATCTCTCTTTGTCTCTATATTTTGACCTCACAAGTGTAGTGTTCTTGGCCCCTTTGCACACCACTTTGAAGTCACACACCTCCAACACCAACCTAAGCTTCTTGGAGGCCTTTTTCAGAGATTGAGGAGCTATATCTTTGGTCCAGAAGCTTCTGGAGTTGTTGAGCTTCAAGGGTAACACACTATTCCCTCTTTTAAGCTTTATTTTGCTCCCTCTTTTAGCCATACTTGCAAGCATTTTAGAGCTTTGGTGTAAACTAAAAAAGTTTTATTTTGAGGTCCTTAACATGTTTGTTTAAGACCATTTTTCTGTTGGGAGTCATCTACCCCCTTGCATGCTTCATTTCATCTTATTTTGAGCCATGCCTTAGGGCCTTTGCATTGACCTTTGTTTGGTCTCTTAGCCACTGAAATCCAGTGGATTTTCAGTGTCTAGCATGCTGTTTTGAGCACCAAAATCAGAGAGGGGTGACCCTCTCACCCCTTGTCTTGTTTTCTAACATATTTGGCCTAACAAGGGAGCACATGTGTGCATGCTTCCAAGCCATGTTTCAGGCCATTTTTGGTAGTTTTAGGACCTGAATGAGCTCTGTCTAGAGCTATTTTTGTCATATTGGGTGTCCCTCTTGCATGTGTAGAATAACCCTCTTCATAGCATATCAAAGGAGCCTATACTTGCATGCTTCCTAGCCTCATTTTAGGCCCTTTTCAATGAGTTTTAGGGCCTTCATAACCTCTTTCCAGAGGTGCTTTTGTCATATTGGGTGTCCATCTTGCATGTGTAGAACAACCCTCTTCATGGCCTATCAAAGGAGCATCTCATTCTTTCATGCATAGACCATGTTTCAGTGAGTTTTTGGGCTTTATTTGGCATGTCATACCTCTGAATTTTTCTGGTTTAGTGGCCTCTTGAATACTTAATATACTTGTAGTGTAAACCCTCTTCACTAGCTTATATTGCATGTTGTTTTGGCCCTTGATTCTAGCACTTTTTGGCCATGCCTTAACCTGATTTCGTGCATGTTTTGGACTTCCTTAGCTCTGCTTTTGTGCCTCATGGTCGAATGATGCATGCTATGCATGGTTATAGTTCAATATCCATGCCTAGCCTTGAGTTTTGTAGCCTCTTGCATGCTTGAATAGAGGTGTTTGCATGTCTTAGCATCATTGTGCATGTTATTTCAGACCTCATACTTGTGCCATGTTCTCATGTTTTCCACTCCTTAAGTGCATTTGAGAGTTGTGCTTGTTTGCCTCATTTTTGGACCATTGCATGAGCTTTATTTCCATGCCTTTTGAGTTTCCATGCCTTTTGAGCCACCATTTTAGTCCATATTTGCTACTATTTTGGTCTGCATAGGGACTGTTTGGGGGTGGTTTGGTCATTTGAGCCTCGCTTTGCATACCTCTAGTGTAATCCACTTCACTAGTTTCGGTATTTGGGCCACCTAGCATGCAATGTGTGAGGTGTTTGCATGATTCGGGACCCTTTCGTATGTCATTTCAGAGCTGGAAAATGTTGTTGTATGCTATATTACATGCTTGCCATGCCTTGGTAGAGTTGCACTTGGTGCCTTAGTTTCGGTCCTTTGCATTTGGGCATGTTTGCATGAGTGTTGTTGCTTCATTTCATCATGTTTGGCCACTGATTTGAGTGTGGCTGAGGTCCACTCATATTGGTTTAAGTCCATCTTACATTGTGTATGCCATATTATGTCATGTGTATTGAGTATGCCATTGATAGTTCGTAGCATTGCGCATGCTAGTTGCACCTTTGCATATCACTCATTGCATGTTTGCGTGTCTTACTTGCATTTCGTTTAGAATTGCACGCTAGTTGTTGCGTTGTGTTTGCATGCCATGCCATTCTAGTTGTTGCATAGTGTTTGGAGTAGGGTTTAGTCCAAACACGGGAAACGAGGGACGTTTCGTACTCAAAGTGACGAAACGTGCTTCAATTCCCGGTCGCCGACACTCTTGACTATCCATTATAGAGTTGTTGGCTTTAGGTGTCCATTTATGCATTCATTTTACATCGAGTCATGCAATCTGACTCCTCAGCCATCATGCATCGAGATGCGTGATTGGTGGCACGAGGATCGAGGACTGCACTCCCTGGAGCTTGTGCAATGATGGGGAGAGTGGTTACGCACACATATGTTGAAAATACTTTGCCATGCCCCTTTCTTGCTCTCTGTTGCAGCAAACAAGAAGCCAGCAGCAAAAACTGGTCAGCAGTATCCCTACAAGTTCCCATGGAGTTGTGTACAGTGTTCCGGGGTCAATTGTAAATAGAGGCAAATCGGGGAATCGCAATGGATTTCCTGGCAAGGCAACTTGAGCATGCATGCATCTTTCATCATTCCGAACAGAGCTGAGGCAGTCTACTTCATGTGGCATTGCATGCTAGTTTACTCGCTTTCTTAGTTAATTTGTTAATTAGCTAGTGTTGTGTAATAATTAGTTATTCATTTTGGTTGTGTAATATTTATTCGGACCCTCTGCGAGAGGGCAATGTTGTAATAAGTGTGCGTGTGTGTGATGCATGTCTTCCAACCCCACGTCTTTATCCCTTTTATTTACCAGCTTATGATGGTTAGTTTTAGGGCACGTTTCAATTAGCATACTTATGCTCGCATGTTTGCATCCATTCCTCTGTCTTGCATGCACCGGGCTCGGCGCATCATACTAACTGCATTGTATTTCAATTCCAAGTTGAATACGTGTATCAGTTGTTGCATTTCATATGCCATTTTAGAATAGCCGAGCCTATCTTCGTTGCATTTTTGCATGTGTTACATTAGGCATTCCAGCATAGTTAGGATTCATGCATGATTTCTAATTAGCTTCTTTCTTTGGCTTGGAGTACTCGGTAAGTATTTATGCTTTACCATCCTTGCATGCGTGTGAGTGACTGCCATGATAGCATGCTTACCATGAGGCTATTTGCTTATGTGATATAACTGCCTGAATGCCTGTGGGTGAAGGTTGGGTTATTTGAATTGGAACAATTCACCGATTGAGAGTTTTAAGCCCACTTGAGAGTGGCAAAATCATGTTTTCTTAAGCCCACTGAGGGTGGTAAATCCACGTCCTAGCCTACTTGCGAGTAGCACTATCAAACCATCTTTCAAAGAGACAAACATGAAATGTTTTGTTCCAACTCAGACGATCCAGTCTATATTTGTATGATGTGTGCATCACATAGTAATTCTAGGCTGATAACCGGAATAAGAGCATATAATGTTTTCAAAACTCGATATCATGCTTAGTAGTGGCCGATCTTTGATTGGGCGAACGGGGGTGCTCACGAAGTGACCTTCCCCAATCGTACCCAAGTTCCCGAGCCGAGGCAACTTTGGTGATGACGGACACGTGGCCTTAGGCACGAGTCAGGGTTTCCTAAATTCCCCAAAATAAAATATTTAGGTGGCGACTCTGTATCTGGCAAAGCAGTCCATGTTTGGCACTTCTTTCTAAAAATCTGTTTTTCAAAACGATTTGCCAGATTTGGACTCTTTGGTGACTTATCGATCTTGCATTGCACTTTGCGAGATTAGATTCAGAACCATGACATCGAGTCCGAATTGTAGTGAGCCCAACGAACAAAACGGGATTTCTCCCAGGACGTTCGGGGACGTCTACAGTTTCTGGCGACTCTGCTGGGGAATTAGAGAACTTGACTCGAACTCATGATATCTTGTTTTGACTACACTTATGTGTTTCTTTGCATTGCATTTACATTGGTGCGCCTAAGTCACAGTGTTTGCCGTCTGCTATTCCTGAACGGTTTGCTGGAGGCTCGCTTTGAGAAACGTGCCATAAGGCTGACCGGTTACGGGCTCTGCCACGATGGGAACACAAACCCCGGTTGTTACTGGGGCACCCTTTTGACCATTCGACCTAGTGCATATCGGAATCCATAGTGACTATCCCAAACTAGGATAGGTTGCTCACCCGATTATAGGTTGTTTGAAACCGCTGCGTGCGTAGTGAAACCCTAGCTCCTGACAAAATAGGACAGGGAAACCCTATCCCAACATAGGGGTGTTTTTGGCTCTCACTTGCTTGCTATGTGCTTTTAGAGTGCGTCTCTACAGGAATGCATGTATCAGTTTGCAAGTCTGGGCATCAGGCCTGCGGGCATCAGTATCAGTGTTTTAGGAATCAGTTTACCTGAGGGTATCAAATTTGAGGCAGAATTTTGGGGCAGAAATCAGTAACGAGTGCAGTCATTTAACTATGCTCATATCTGTTCTAGTGAAATCAGGCTGAGATGCTCTCTGTTTTCTCTTTTGCTAGGTAGTCTTGGAACCATAGCTTCCGAAGGCTCCGATATCCCCCGGATTCATTGGCCTTGTGTTGATAGACTTTGTCAGGTCAGAGATTCAGTTCAAAGCAACCAGTGTTTCCTTCGCTGAGGCAAGGCAAAGAAAGGCCAGTCAGGGCTCACCGGTTCAACTGATCCGACAGTCACCAGTCACATCATCAGCAGACCAGTGATGGCACAGGGTTCGGAAGAATTTGTGGCAATGATAGCAGTGTTAAATCAGGGAACTGCCATGCAGGGTAAGACCAATGCTGAAACGCAACGCCCATCTGGGGCATCTGCCTCACATCCAGCTTCGAGACCCCAGCCGAACTTTGACCCACTTCTGCCAGCTAAAGATTTGCAGGGTCCATATCCTCGAGAAGGGTTGGCTCAAGCCCGAGTTTTCAGACCCCTGGTGCAGCCTAATGAGAGGCTTTATCCCCTTGATGCTAATGACCTCGATCCAACCGCGGTGAAAATTGCGAACCTTGAGAAGCAATTCAAGAAGGCACAGGGCCTTAACTCCATTCCCGACATTGAGGATGGGTACACCGAGGCTGCCGTACAGCTCCCAGACATATTCAAAATGCCACATATTGACCGTTTCGACGGGTCTGGAGATCCTATGGTACATATCCGGCTTTTCTTGGATGTCCTGAAGCCAATGGGTCTGACTAAGCCACAGAAACTCTCTCTGTACGGAAGAACCCTGTCGGGTGTAGCAGCCGCTTGGTATGCCAAGTTGGAGAATACAGTGAAGCAGAACTGGGAAGAGTTGGCTGAGGCCTTTGTTGATCAGTATTCCTACAATACCCAAGTTGAAATGACCATGCAAGAGCTTGAAACAACCCGCCAGAACCCAACAGAGCCTTTTGTGGAATTTGTTGCAAGGTGGAGAGCAAAGGCAGCACAGATGACAGATCGCCCTTCTGAGAGGGATCAAGTGCGGATAGTGGTGCGAAACCTCGAGCATGATATGTTGCAAAAGTTGATAGTCGCTCCACTATTCACTTTTAAAAGTTTGCATGAACTGGGGGTTCAGGTTGAGAATGCGTTCAACAGTGGGATCATTCCCAGAACAAGTGAACCGACAAGAAAGGCGATTTCCGGGAGTACCAATGCTGGTAGTAGCGTTATTCCCAAACCCACCGAAATCAATATAGTTGCCACAGCCGACCCTTTTGCCAATCCAAGCCTACAAACCGCTAGCCCAGCCCGAGCTCAGGGTAGAACCTTCACCCCCCTCTATATGAGCCTGACTAGCGCACTAAAAGTCTTGATGGAAAGGGGGTATCTCAAACCCCTCGATCCTTAACCTCTGCCTGACCCACTCCCAGCTAGACATAACCCCTCCAAGTACTGCGTGTACCATCAGCAGCGCGGTCATGGCACCGACCGTTGCTACCGCCTTCGTCATGAGGTCCAAAATCTCATCGACAACCGGACGATAGCTCCACCTTCAGACCCCAATGACCAAGTACCTCATCCACACCTTAATCTAATCCACACACTGGCCGTCCCTTACGACCCTAGCATATACATCACCCCAGTCCATCTACCCAAGCCTGAGGTGTTTATCCTAGAAAGCATGGACTTATGCATGATGGATGCACCTGGACCCCAATCATCTCAAACCCGTGAGCCTACTACTTCTGAGCTAAAGAGAATGATCGAAGATTTCCAGAGAACTGTAGCAGATTTAGCCTTCGGGACATTGGCTCAGTCATCGACCACACCACATACCGGGAATTTCATGTCAAAAGGCTCTCCAATCTCGGGACGGGCTGCATTTGAAGAAAGCCAAACCCTTGGCAAAACGAAGGCAGGTGGTAAGAACAAGGTAGGGGCAGGCATTGGTCCCCATGAACACCTTCAGTGGGCTGTGGAGGCTTTGAAAGCCGAAGGGCTGAACAAATAGCAAGTGATTGCAGTTATTGCAAAGATTGTGGAGGATACTTTCGTCACTCGGAATGAGAGCAGTTCAAGCCAAGGGAAAAACTGGGAGAAGGGCCGTCGTACCAGAAATGATCCTGTTAGCTCTAATCCTCCACTCGGAAGAGATCAGCAAACCAGGCCAGCACCTGCCAATTCCTTTGCTGGTGCGTCCAGTAAAAATCCACAAACCTTGAAGTACCAACCCCGAGGTCAGAGGGTCTTCCGTGCCCTCTACATGCCTTTGTCCAAAGCTCTCCAAATCCTTGTTGGACAAGGCCATCTCAAACCCCTTGAGCCTCGGCCTCTCTCGAATCCTCTTCCGGCTACGCATGATGCTACCCAATACTGTGCCTTCCATCAACAAGCCGGCCATGGCACTGACATGTGTTTTCGTCTTAGCCACGAAATACAAGATCTGATTGACGACGGGGTCATTACCACGCCAAGCTCTACAAAGTCTATCGGCACTGGATCGGTGAACTTGGGGGATAATGTGACCATGTGATCAGGGGATGAACCATCTGTGGATGGCGCTCAGTTTTACTCCAGATATGGTGGATGGCATGCACTGTTTTGAGCACATTCACGAATATTGTTAATTTGTACTTTCTGACTTGGGTATTGGGTCAGTCTAGTTGTTTTGTATAGAGTCAGTCTTTTTATGCTGAGTCAGTCGAGTCTATCTTGTTGTATCGAGTCAGTCCTGTTTTGTTAGAGTCGGGTGATTTCGGGGGTGTTACCTTGGACATCACTTGCTTGTTTTGTGTTTGTCTTTTCATTTTCTTTTGAGTCTGTTTCTGCCTTGGAGCTAGTAATGCCAACAGATCTGAATGAAACAGCAGTGATTTTCACACTCTTGTGTTTGCTTCTACCTTGCACCAGTTGTGCCAGAAGTTTGAATGAAACGGTAGTGCATTTCACCTGCTCTTTTGTGCCTTTAAGTCATTGTATTGACCTAAGTTTTTCAAAATTTTTCGAACAATGTGTTGAAAACAAAGAGGAAGGAATTCCTCGGGATTTGCAAAAATTTGATCAAGTGAGAGAAAGAGAGGCATGCTAAGCCCTTAATGAATGAGATCATGCTTGTTAGTATGAGTACTGGGAAGGATCCTGGCTTGATCCAGATTGGTTCCGCACTGTCTTCAGCGCGAGCGATTTGTCGCTTTCTTAAAAGATTTCAAAAAATGTTTTGCGCGGTCCTGCGAAGACCTGTGTGGAATCGCTCTTGAGATTGTGCAGCCTAGGATCGCCTTCAGCCTCGAGACTCGACCCCTCACTTTCAAACCTTGAACTGGGATTCAGAATGTTCAACGATCAACCACAACGTGAGGCCTGTGTGGCCAGATCAGAAGCAGCCCTTGAACTAGGGGCAAGAAAGTTAGATCAAGAAGGTCGGACGTCGTCAAAAGAAAGCTTGCAAAGATGGATGAGAAGCACCCCTCGGACTAGGGGCAAAAAATGTCAGATGCGCTCGAAGAGTCAAAGATGAGTCTTTTCTGCAAACGAGGGAAGACCGGCAAGAATGCCAAATCCCAGAGGAGGGAAAGAAGAAAGTATTGCTGAAGGACAACCAAGTTCCTATCCACAACACTAGGGGCAAATTCACCCTCCATTGGATGGACTTCTACATCATCAGCGAACAGCAGCCATTCTTTTGGATTCAGATGGTTCCGAGATCTTAAACCATTCAACATGGACAAAGCTAAACTTTTACCCTTGAGAGGCTCGTTGGGCCGAAAACCCGGATGGGCGACCCAGGCAAAAGTTAGCGCAAGAAAAAGAACAAAAAGAACAAAAAAAATATAAAAATGTAAAGAATGAAAAAAAAGAAAAGAAGAAAAATGAAGAAAATGAAAAGAAAAGATGAAAAAGAAAAAAAGAAGAAAAGAAATGAAAAGAATCGAAAAGAAAAGAAAAACAAAGCTCGCAAGGTTGAAAACCCGAAAGGGCGGCATTGGCAAAAGGTAGAGCGCAAAAGGAAAGGTTAATACCCGAGTGTACCTTACCCTCGAACTACGTAAGGCTTGATTCCCATCTTTGGGATACGTAGGCAACTTCATTCTGAAGTCCAGCCATAAAACACTTCAAATTCGACTGTGTTCATGTGATGGTTTTGGTCATCTTTGTCCTCTCTGTATCCGAGAGCTCGGTTGTGATTGTCACCTTGAAAACCGGTTACAGTGTGCTGCGGTGCTATTCAAACAAGGGGCAACTTTCCGTTGCCGTGCAGTACCGTTCAGACAAGGGGCAATTCTCCTTCAGATCTGAGGTTGTGCATCTCAAGAGTAGTTTCCGTGCTGGTCGAGCAGTGGCCATTTGCAAAAATAGTTTTTGAGAATTTTTAATGAAGTTGACTAATTGTCTCAAAAATTATTTCATCTTTCCAAAACTAGACCATTTCTTGGACCCAAAAAAGGAAAATTTTCAGTGCTCATAACCTAACTTGCATGATTTTAAATCAAAAAATCGAACAAGCATGTTAATCTAACTCTCATATTGATCAAAATTGTTTTAGAAAGCCAAAACAAAAATGGTCAAAATGATGAACTAGGGGCACAGTTGAGTCAGGTTGCCTGTCTTTTCCTCGTTGTCAATGCACTTGCCAGAAAGGGCACTCTACTTGCCAGAAAGGGCACTCTACCTGCCAGAAAAGGGCATAACTGAAGCTAACAACAAAGGGCAAAAAGCTCTCAACATCCTCCAAGCGACGAGGTATCAAGCCAAGTGCGAAGTATGAATTGGAATGGATTAGGATGTTCCACTCCCTCGTCTGGACACATTTGATCATGTCCAAACTCCCCAGCAGAACATCGTCAGTCGATATCAGCTGCAGATTTGCTACACACCCAGTTGTAGCGCAACCCCTCTGCGGGAAAGGTCACTGTTGTGAGCAGAAGAAGAGAATCTAGCAAAATGCTAGGGGCAGGAGCCCGCAACTTCCTGTTTATCCATCAACCACCCTGGGGAGGGATGAAAAATGAGAGGTTGAAGAATAGAGAGATGTGCGATGAGAGAAAAAGTGAGAAAAGGGCTTTTTCAGAAAAATAGAGATTGAGTGCCAGAGTGATGTGAGAATCACAAATGAGAAAGGGTGGGAAACAATACCCGGAGAAACTGGCTCCTCGTGCACCGAGAGGTCTCTTACCTTTATAACACATCTGAGTGTTGTGTTTATGTGTTTTGTTTGTTTCGATTCTTGTTTTGAGTCGTTTGAGTATCAATAGATGTGTTTAGGTTGTTTCACCTTGTTTTTCCTTTGTTGAGTTGTGTTTAGGTTGTTTTACCTTGTTTTTCCTTTGTTGAGTTGTGTTTAGGTTGTTCTACCTTTTGTTTCCCGTTGTTGAGTCGTTTTGGCTGTGGTCAGTTATAGGTTCAATACCCGATTAAGAACCCTTTTCTCATCTCACTTTCAAAAAATTGTTTTGTGCTCAGAGTACTGTGCCATTCTTCACATTTGTTCGAAACAGAATTTATTCTTTCATAAAACCGCAAGGTTCAACCCAGGTCATATGAGAACAATAAAAACCATGACCTATCTGAAGCTATATAGATTCCAGACTACAAAGCAAAAGAAAATGGGGAAAATTTTGAGCATCTGAGTGTGTTTCACCTTCAAAAAATTCCGAGATTGCATTCCATATGCACCTCCTCGGGCCTTGTTAATGCTACCGAAGTATGAGTGCGCCTCTACCTCAAGTGTAAGCCTGCTTCAAGTCAGAATGACAGTCCAAGCAGTACATGTGGTTTTCACATTCAGATGTTATCTCTTGCCAACATAAACAGGGTGTCCCCTTTTTGAGCTAAGCGTGTTGCAAAGTCCTCTGAGAGGTAAATCGGAGGCACCAGAGAACATGTTTGATGCCCCTCTATTGCATAGAATGTGCACTTTCATATACACTTTTGCTGCATGCATGCCGCGCATCGTTATGATTCATGCATAGAATATGCTTGCTTTCGATTCCGCATAGAATATGCTTGCTTTCAATGTTGCATAGAATATGCTCCTATTTCATACATGGAAAATGCTCGTATCTTTTGCATAGAAAATGCACCTCATTTGCATAGAACATGCATTGCATCGCGCTGTCTTGTGCATATTATATTTTTGTATCACTCGCACTATCTTGTGCACTTACACTTTGTATCTCAACCGCACTGTTTTGTGCAGTTTATCACTCGCGCTTTCTTGCGCATCGCACTGTTTTGTGCAGTTTATCACTCGCGCTTTCTTGTGTATCGCACTGTTTTGTGCAGTTATCGCACTGTTTTGTGCAGTTCATACTCGCGCTACCTCGCACACCACACCTGCACTTGTTAGTGCATTGTATCGCGCTATCTTGCGCACCTCACCTGCACTTGTTAGTGCATTGCATTGCGCTATCTTGCGCACCTTACCTCAATCGCACTATTTTGTGCATTCACCCTGCTTGCACTGTTTTGTGCACCTTTAGCTCGCACTGTCGTGTGCACCTGTATCGCACTGTTTTGTGCAGTTTACACTCGCGCACTCTTGCGCATCGCACTGTTTTGTGCAGTTTACACTCGCGCTCTCTTGCGCATCGCACTATTTTGTGCAGTTTACACTCGCGCTCTCTTGCGTATCGCACTATTTTGTGCAATTTATACTCGCACTTTCTCGCGCATCGCACTATCCTGTGCATTTCATTACTTGCTCCCTCTCATCTTGCGTAGAAAATACTAGTAGCACTTGTTAGTGCATTGTTCACGCTATCTTGCGCACCTTTCTTGCACCTGTTAGTGCATTGTTCGCACTGTTCTGCGCACCTTCACTTGTTTGTGCATTGCATCGCACTGTCTTGTGCACATCTGTGCCGCACTGTCTTGTGCATTCACTTTCACTCGCACTGTCTTGTGCACTTTGTTTTTTTGTATCATTCGCACTGTCTTGTGCACTCTCTGGTCTAGGAGACCTTAAATCTTGCATCTTCATTCGCACTGTCTTGTGCACTCTCTGGTCTAGGAGACCTTAAATCCTCTAAAGGTGCAATTCCTTTGGTGTTTGTCGTGCCCGAACGACTTCTGGTGGTCTGGTATAGCCACCTGCCTATGTTTGCGGTGAGTTCCTAGGAGACCAACTGAGACGGTGGAAACTAGAGTTTGAATGGCTCATGCCTAGAACACAAAGGTTCGGGATTTTCGAGACTAAAGTCTGTTTTAAATACCTAGGGGTATATCCTCGGCTTGAAATCTGTATGGCAGCCCCATAGATTGAGATAGCATATGAATGCGCCTCAATTCTGGATACTGAACCAACCTAGTCTGTCACCCTGTTGGAGAACAGCGAAAGTTGCGACCATAGTCAGGGAGAAAAGTAGTACCTCTGGTTCAACCAAGAAGAAGCAAAAGATCCCCAACAGCATGAGGTAAGTCATTGCCGATTGCCCCTGTAAGGTGCCTTCACCTCTTAGCTATTACATTGCATTTTAGCCACTACATTACAGTGCATTGCATAAATCCTCAATTTTCAAACCGACTTCGCATAGCGTATAAGTCCAATTTTTTAAACTGGCTTCGCGTAGTGTATAAGTCCAATTATCAAACCGGCTTTGCGTAGCGTATGAGCCCAATTATCAAACCGGCTTTGCGTAGCGTATGAGCCTAATTATCAAACTGGCTTCGCGTAACGTATAAGTCCAATTTTTTTAAAACCGGCTTCGCGTAGCGTATAAGTCCAATTATCAAACCGGCTTCGCGAAAGCGTGTAAGTCCAATTATCAAACCGGCTTCGCGTAGCGTATAAGTCCAACTTTCAAACCGGCTTCACGTAGCGTATAAGTCCAATTATCAAAATCTTTATGCATATCATTTTGCATCCTGCCCCTGAACTACGCTGGTTTGATTCCTTGCAAAGGGATACGTAGGCAGCCTGCGGGCACAACCATTTATTTATCTATATTTTGTTTGTTTGTTTGTCCAAGTCTTCGACCTTGTCAAAAATGGGTCGTCTCTGGGCTTTGACATTCACTCATGTCATTTCATGACTTCGAGCTCTGTCAAAGAGGGGCAACTATAGACACCCCATTTTTGACCGCCCTTAAGACTTGGGCACTACTGATGGTTTACTTGGTGGAGAAAGTTGAGCAGGGCAAAGATTCGATTTCTTCGGCAAGAGGAGAGTCAAACCCTAACCTCACACCCCATTTCTTGATCAAAAGATTTTAGATCTTAAAACCCTCTCTTTCAAAATATTTTTGAAATAAAGTTCCTACAATGTCTCGAGGCTCACATTTTGTTAAATGTCGCGCTTTTCGGTAAACCGAGCCAGGACAAAGTGGAAATGAATGAAAGAGAGATGGAATCTTTGAAAAATCTTTCAAAACACCTTGCTTAGGGGTTTGAAGTTGAGGAAAATAGGAAAAAAAGGGGAGAAATTCAGTTGGGGGAGAAAATGGGCATGAACCGTTAAGAGAGAGTCGAGCAGCCCTCGCTGAATCGGGCCTATTCATTTGTACACTTGGATTTAAGATATGAGGCCATTACCGTTGGAAAGGAGACTTCCGGGGCTTCATTTTACACTCAAGAATCTCCTAAAGCCAAGTCCGGACGGAGGAGATATGGTTGGTTGAAGTAGGGCATCAATCCGGTTGGACCGAATCTGCGCGGCTTCACCAAAACATGTATAACTTTTTGCACAGTTGGAAATTGCATGCAAGGTTGGTGCCATTGGAAAGCTAACTTCTGGGGCTTCATTGTGGACACTAGGCGACCACTTTTTGGCCTTGAAGACCACCCTCCGACCACCTTTCTTTCCGGCCGACCCCAAAAAGTAGCTGGCCGACCACCTGACCCTTTTGACCTGGTCGACCGACCAGGGCAAGTGGTCGTCCTACCCCCTGAACTGGTCGGCCTACCTCCTCCTGTCTTACCTCTATGAGTTGTTGCTAGCTGTGCCAGCTGGAAGGCACAGAATTGATCCTCCATATGGAGGATCTTCAAACTTGTTTTTTAGCTTCTTGGAGAAGCTTTGGACCTCTTTGGCTATAAGAGAGACCATCTCCCTCATTAGCAAAGGTTCAAAAATTAGTCTTAGGCATACAATACATATCTCTCTTTGTCTCTATATTTTGACCTCAAAAGTGTAGTGTTCTTGGCCCCTTTGCACACCACTTTGAAGTCACACACCTCCAACACCAACCTAAGCTTCTTAGAGGCCTTTTTCAGAGATTGGGGAGCTACATCTTTGGTCCAAAAGCTTCTGGAGTTGTTGAGCTTCAAGGGTAACACACTATTCCCTCTTTTAAGCTTTATTTTGCTCCCTCTTTTAGCCATACTTGCAAGCATTTTAGAGCTTTGGTGTAAACTAAAAAAAGTTTTATTTTGAGGTCCTTAACATGTTTGTTTAAGACCATTTTTCTGTTGGGAGCCATCTACCCCCTTGCATGCTTCATTTCATCTTATTTTGAGCCATGCCTTAGGGCCTTTGCATTGACCTTTGTTTGGTCTCTTAGCCACTGAAATCCAGTGGATTTTCAGTGTCTAGCATGCTGTTTTGAGCACCAAAATCAGAGAGGGGTGACCCTCTCACCCCTTGTCTTGTTTTCTAACATATTTGGCCTAACAAGGGAGCACATGTGTGCATGCTTCCAAGCCATGTTTCAGGCCATTTTTGGTACGTTTTAGGACCTGAATGAGCTCTGTCTAGAGCTATTTTTGTCATATTGGGTGTCCCTCTTGCATGTGTAGAATAACCCTCTTCATAGCATATCAAAGGAGCCTATACTTGCATGCTTCCTAGCCTCATTTTAGGCCATTTTCAGTGAGTTTTAGGGCCTTCATAACCTCTGTCCAGAGGTGGTTTTGTCATATTGGGTGTCCATCTTGCATGTGTAGAACAACCCTCTTCATGGCCTATCAAAGGAGCATCTCATTCTTTCATGCATAGACCATGTTTCAGTGAGTTTTTGGGCTTTATTTGGCATGTCATACCTCTGAATTTTTCTGGTTTAGTGGCCTCTTGAATACTTAATATACTTGTAGTGTAAACCCTCTCCACTAGCTTGTATTGCATATTGTTTTGGCCCTTGATTCTAGCACTTTTTGGCCATGCCTTAACCTGATTTCGTGCATGTTTTGGACTTCCTTAGCTCTGTTTTTGTGCCTCATGGTCGAATGATGCATGCTATGCATGGTTATAGTTCAATATCCATGCCTAGCCTTGAGTTTTGTAGCCTCTTGCATGCTTGAATAGAGGTGTTTGCATGTCTTAGTATCATTGTGCATGTTATTTCAGACCTCATACTTGTGCCATGTTCCCATGTTTTCCACTCCTTAAGTGCATTTGAGAGTTGTGCTTGTTTGCCTCATTTTTGGACCATTGCATGAGCTTCATTTCCATGCCTTTTGAGCCACCATTTTAGTCCATATTTGCTACTGTTTTGGTCTGCATAGGGACTGTTTGGGGGTGGTTTGGTCATTTGAGCCTCGCTTTGCATACCTCTAGTGTAATCCACTTCACTAGTTTCGGTATTTGGGCCACCTAGCATGCAATGTGTGAGGTGTTTGCATGATTCGGGACCCTTTCGTATGTCATTTCAGAGCTGGAAAATATGTTGTTGTATGCTATATTACATGCTTGCCATGCCTTGGTAGAGTTGCACTTGGTGCCTTAGTTTCGGTCCCTTGCATTTGGGCATGTTTGCATGAGTGTTGTTGCTTCATTTCATCATGTTTGGCCACTGATTTGAGTGTGGCTGAGGTCCACTCATATTGGTTTAAGTCCATCTTACATTGTGTATGCCATATTATGTCATGTGCATTGAGTATGCCATTGATAGTTCGTAGCATTGCGCATGCTAGTTGCACCTTTGCATATCACTCCTTGCATGTTTGCGTGTCTTAGTTGCATTTCGTTTAGGATTGCACTATAGTTGTTGCGTTGTGTTTGCATGCCATGCCATTCTACTTGTTGCATAGTGTTTGGAGTAGGGTTTAGTCCAAACACGGGAAACGAGGGACGTTTTGTACTCAAAGTGACGAAACGTGCTTCAATTCCCGGTCGCCGACACTCTTGACTATCCATGATAGAGTTGTTGGCTTTAGGTGTCCATTTGTGCATTCATTTTACATCGAGTCGTGCAATCCGACTCCTCGGCCATCATGCATCGAGATGCGTGATTGGTGGCACGAGGATCGAGGACTGCACTCCCTGGAGCTTGTGCAATGATGGGGAGAGTGGTTACGCACACATATGTTGAAAATACTTTGCCATGCCCCTTTCTTGCTATCTGTTGCAGCAAACAAGAAGCCAGCAGCAAAAACTGGTCAGCAGTATCCCTACAAGTTCCCATGGAGTTGTGTACAGTGTTCCGGGGTCAATTGTAAATAGAGGCAAATCGGGGCATCGCAATGGATTTCCTGGCAAGGCAACTCGAGCATGCATGCATCTTTCATCATTCCGAACAGAGCTGAGGCAGTCTACTTCATGTGGCATTGCATGCTAGTTTACTCGCTTTCTTAGTTAATTTGTTAATTAGCTAGTGTTGTGTAATAATTAGTTATTCATTTTGGTTGTGTAATATTTATTCGGACCCTCTACGAGAGGGCAATGTTGTAATAAGTGTGCGTGTGTGTGATGCATGTCTTCCAACCCCACGTCTTTATCCCTTTTATTTACCAGCTTATGATGGTTAGTTTTAGAGCACGTTTCAATTAGCATACTTATGCTCGCATGTTTGCATCCATTCCTCTGTCTTGCATGCACCGGGCTCGGCGCATTATACTAACTGCATTGTATTTCAATTCCGAGTTGAATACGTGTATCAGTTGTTGCATTTCATATGCCATTTTAGAATAGCCGAGCCTATCTTAGTTGCATTTTTGCATGTGTTACATTAGGCATTCCAGCATAGTTAGGATTCATGCATGATTTCTAATTAGCTTCTTTCTTTGGCTTGGAGTACTCGGTAAGTATTTATGCTTTAGCATCCTTGCATGCATATGAGTGACTGCCATGATAGCATGCTTACCATGAGGCTATTTTCTTATGTGATATAACTGCCTGAATGCCTGTGGGTGAAGGTTGGGTTATTTGAATTGGAACAGTTCACCGATTGAGAGTTTTAAGCCCACTTGAAAGTGGCAAAATCATGTTTTCTTAAGCCCACCTGAGGGTGGCAAATCTACGTCTTAGCCTACTTGCGAGTAGCACTATCAAACCATCTTTCAAATAGACAAACATGAAATGTTTTGTTCCAACGCAGATGATCCAGTCTATATTTGTATGCTGTGTGCATCACATAGTAATTCTAGGCTGATAACCGGAATAAGAGCATATAATGTTTTCAAAACTCGATATCATGCTTAGTAGTGGCCGATCTTTGATCGGGCGAGCGGGGGTGCTCACGAAATGACCTCCCCAATCGTACCCAAGTTCCCGAGCCGAGGCAACTTTGGTGATGACGGACACGTGGCCTTAGGCACGAGTCAGGGTTTCCTAAATTCCCCCAAAATAAAATATTTAGGTGGCGACTCTGTATCTAGCAAAGCAATCCATGTTTGGCACTTCTTTCTAAAAATCTGTTTTTCAAAACGATTTGCCGAATTTGAACTCTTTGGTGATTTATCGATCTTGCATTGCACTTTGCGAGATTAGATTCAGAACCGTGACATCGAGTCCGAACTGTAGTGAGCCCAACGAACAAAACGGGATTTCTCCCGAGACGTTCGGGGACGTCTACAGGCAGTCTCCCCAAGTATGGGAACTCTTGGTGGGGGAGGAACCTAGTGCGAAGTGGATGCTTCAGCTTACTGTGGTGGTTATTGTTGCTGCAATCTAGCAATCAACTCTGCCTGCTGGGCCATAACCTCGGCCTGGCTTGTGGCAAATTCTTCCTAACGGGCAGCGTCATGCTGTATGGCTTTCATACTCTCCTTAAGCTAACGCATCATCTCTTCCATTCCTGCCATACTGTGCTGATCTAGCTGAACAACCGGTATATCTGTCCCTGCAGTAGAAACTGAGACCTCAACCTGACTGTTCACTAGTGGGGTAGACCACTGATCTGGCGACCGCTGTACCGATACACTGCACCTTTTTGACCTCCGTCTGGTAACCGGCGGTAAAGAAAGAAACACTGCTTGTCCGTCTATCAGATCCCTAGATCGATTAAGTCTACGACCTCTAACCCAGAGTGCTCGGGGAATATCTGCCTAGTCGGATGCAATGGTGCTAAACTACCTTGCAAAAAGATAAATAAAGCATAATAAAGAAATAAATGACCAGAAAAACGGACAGCATAACAGCTTAAATACAGACAACACACAGTTGGCAAGCACAAGCTGAATGAACTGTTCTCAACCACTGATCACTGTTCCCAAATCACTGCCTCGAATCTGGATCTGATACCCGCAGATATAACTGATTCCTAAATACTGATGTCTGCAGGCCTGATACCCAGACTTACAAACTGATACATACATTCCTGTAGAGACACACTCTAAAATCACATAGCAAGCAAATGAGAACCAAAACACCCCTATGTTGGGATAGGGTTTCCCTGTCCTATTTTATCAGGAGCTAGGGTTTCACTACGTACACAGCGGTTTTCAAACAACCTATGATCGGGTAAGCAACCTGTCCTAGTTTGGAATAGTCACTATGGATTCCGATATGCACTAGGTCGAATGGTCAAAAAGGGTGCCCCGGTAAAAACCGAGGTTTGTGTTCCCGTCGTGGCAGAGCCCGTAACCGGTCAGCCTTATGGCACGCTTCTCAAAGCGGGCCTCCGGCAAACCGTTCAGGAATAGCATACGGCAAACACGGTGTCCTAGGCACACCAATGCACATGCAATGCAAAGAAACACATAAGTGTAAACAAAACAAGATATCATGAGTTCGAGTCAAGTTCTCTAACTCCCCAGCAGAGTCGCCAGAAACTGTAGATGTGCCCCGAGGACTCCCAAAGCTCCGCGCTTGCGAAGGCGCGAAATCTCGTTTGCTCTTTAGCATACTACAGTTCAAACTCAAATGTCACGGTTCTGAATCTAATCTCGCAAAGTACAATGCAAGACCAATAAATCACCAAAGAGTCCAAATCCGGCAAATCGTTTTGGAAAACTAATTTTTGTAAAGAAGTGCCAAACATGGACTGCTTTGCCAGATACAAAGTCGCCACCTAAATATTTATTTTGGGGGAATTTAGGAAACCCTGACTCGTTGCCTAAGGCCACGTGTCCGTCATCACCAAAGTTGCCTCGGCTCGGGAACTTGGGTACGAGAGGGGAAGGTCATGCAATGAGCACCCCCGCTCGCCCGATCAAAGATCAGCCTATACTAAGCACGATATCTTGTTTTTGAAAACACATGCGTTCTTATTCCATTTATTAGCTAGAATTACTATGTGATGCACACAACACACAAGTATAGACTAGATCGCCTAATTTGGAACAAAGCATTGCATATTTGTTGTTTGAAAAATGGTTTGAAGTTTGCTACTTGAGTGTAGGCTAAATCGAGGATTCAATGAATTGTTCCAATTCAAGCAATCCAACATTCACCCACAAGCATTCAGGCAGTTATATCACATAAGCAAATAGCCTCATGGCAAGCATGCTATCATGGCAACACTCACACATATGCAAGATGCTAAAGCATAAAAGCTTACCTAGTACTCCGAGCCAAAACAATAGCTAGTTATAATCATGCATGATCCTAGCTATGTTTAAATGGCTAATGCAACACATGCAAAATGTAACTAGAAATAGGCTCGGCTATTCTAAGATGGCATATGAGATGCGACAATTCGATACATGTATTCAAGTAGGAATTGAAATACGATGCAGTTAGTATGATGCGCCGAGCCCGGTGCATGTAGTACAGATTAATGATGCAAACATGCATAGCATAAGGATGCTAAATGAAATATGCCCTAAAACTAACCATCGTAAGCAGTTAAGTAAAAGGGAGAAAGACATGGGGTTGGAAGACATGCATCACACACACACACGCTTATTACACAATTGTGCCCTGTCGACGGAGGGTCCGAAAGAATAATACAAATCAACTAATTAATCAACTAACAAGCTAATTAATTATTACACAACTCTTAACTAATTAAACAAATTAATTAAGCTACAAAATCAATAAAGCGGCCTCGATAAGAGGGACAAATGCATGCTTGATCGGCTTCGCTCAGAAATCCGTTACCATGCCTCATGTTGCCTCTGTTTTGCACCTCTGAAAACTGTGAAAAGTCCTGTGATGCTCTAGAACCACTTCATGGACATACTGAGAGGCCATCGGCCAAATGGTGAAGCCATCGGCTAAAGGAAAGGTGTCATCGACCATTTATGAGGTCATCGGCCAAACACTTTTAGCCGATCGGCACACCAGATAGCTGATCAGCCATCTTTTCCTGTAAAATGCTGTTTTGCTGCAGCAGAGGACAAACAGAGGTATGGCAATACATTTGCAAGAAAATGTTTGCAACTACACCCCTTATCATGTTTAAGGATCAAAGGTGTGTAGTTCTCGACCCTCAGGCCACCAATCACACATTCCAATGCATGATGGCCAAAGGAGCCAAGTGTGCAATTCAAAATGGAATGAATGCACCAAAATCACATAAGAGACCTCAACCTCTATCATGTTTGATCAAGAGGCAAGGCATGCACACACAATGCTATGCAAACATGCAAGCATGATGCGATGAAATTAGCATGCAACAACATGTAATGGAATTAGCATGTAACAACATGCAATGTACCAAGTATGCAACAAGCATGCGACAACATGTAAGGCAAGCATGCAACAACATGTGAAAATGGGCTTAAACTAAAATGGACAGCTCTCAAACATGCCCAAATCAGTGGCCAAAAGTGCTAAAATGATGGTACCAAAATGCAAAACAAACATGCATGCCAATTGGTTCATAAGCTAGGCAACAAGACACGACTTCTCAAACATGAGCAAGGTGTGACAAACATGAGAACATGGCAATGTAATAAGGTCTGAAAATATGTGAGGAATGATGCCAAATCAACCAAACAAAGCAAGTATAGCATGCAAGAAAGCCTAAAGCTTAAGGCTAGCCAAGGGACTCAAACCATGGCCACACAAGGCAAGCCTCAAAGGGTAAGGGCACCCAAACAGTCCCAAGGAAGGTCAAGATAGGGCCAAAAACAAGCTTAAACCTAGCCAACACAAGCTAGAACAAAAGCCCAAAAGCATGAGGCATGCAAGGCTACAAAAGAGGTGTTATACTACACCTATCAAAACCAAACATGGCATGACTTAACCAATGAAAACAGAGTTATGGCATGGTAAAACAAGACTAAAAACCCACTTAGATGGCATCTCAAAGACCTAAGCATGGAGGCATGCACAATGATCCATTCATGAGGCATAAAACATCAACCTCCCAATGCATGGAGAAGATGACAAATGCAAGTGTATGGCCACACTTCATGGACTGAAATCTCATATGGAATGATGCCAAATCATAAGAATGGTCCTAGCAATGCATACTAATGACTTGGACACTCAAAGCCAACAAGCTAGGTTGAACCATGGCTATACAAAACAATGCAAGCATGACCAAAACAACACCAAACAGACCTTAAGCATGGTAAAACAAGGCTAAAAGCTTCTTTGGGTCAAGCCAAAATCATGCTAAAAACATGGCTTAAAGCACAAAGCATGTTAAGGCAATTTCATGGAAATGCACTACAAGTGTATGAGGCATGCAAAGGCTAACCAAACCAAACCTAAATAGAGGTATGAAATGGTAAGACAACACCAAATACATGCTGAAGTGGACACAACATAGGCTAGAATGACATGCTACTTCATGAAGCATACAAGACTAGTGTGTGTGATTTACACTACAAGTGTATAAACTATGCATGGAGTGATCAATCCAAGCAAAAATAGTGGTAAGCCTCAGCAAAATAACCACAAATACATGCTAATAGACAAGCTAAAACAAACCTAACAAACATGCTCACACACGAGGCATTTAAGGCAAGTATTGAAGACACAAGGAGAGGAGATGACCCTCTCCTTTTTGGGACCTTAAAATACCATCCCCACCACTGAAATCCAAAGAGAAGGCCAAAACAAGGTGATCCCGAAGCTCACAAAGAAGGCACAAAAGCAAGGCCAAACAAGGCCTAAGGGGCGGTAAACAACCCTAAACACAAAAGTGACCTTAAACAAAGGTCTTAAGCATAAAAAATCAGAACTTTTTGTAGTTTAGAGTTAAGCTTAAAACAATATGCAAATAGGTCTAAAAGCTTAAGGAAAAATGGGGGTTTAAAAGCAAGAAGCTCACCCTTGAAGAACACCTTCAAGAACACTACTCCAGCAGCCTCCTCTGGCCAAAACCAGCTCAAGAACACTAAAAACAACTCCTAAGGACCTCAGCAACCAAAGGATGGTGTTCTACTAGGTGTTTGTGTGCAATAGTAAGACAAAAAGACACTTTAGGGCACAAAACAAGGATCAACAAGGAGATATAGATACAAATGTATATCTATCTCTCAAGACTCCATTTTCTGAACCTCTGAGAAGGGAGGAGGGGCTCCCTTCTAATAGAATTCCAATTCTCAAGCTTGTTGAGCAAGCTTGAGTCTTGAAACAAATCCCTCCATACACGTGTATGGAGGATGTGAATTGTGGATACCAGCTGTCACAGCTAGCAGAAAATATCTGCAAAAAGCAGATGGAAAGGTCTCGGCTCAAAAATATGGCTGATCGACCAACATAAGTGCCGACCAACCAAAAGGAGTGCCGATCGGCCAAAACTTTTGGCCGATGGAAAGAACACAAGGCCGATGGCATCATCCCTTGGCCGATGGGTTGAAGGGATGGCCAACAAGCCACTCTCTTCCCTCAGAAGCAAAAACACAAGTGTTTGGTCCACAACCAAGCACAAAACAGACAAGTTGCGAGATCTTAAGGCAAGGCGCACGGCCGAGACCTCAGGGAACTCAAAACGAACACGAGCATGGATGATCATCGAGTGTTCAAACGATGACATCCAAGTCTTGAGGACGGTAAAAAATGGGGTGTCTACACCCTCGATTCTTAAGTCATCACATATTGAATTTGCGTCGATTGATGGCGTGCGAATCAAGCCTACCTCTCCTTTGACCTGTTTGATGATAAGCAGAAGTGGGGTGGACAGACATCTCCTGAAAATACTCTATTTGTGCTCTATTTTGTATCTGTTGTAGCTGGGCAGTACTAAACATTAGTGGCCAGCTAGCCACCTTTACTGTATGGCCGGCCACTTCTTCTAGCCGGCCGGGCGGCCACCTTTTTCAGCCAAGTAGTTTTATTTTTCCTATAGAACAGAACAGAGGATGAGCTAAAAACAGTACATTTTTTTGGCAGCAAAACAGAGGCATTTTGGCAGCCAAACAAAGGGCATTTTCAGATGGAAAATCCGCGTGCATGCATAAGTCATTCCTCACTTCTTGGGGCCCGTTAAAATTGGGTTCACTAGTGGTGTGTTGCAATTAATTAACTAGTTAGAATAGCAACTTAATTTACGTTGCAAATAGTTAGTTAATTCATTTTAAAGTGATTAATTAGCTAGAGTAGTTAGTTCATTTTGTTTTGTAATTAATTCATAGCTATTCATTTTTGTATTGTAAAAATTAGCTAGTGTAGTTAATTTATTTCATTTGGTTTGTAATATCTAGTTAATTCGTAGTAATTAGTTGGGACATTTATTCGCACCCTCCTGAGCGAGGGCAAAAATGTAATAATGTGTATGTCTTCCAATCCCCATTTCTTTCTCCCTTTTATTTTCTTGCTTATGATGGATAGAATAGAGTATCATGTTTTAATTAGCATTTTCCATGTACAAAGTATCCATTTGTCTTGCACGCATAAGGTTCGGTTCATCATTCTAACGGCATTGTCATTTATTACTTTCTTGAATACGTGCGTTACCGTATGCTATCAAAGTAATTCACATGACATATTAGCCAACTGGACCTATTAGCTGCCTTTTTGTATGAGTTACATTAGCCATCTTGTATCGTTAGGATCATGCATTTTTTTTTCTAACTCTTTTGTTTCTTTTTGGTTTGCCTTGTAGTACGAGCTGAGCACTTATTGCTTTAGCATATCGCATGTGTGTGATTGTTGCCATATCAAGCATGATACCATGAGGCTAAATGCTTAAATGATATACCTATTTTGAATGCCTATGGATGAAGGCTAATTGCTCAAATTGGGATGATTTGATCGAATGTACATATGGGATCACGTTTTCAAGTGGTGCATATTCAAAAACTTTTCAAAACATACATGAAATCAAAGTTTTCTATTTTTTTTCAAATTAGTCTATACTTGTGTGCAACACATAGTAAATTAGTCTAAATAATCGGAACAAAAGCATATAATGTAAATAAGAATCACATCATAATTAGTAGAGGTCGATCTTTAATCGGCGAGTGGGGTGCTCAATTGATGACCTTCCCCTCTCGTACCTAAGTTCTCGAACCAAGACACTTTGGTGATGACAGATAAGTGGCCTTTGGCATGAGTCACGGGTTTCCTAAATTTCCTAAAAACATTTAGGTGGTGACTCTGTAATCTGGCAAAGTAGTGCATTTTTGGCATTTTTTATTCAAAATCGATTTTCCAAAAGAATTGTCGGATTTGGACTCATTTGTGTTTATCTATTTCACATTGCACTTGTGAAATCAGATTCAGAACCACGGGACTCCGAACTATAGGGCTAGTCATATCTGAAATGAGCACAAAAGCAAGCTACAATTTTTGGCGACTCTGCTAGGGATTTTGGAGAACTTGCCTTGAAATTCATAATGTGAAATTTTACCTACAGCTATATGTTCTTTGCATTTGCATTTGCGTTGTCACTATAAGTCACTATGTTTTTCGTCTGCTATTTTTGGACGGTTTGCCAGAGGCTTGCCCAAAAGCTTGCCAAAAGGTAGACCGGTCATGGGCTTTGCCATGTTGGGAACACAACCCTTGGATCTAGACTACCGTTGTACTGTTTGATCCTTTTTTCACTTCTCGGTGTTAGGTGTGAGAGGTATATTAGGTAGTCTTGCTAAGGTACCCCTCTTGACCATTCAGCCTACTGCAGATAGTAAGCCATAGTAACTGATCCAAACTAGGACAGAATGCTCACCCTTATGCAAGATTGCATGAAAACCACTTGCTTAAAGTAGTGAAACCCTAGTTCATGCCAAAGATAGGACAGGGTAACCCTACCCCCTCATAGGGGTACTTTGGCTCTCTTTTAACTAGTATGTGCTTTAGAGTGAAACTGTATAGGAATGTGCATATCAGTGGTACAGGTTGGTATCTGATTTGGGGCAGAATTCAGTATGGAGTCTAGTACTACAACTTTGATCATGTCTATGTTGATAACATATTAGTTGAGGTGTTGTGCGGTTTCTGATTACTGCTCTTTTGCTTTATTTCTTTTGCTAGGTAGTTTAAACCATAGCTTTAGAAGGTTCTGATACCCCGCAAGCACTCTGGACCCGAGTTGAAAGACTGTGCAAGGTTGGAGATTTTGTTCGAGGACAGCCCATGTTCACCTCACTATCACCGGTTACAAGGCGAAGAACGGTTAGGTAGAATTCACCAGTCCAGTTCTTGCAGCAATCACCTCTCAGCTCACCTGTGTCCAGTCCGATTTAAGAACAGTCATCTACTTCTAGTCCAGATCAAGAACAGTCACCTATTCCAATGGCACAGTATCCCCCGTTAAATATGGAGGACTTAATACTCCAACTGTAACAAACAGTTGAGACATTACAGCAGGACGCGGCCCATTAGGCCAAGGTTATAACTAGGCTACAGCAACAGCAACCGCAGCCAACAGCAGCCTCTACATCACATGTGCCCACTGCGGCTATCCCTGTGCCTAGTGTCACTGCTAATACTGCCACTGCTTAAGATCCACAAACCCAGGGTAGTCTGGTTTTTCCAGTCCCAACAGAACCTATCCCAGCACAAGCTTTCAAAGCCCCAGTTTATCCAATTGAGGCACTGTTCGAATTCAAGGTTGATCCTACTGCGCTCAAAGTCAACAAACTAGAGAAGCTATTCAAAAAAGCACAAGGAATCAACTCCATTCCAGACATAGAGGATGGATACACTGAATCGGCAGTTACATTACCAGAGTGGTTCAAGATGCCACACATTGACCGCTTTGATGGTTCCGGGGACCCGATGGTTCACTTACGACTATTTTCAGATATCTTACGGCCGATGGGCTTAACTAGACTGCAGAAGCTATCTCTCTTCGGTCGCACTATGTCGGGTATAGCGGCCATTTGGTATGCCAAGTTAGAAGATTCAATAAAGCAGAACTAGGAGGAGTTAGCCGAGTCCTTCATCACTCAGTACTCTTATAATACGCAAATCAAGGTCACAGCTCGTGATCTCAAGGCGACACGTCAAAAGCCAAAGGAAGGTTTCTCTAAGTTTGTGGCAAGATGGTCGGCTAAAGCGTCCATGATGATCGTTCGACCTTCAGAGAAAGATCAAATCCAAATGGTTATCTGGAATCTGCATGGCAAGTTATTGCAAAAAATAATTGTCCTCCCCCTAGTTACACTCAAAGAACTTCATGAGTTGGGGGTTCAAATCGAGGATACCATGAAACAGGGGATTATCACCGACGATAAGAAGCCGGCTAAGAGGCCGTTTGTCCGCAATTCCAATGCTTCCAGTGGTAGCACAACTGCGAGGCCATCTGGCGTGAATGTTGTCACCACAACAAAAACTACCCACCCTTTCGCCAACCAAGGCCCGTAAACACCATCCAACCTTACTCAACCTCCGGGTAGAATTTATCACCCACTATACATGACCCTATCCAAAGCCATGTAAGTGCTGATCAAGAAAGGGCACCTCAAGCCCTTAGAACCTGGCCCACTTCCTAATCCTCTTCCACCCAAGCATAACCTTGCAAAATATTGTGCTTTTCACTAGCAGCACGGTCATGACACTAACCAGTGCTTCCGCTTGCGTCATGAGATTCAGGATCTCATTGACAACAAAGTCATCGCTCCACCCCAGAAACCAAATGTAACCACAAATCTACTCCTGGCCCATAAGCAAGTCCCTCCACCTCAAAACCTCAACCTTATCCACACACTGGCCACTTCTTATGACCCCAATGTATATATTACCCCCTTCTACTTACCAAAACCGATGTTGTTCATTCTTGAGGGCACAGATTTGTGCATGATGGGCGCATCTAATCTACAACCTGAGCCTCACAATTTGGTGACAATACCTACAATAAAGGAGGTTTTTGCCTCGGAGGGAGGTACTGGTTTGTCGTCGGGGTGTCTCAAGGACCTATTTGAAAAGGCATATGATCCAAGTTGCTATGTCGGGCCAAATACTCAAACTAAGTGGTGTTACCCACCTTGATGGAGATTAATGTGGTTAGGGAGGATGGCCCGAGCCAAGGGTTGGACGACCTGGCCGATCTTGAAAAAGGATCTAGACAACCTGCAATTCTTTGATGAGCATGATTAACGAGATGAACAGATCGGGTGGATCGACCTGGATGAATCGACTGATAATACCGAATGGCTGAGTGACGAGCCAAACAAGGAAGGAAAAACGGGGATGCCAGAGGGAACAAAAGTTGAGATAATGGTGGTAGCCGAGAAGGCTGATGAAAAAGGAAACTTCAAGAGGGCACATGTGTGGAAAAATCAATCCGGGAATTGGGTTTGGCAAGGACTACGGATACTGAACTGGAAGTTGCACTAATGTAGTTTGATAGAGAAAGAATTGAAGACAGCCAGAAAACCGCAACTGCGTGTCATCCTAAAGGGGACACTTGTACTGTGAAGATGATTCAAGTAGAGCCAAACAATTGTTTGCCGGCAGCTGAGGGCGAGTGGTGGGACGACAATGATTTGCATCTGGCCTATGTTGACGAAAACTGGGGAGACTGCATCCCAGATAATACATGGTATGTTGAGGAGATAGACCATCTTACCCGAAGTGGACGGTACTTTAAGACGCCACACCTGGATCAAGCAGAGCCATCAAGAAAGGGCAAGGAGGTTAAGAAACAGAAAGAGCAGCAACTAAAAGAAGAACTAGTTCTAAAGCAGCTCAAGAAAATCCAATCTGATATCTCTATCTAGGGGCTCCTTATGGCTTCACGGGTGCACCAACAGACAATATTATCGGTGATGGACAAGGCTAAATTGTCCATTAATACTACGCTCGAGCAACTTGTGGGCCTAGTCTTTCCAAGTGGTGCCAAGCCAATGCTCACTTTCTCTGACAAAGAGATGTCGCCAGAAGGCTTGGCTCACAATAAGCCATTATACATATTCGTGGAGTGCAAAGAGAAGTTGGTGCCAGTTGTGTTGGTAGACACTAGTTCTGCCATTAATGTTTGTCCATATCGCATTGCTTACATAATAGGCCTCAAACCGACAGACTTCATCCCTATGGCCCAAGTGATATGGGCGTATGACAATACAAGCAGAGAGGTCATGGATACAACGAAAGTGTAGGTTCAGGTAGGCCTGTCAGAGCAAGAGATCGAGTTCCACGTCTTGGATGTGCCGGCTGCCTTTAACCTGTTATTAGGGAGGCCTTGGTTATATCACGTGAAGGTTGTCTCCTCCACCCTCCATCAAATGCTAAAGTATCCTCATGAGGGAGGAGTAGCAATAGTTTTTGGGAACTCATCTATCCATCAACCACTAGAGGTGACTACGCCAGTGCTAGAGATCAACCATGGCGACAAGGATGTATTCCTCTCAATATTTACTCTAGCGAAAGTTCGAGTAGTGCAGACCATTCTAGCTGCAGACGAAGGCATGTACGTCAGTGCCCAGTCCATCTATTTCATAAACAAGCTACAGCATATCCCAAGAATGGGGCTTGGAAGGAGTGGGCGAAAAGGTGTTACAACGTCAGCCGAGGCATCACACAACCCGCATACCCTTAGGTTCGGCTATTTGCCAACTAGAGAGGACTAGATTAGAAAGGGGAAAGAAATGAGGGGCAGAGCCAAGGCCAAAAGAGCTAGGAAGCAGTATGAGCTCGTCCACAAGCCGATCCGGGGGACATTGAACGGCCGTTTTGTTTGAGAATGAGAGGATTTCTCTTTTTGTAGCTTTCCCGAGCCTTGGGTAAATTCCTCGAAAAAGAGCATCCCCGAATTCGAGATTTTCTTTGACCATCAGCTGCAGGACAGTGATGATGAAAGGGCTGAACCAAGCATCAACACTGACCAAAGCAAAGAAGATGACTCAGACAACAGCGAGGCTGAAGTAGGGGCACCACTGGCCAGTCTCCTGACAGATCCCGTGACCGACCTAAAGAACTTAGGGGATAACTTTACTGTCTCCATGATCAGGGAAAAACTGGGTGTGGACCCAACTAGTGGTATTTTGGATACATCGAGGGCACCAGGTCTTACTTAGCAGTTGGAGAAAGGCTATCTTTCCAGTTCTGAATCGGGTGATGAGCCAAAATCTAATTCCATCGAGTCTGTGGAGTCAGAATCAAATTCAAGTCAGTCCGGGAGTCTGAGTCTGGCATTCCCGGGGGTGGTAACTCGGATGCCAAAGTCCTATCGAGGTCTTTTTTTTTCTTTCGCTTTTGAATCGATTGTAACCAAAGAGCCAGAACTTATGAATAAGAACTCTGCAGATTCTCTGTACTTTTCTGTGCCACTAGTTTATTGCATTGACCAAGATTTTTAGAATTTTAATAAAAATGAAGAGGAAGAAATTCCTCTAGCTTTGAAAAACTTGATTAATCAAGAGAATGAGTGGTATGCTAAGCCCTATCTTAATGAAATCATTGCCATTAATATGGGCACTGAGAAGGATCCGCGCTTGGTCTTGATCGGGTCCACGTTGTCTTCAGAGGAGCGCGAGCGTTTAACCGATTTATTAAAATATTTCAAAGATGTTTTCGTGCGGTCCTATAAAGATATGCTTGGAATTGATCCTGAGATTGTATAGCACCGGATCCCTCTTGACCCTGAGGCCCGACCAGTCAAACAAAAACTACGCAAAATTCGTCCGGAGTGGGCACTAAAAATCAAGAAGAGGTCACCATGCAGATTGATACAGGATTCTTGTTAGTATCCGAGTATCCAACCTGGTTGGCCAATATTGTCCCAGTATCGAAGAAGGATGGCGGAATCCGAGTTTGTGTCGACTTTTGAGATCTGAACAAAGCGAGTCCGAAGGACGACTTACCACTGCCGCACATAGATGAGTTGATAGACTTTATTGTGGGTCATGCCTTGCTTTCCTTTATGGACGGGTTTTCTGGGTACAATCAGATTCTGATGGCACCAGAAGATAGGGAAAAGACTGCTTTCACCACACCTTGGGGTACTTACTACTATCGAGTCATGCCTTTTGGGCTGAAGAATGCTGGGGCCACTTATCAGAAGACTATGACCACCATCTTGTATGACATAATCCATAAAGAGGTTAAGGTGTACGTGGATGATATGATTGTCAAATCTACAGAGCGAGAAGGCCACTACACTACACTGGAAAAATTCTTTCAATGAATCAAGGAATACATATTGAGGCTAAACCCACAGAAATGCACCTTTGGGGTGACAGCAGGAAAAATGCTAGGATTTCTGATCACACAAAGGGGAATTGAAGTAGATCCTTCCAAAATCAAGGCCATCTTAGAAATGCCACCACCAAGGACTAAAAAGGGTAGGCGGCTTTTTAGGTAAAGTGCAATTCATAAGATGGTTTATTTCTAAATTAACCTTGACTTGTGAACCATTGTTTGGTCTCCTGAAGAAAGGGAAGAAGTTCTGATGAATGATCGATGTCAAATTGCCTTTGAGCAGGTCAAGCAATATCTCTAGAATTCACATGTGTTGTCACCGCCAGAGCCAGGGAAGCCTTTGATTCTGTATTTGTTAGTGACAGACTCAACCATAGGGTCATGTTAGCTCAAGAATCTAAATATAGAGTGGATAAGGCCATCTATTACTTGAGCAAGAAGATGTTGGACTATGAGACCTGCTATACTCCCCTCGAGAAAGCTTGCTTAGCCTTGGTATGGGCTACCAGGAAGTTGAGGCACTACTTGTTAACTCACTCCATAATCCTGGTTTCGAGATTAGATCCCATCAAATATCTCTTTGAGAAACCAGCGCTTATGGGTAGGCTAGCTTGCTAGCTGTTTCTTCTCTTTAAATTTGATCTCAAGTATGTCACGCACAAATCTATTAAAAGGAGAGCTGTAGCAGAATTCCTAGCAGATCATTAGGTAGAAGGAGATGAGGCAGTGAAGTACCTGTTCCCAGATGAAGACATTCTACAGGTGGAAGAGGAAACATGGACGATGTTCTTTGACGGAGCGTCTAATTAGTATGGTTATGGGATAGGTGTGTTACTGATAACACCCGACGATTCCCATATACCCCTAGCCTTCAAACTCTAGGTCGAAGTGTCCAACAATGAAGCAGAATACGAGGCGTGTATTGCTAGTTTGGAAGCTGCCCAAGAACTAAGGGCAATAAAGCTGGATGTCATCGGAGACTCGAACTTGGTTGTGTCTCAAGCAAATGGAGACTGGAAAGTCAAAGAGGAGAAAATAAAGGTTTACCATCAAGCCCTGGATATTCTGATTCCGAGGTTTGAAAAGCTAACATTCACGTATCTACTGAGAGAGAGCAATCAGTTAGCTGATGCCTTGGCAACTCTATCTTCTATGGTAGACATCCCGCTTGGAGTTAAATTGCATCTGATCATCGTTGAACAGAAGTACACACCTGCCTATGAAACCATTGCCGCAATAGATGAAGTTCATGACAAGAACCCCTGGTATTACGACATTTGGAATTTTCTGGAAAAAGAGACGTATCCACCAGGGGCAAATGCCAAAGATAAATAGGGAATATAGCATACGGCCGTCCAATTTATCATCTGCGGGGGCAAGTTATACAAAAGACGTCATCTGGGAATGCACAAGCTGTGTGTTGAAGAAGAGGACTCGAAATGTCTCATGGAGGCTATCCATAGAGGAGAGTGTAGGGCATACATGAATAGTGTGATGCTAGCCCGAAAGATCCTCAGACAAGGTTATTACTGGTCAACCATGGAGGAGGATTGCATTGGTTTTGTATGGCGATGCCACAAATGTCAAATTCATGCCAATCGTATGAACATCCCGCCGTCCAAGCTCTACAACATGACTTTGCCATAGCCGTTCTCAGTCTGGGAAATTGACGTTATCGGTGCAGTCTCACCAAAGGGCTCAAATGGACATGAGTTCATTCTGATGGCAATTGACTATTTCACGAAGTGGGTGGAAGCTCAGTCTTATGTTGTGCTGAAAGCGTCGCATGTAGCCAAGTTTATCAGAAATAACATCATCTACTGATATGGGGTTTCGAACGAGATCATATTAGATAACGGCTCAAATTTCAAGAAAGAGGTAGTGGATCTACTCGAGAAATATAAAGTGGCTTTTCACAAGTCATCAACATATAGACCTCAGACCAATGGAGCTGTTGAGGCCGCTAATAAGAATATAAAGAACATCTTACAAAAGATGGTGGAGACCTATCTGGATTGGTCGGATAAGCTACCCTTTGCTCTCTGGGGCTACAGAATGTCGATACGGACATCTGCAGGGGCAATCCCCTATTCTATGGTATATAGGATGGAAGCTGTTCTGCCAATAGAGATTGAAGTACCAACACTGTGAATAATGGCTGAGTGTTAGATAACAAAAGCGGATTGGCAACAGAACGGGTTCGAAGAGCTGATGCTATTTGATGAGAGGAGATTAAAGGCATTATATCACATCTAGGGCTACCAACGCAGAGTTGCTAGGGCATTTAACAAGAAAGTTAAGTCCAGGAATCTCAAAGAAGGAGACATGGTACTGAAATACAACCGAGCTCCCATCCATGACCCCAGTGGCAAGTTCTGACCAAATTGGACGGGTCCCTACATCATCAAATCTATCTGATCAGGAGGGGCAATCATTCTCATAAACCTAGATGGCCTGGAGTTTTCACAGCTGATCAATATGGACAAGTTGAAGAAATATTATCCTTGAGAGGGTCATTAGGCCGAAAACCCAGAAGGGCGACCTAGGCAAAAATTAGAGCATGAAAAATTAGAAATGAAGAAAAATCGAGCTCGCCAGGTCGAAAACCCGGAAGGGCAACTTTGGCAAAAGTTAGAGCGCAAAAGGAGAGAGTTAATACTCGAGTGAACCTGAACCGAACTACGTAAGGCCTAATTCCCATCTTTGGGATACGTAAGCAACTTCATCCTGAAATTCGGTCATAACCATCTCCAACTCAACTATCCTGTTTGTTTGTTAGATCGGGCCAACTTTTTCCATTATCTATTAGCTTGGTTGTGTGATCTTCATTTTGGTAGAAGGGCCGGTTGTAAAATAGAGCAGTGATAGTGAATGCAGTTATAGGTAGTTGTGATCTGTTGATTCAGGGTTGTGTATCTTGAGGACTGATTTTGTGCGTATCAGGCGGTGATCATTTATGAAAATGGTTTTGAAATGTTTTAATAAAAGTGGATTTGCTCAAAATTTTATTTTTTACAACTTAGACCGTTTTGGGACCAAAAAGAAAATTTTCAGTACTAACAACTTTAATTCCTTTGATTTCAACACCAAGTACATTCTCCAACTCTCTAATTAAATCAAAGTTGTTTTTACATCATAAAACTTGAAAAGAAAAGTCAAAGCAATAAACTAAGGACATAGATGAGTCAGGCGTTCCTGCATCCTCTTCTCATGCTTGTGGAAGCCTCTATAGCCAAAGATGGCCCGACCTCTGTCTCCTCCTCAAGCCAAGTCAAGCACTTGCCAGAAAGGGCATAACTAAAACTAGGGGCAGGGGCCAGAAGCTCTCTCATTCTCCAAGCAATGAGATATCGGGGCAAGTGCAAGGCAAGAACCGAAAAGGAAGCCGTGTATTCCACCCATTTACCTAGGCAAATCTGATCATGTCCAAACTGACGTTTGAATCGGACAAGGAAATAGAACGCGGTGTATAAGGCCAATTAACTTTACACCCGATTGTCGGGATATACAGTAACTCATCTCAATCAAATCAAGCCAGGGGCAATGCCAAGCGATGTCAGCCGCAGATCTGCTGCATATCCAATCACACCACAACCCCTCTGAAGGGAAGTCCACTAGCCGCTGGCGAAAGAAGTAGGCTCTAGCTGAATATGCGGGACAAGGGTCCACCACTTTTAGTTTGTTCATCAACCACACCTGGGAAGGGATGAAAAATAAGAGAGATAAAAGAATATAGAGGTGTACACGGAGAGAAAAGTAAATAAAGGGGCTTATAGAAAAATAGAGCATGAGTGCCGAGTGATGTGAGTAAACATAAGAAAGGTGGGGAACCATACCAGAAGAAGTCGTCGGCTTCCCACAAACCAAGTGGTTTCTTACCAATGAAAAGCGTCTAAACCCATCAGGGTCTTGGCCAGTGCCAAGCCAATGTAGCTCTTACCCTCTTTTAGACATTGGGTCACTTCAATTAACCTAATGCTGGCTCTGCCATTACTAGGGACAAGAAGAAAGTGCGCGAGCATACATAAACAGAGGGCATGTTACCAGTAACCTCACCAAAGAAGGTCACCTCTATTGCCAATGTCAAAAAGCCGATGAATCAAGCTGGGTATATCTAGCTCCCCGTTATGATCTAAAGATCGGGCTTCATGCAAAGTGAGCCCACACATCCGTCCCAAAGCCTGAGCATGGCCAAAATGAGGCTGAGGCATGATTTCCTCATCGCACCGGGATTCCATCAATGCGTGAAACTCTTCAAGAGTCAGACACATTTCCTGTGTGTAATTGGTCCCAACATCGGACCGCAGTATGAAGGAACAGAAAACAAAGTGAAGTGCGGCTCAACGGAAAAAGCATGTTTATGCCGAAACCTCAAAAATGTTCCTTTTTCGTGCCATCCAAAGTGGATATCCAATCTTTGAGCTTCTCGGTAAGGAATATCTCCATTTGTAGAAGAAATAGCAGCAAAAATAAGGTTCTAGCAAAGAAAATATGAAGGAAGACCTTTTGTAGAAGATAAGGCTGTGAATGTCAGCCAGCTGATGAACCACCACAACTGGCTGGCCAGTCACATTTTCTGGCCGGCCGGCCGTCCACTTTGTGGGCCTGGCAGGTTTAGCAGTTTAGTTTTGACCGATCTTTGTGTTTTGGGGTCTTGTTTTGAGTCTTTTGTTTTTTTAGCAAGCGAATAGCTGAGTTTAGGTTGTTTTTACTTTGTTTTCTGTTTATCGAATTGTATTTTGTATTTTGGTTGTTGGTCGGCTCATTATCTGATTAAGAACATCATTCCAATACAAGCATTCTCGGTTTCAAATACCATTTCATTTTCATTCTATGTAAGTGCGGTCCTCATGATGCATAAACAAAGCTTTTCTTTTATAAACTGTAGGGTTTTACCTTGATCATAGTTTTTACAAAAGAGAGAATACAAGTCTTTTCAAAAACAAAAAGTAAAACCTATCTGAAGCTATACATATGCTAAGCTACCCAAATAAAAGAAACTAAGCAAAAGAGTATAAAAATTTGTGCTAGTCGCATCAAGCTCGAGAGGCCCTTTTCGTCCTCTTCCTCATAGGGGACTCAAGGGCACTGTCTCCGTCGGCACCACTATCAGAATCAGACTCCGACCCAGAACTGGCATCACCATCTCCACTCTCTGACTCAGAGCCAGCCTCGGCATCCTCCTCGCTACCGGACCCCGAGCCGGCATCATCATCCTCGCTCTCGAACTTAGAGTGTCAACTCACTGCCTCCTCAGTGTCGCTGGTCTCAACATCGTCACCACTCAAAATCTGCTCTGAAGAAGGGGAGGTCTCTTCTATCTAGAACTTGATGCTCTGACCCTGGGCACCTCTGCTCCTGCCTCGACCTCGACGTTTATCTGGGCCGCGTACTGGAGCCTGTCTACCTCTCCTCCTGGCCGCTAGTGCCCTCGGTGCAGGTGGGATCTAAAAACAAGTATCAGAGTATCAGTTACAGTATGAGTATGTTGCAAAATGTAGTATGCAGTATGAGTATGATGCGAAAAGTAGATTCAGTATCAGTGTAGTGTTAGTGCATCAGTGTGGTGTGAGGCAGTACCAAAATGCATGTCAGTTTACAGTATGACAGTGGGGATATGACAGTGTGGAGCACAACAGTGTGAGTCAGTAATGCAATGCATGAGAGGAAGGAAAATATACCTGGATACCATGAAGAGCAAGCAGCGTCTCTCTTCTCTGCACCATGTAGACGAGAGAAGCAACCAGCTAAAGAAGGCCCTCCATATACTCTGTGGGCGCCTGCAAGGGAATTCGACTAATCCATATCTAAAAAGGAAAATGAGGGGTGCAAGTTGTCAAGTGTGGTCCATACCTGAGATGCACCCGAGGCTCTAACATACCCATGCCCCACTTCTGATGGCTCTATCTAAATCTGATAGGTCGTCCCGTTCGGCCACTATCAAGGAATCGCGGTAGGAATCGCTGGCCAACCAACTGCATGTATAATGAGAGGGGCCTCTCCAACATCAGCCTTGGCCCCTTGAGCAGCCTCTCCGACACAAGGGGCACCTGCAGCATCACCGGCATGAACTCCAATCAGGGGTGGCATAAGGTGAGTCCTGATGAAGGCTGTATACTCTCCGTCTTACCAAAAATAGTCTACATCCTGCCCCTCCATGAACTGAATAATACCCTCAACTGAGAGGCTATCAGCTGACCTCATAGATACTGGAGGCAGAACAGGAATAACTGGAGTAGGTAGGCCCATGGTCTGGCGTACAAAACGTTCACTCAAAAACCAACCCCGGCAGAATGAGCCCTCCAGCAAGATCCGGTACCAGGAGGTAGCCCAAGCCCCGGCGTACTGGTCCCTAACTCCGACCGGCATCATCGCCTATGGCTGCCACATGATCTGTAAATAGAGAATTTACAAGTTGTTAGTTGCTGTCAATTGTCAGAGTATGAATCAAAAAAAATAGCAATGGAAATAAAGAAGTTTCGGATTACCTCACGGGCCACCACCGTGTCGAAATATCGATGGAAGTAAGTGAATGTCATATCGTCACAGCGACAACACCAGCACCGGCACCTACCATCATACCGCCATGAGTAGGGCACAGCCGGTGCTATCTCCTCTACTGATATTGGGGCGAGGGCCGGGAAAATAAGCATAAGCCCAGAACTGTAAGGAGAGACTAGTTGTGAATCAATAAGTGTAGTGTGCATGACTAGTAAACATAAAGTGCAAAGTAAAAAGCACAATGTACAAACAGATGTAAAGCAGAAAATGCAAAGCAGAAAAATTAAGAAGGAAACAGAAATTGAAAGTATAGTGTGTACCTCTCAGGCTCTCCAATAGCCTCCAACCTTGTTCCCCTTCATGCGGGAACCGGAGCTCATGTATCCATAGAGGGTGGCAAGGCCAGCGCCACCCCAGTCGTAAAATAGAGCTCAGGGCAAGGTCACAAGGGCGCTCAATAGATACAAGCCCACGGTATTCCACCTATTTGAGAACAAGGAGGTACCGATAAGGTATATCAAAAAGCCACAGGTGTACTACTCCACCTCCTCTTGAGTCTCGAACTAACTCCGCAGAAGTGCTCGAGGAACCAGTTGTATCTAACCATAGCCGGCCTGTATAAAGGTGGGCTTGCTCCAAGTAGGTAGATCCAAGCCGCTTCCCATTAGCCTATATCCATATCAAAGGATATCGAATCACCCCCTACTCCTAAGTCTTTGATTAGCGAGAAATCATAGGGAGTCATCGTCATCTCCCCAGTAGAAGAGAAGTGGAAAGAGTTAATGATGTCTCATCACCTCTCCAACAACGCTCCAAGTAGGGCCCGGCTGGCCATATGGCGTGAGAGCCTGGTGCAAAATAGGCCAAAGCCCGCCTCGTCGACAAGGTCGTGGACCTGAGCAAAGAGCTCGTGATACTAGTCCTTGGCCGTCACCATCCCGTAACCTCTCTGAGAACGAGAGTCCTCTTGTGACAAGGAAATAGGGAGGCAATGATGAAATGGCTAAACAAATGAAAGTGCATGAAAGCAAAGTTTGTACCTTAGAAGAGCCGTGAGAAAGGTGGGAGGTCCGCTCCCTCAACAAAACACCCTCCGACACGCCACCAAAAATCATCAAACCACAGCATGCCGCCAGAGGCCATCGCGTGGGTCTATGGGTCGTAAGTGGCCGGATTAAATGGTAAGTTGTATCCTTTTTGAGCATTTTGTAGAGCCTCCGAGTGGTAAGTTGGAGGTCATTGTCGAACATCGCTTTTGCCCGTCTTTTCAATTCATATATCTTTTGCATAGAATATATACCTCTTACATTGCATGTGCGCCTTGCATCGTAACTCATATGCTTATCCTGTTTGCATAGAACATGCATTACATCTTATGTTGGTTGTCTATTTTGTTGCATTGTCATCATACTAATTTTCAATTACGTCGCGTTGTGTCGTATTCACGTACATTGTGCTTTTTAATTCTGGTGTCCACCCTCGTCATATGAGAATGATTTGGGTTCCCTCCCTTTAACCTCACCATGTGGTAGTGTGGCTTGGTTCGCTTTTATCCTCTCTACGTGGAAGTGTAGTTAGGATCACCTAGCTACGCGGTAGTGTAGCTTGGTTATTCTTGTTTCTCGCCACACAGTAGGGTGGCTTGGTTTGCTTTTATCCTCTCTACGCGGAAGTGTAGTTAGGATCACCTCGCTATGCGGTAGTGTAGCTTGGTTGTTCTTGTTTCTCGCCGCACAGTAGGGTGGCTTGGTTTGCTTTTATCCTCTCTACACGGAAGTGTAGTTAGGATCACCTCGCTACGCGGTAATGTAGCTTGGTTGTTCTTGTTTCTCACCACACGGTAGTGTGGCTTAGTTTGCTATCATCCTCTCTATGCGGAAGTGTAGTTAGGATTACCTCTCTACATGGTAGTGTGGTTTGGGTTGTTTTGTATCCTCTCTACGCGGAAGCGTAGTTAGGATTACTTCTTTACACGTTGGTGTAGTTTGGGTTGTGTTGTTCTCCTCTCTACACAAAAGTGTAGAGAGGATTATCTCACCATGAGGTAGTGTGGTTTGGTTGATCTTGTTCCTCGCTACGTGAAAGTGAAGTTTGGTTCATTCTTGTAATCCTCTACGCGGCAGTGTAGTTGGGGTTGTTTTGTTCTTTTCTATGCGGAAGTGTAGTTAGGATTGTTTCTTGTTAGCTACTCTACGTGTAAGTGTAGTTTGGTTTGTTGTTTCTTACCTCTCTACGTGAAAGTGTAGTTTAGTTCGTTTCTTGTTAACTTTTCTGCACGGAAGTGTAGTTTTGGATTGTTTCTTATATGAAAGCGTAGTTAAGATTGCTCTCGATTATTGATTTCAATTGTTGCATTGCATCATTATCTTATCTTCATACTTTTCGAGCAGTACGCTCATTCGTATTTTCAACTGCATCATTTCTCATGTCACATTATGCCCCTGAACTATGCTGGTTTAATTCCTTGCAAAGGGATACGTAGGTAACCCTTGGGTTTAACCACTTTAGTTTTATGTCTTGATTGTTTGCCCAAGCCTTACGGCCTTGTCAAAATGGGTCATCTCTAGGTTTTGACATTCACTCACATCATTTTATGACTTCGAGCTCTGTCAAAGAGGGGCAACTGTAGACACCCCATTTTGACCGCCCTTAAGACTTGGGTGCCACTGATTGATCACCCAATGATGAAGTTTCACGCTTGTCAAATGCTCGATTTCTTCAACAGAAAGCCTCAGTTTTGAGCCTCAAAAGCCTACAAACCTTGCACCATTTTTGGACCAAACAACAGTTTTCCAATCCTGACCACCCAAAGGGCTGCAGGCCACTTGGTAGCTGGCCAGCCAGAAGTAAGTGTACGGCCGTCGCCTTAGTGGTCGGTCGGCCACTTGTGTCAATAAAACCAGTTATTTTTGCCAGCTGTGCCAGTTGTCTCCATAGGTGTATGCACTGCACCAGCTGTTTCCATATTGATATTTCTGAGAGCCTAACATATTTTTCTATATATACTTGACCCCCTCTCATAAAATTAGGTTAGAAAATTTTGGAGAAGGAAAATTCTTGGAAAAAATATCTCTTTCTCTTCCTTGTAACCTATACACACCTTACCTAGACTTCCTAAACCAGATTTTTAGGGCTCTTTGCTGAGGTTGTTGAACTTAAATATTAGCTCTTAAGGGTAAGAAATTGGTGCTTTATAACTTAAGGTGTTACTCTTCTTCAAGAGGTATAATTCCTAGCTTCTTTCCCTTACTGATTTACCATCTTTACTTGCTGTTTTGGATCATTTTTCAACTGTTTTTATGGGCTGAAAGCTGTGGTTAAAAGCTACCCAAGGTAGAGGAATTGACCACCCTTCTTTGTGCATTGTATTCCAAGCTCTTGCCCTTATGTTTTCCATCTTTCCATCAACTTTTTTTGAGCTTTTTCCCACTAATTTTCAGAGGTTTTCAAAGGCTAAAAATGTTGTTTTGAAGTCCCAAAAATGGAGGGGTTAGCCACCCCTCTTTTGGCTTTGTTTACTAGCTTAATTGCTTTATTATTTTAGCTTGTTTGTTAACTGTTTTTACTTTAATTCCAGCACTGTTTTGAGCTAATTTAGGACTTTTTTTATGAGTTTCATTTATACTTTGTATAGTATGCTTGTAGTATAATAGTCCTCATAGGTTTGGTGTTTTAGGCCTTAGACACCAACCTATTTGAGTTGAAAGCATTTATTTAGTGTTTCCCATACTGGTGTTCACCTCTAATCACCTATGCAACTTCTCTCTTTTCTTGTCTTTTTTTTCTTTGCTTTGAGAGTTATTTCAAATGAGTATTGTTTAAGCTTGAGATAGAGATCCTTGTCTTTAATGGTTTAATCTCTTCCAAGGTTCACTACCAAAGGCATGATCTCTCTCTCTCATGCCCAAAACAACCCTTTGTTTGACGCTTCTCTCCATTAGTGGACTTAATCTTCATTATTGGACTAAAGTGCTTAATGAATGGAAAGGTAATTAAAATAGGTAATAAAATCGGACTAAGATGTAACAAGATAATAAAATGGTTTGGGGTTCAATAAGACGTTAATTGAACCCATTGAGTCTTGAGTCATTTCATACTTGTTAGTGATGAAAACGATTCAAGAGTCAATGTCAACCACTTCCCTTGATCAATATCATGAGAGAGAGGAGGTTTGTGAGTCTTTTCATTGTCATTTATTGAGATTGTATCCCTTAGCTCTTAAGTCATCACGCAATGAATTTGCGTCAATTGATGACTTGCGAATCAAGCCCACCCCTCCTTTGATCTGTTTGATGATAAGGAGAGGCGGGGTGGACAGACATCCCCTGAAAATACTCTGTTTTGTGTCTGTTATAGCAGGGCAGTACCAAACATTAGTGGCCGGCCAACCACCTTTACTGTACGGCCGACCATTTCTTCTGGCCGGCCGGCCAGCCACCTTTTTCAGCCAGGCAGTTTTATTTTTCCTGCAGAACAGAACAGAGGATGAGGTAAAAACAGTGCACTTTTCTGGCTGCAAAACAGAGGTATTTTGGCAGCCAGACAAAGGGTATTTTCAGGTGGAAATCCACATGTATGCATAAGTCATTCCTCGTTTCTCAGGGCCCGTTAAAATTGGGTTCACTAGTGGTGTGTTGCAATTAATTAACTAGTTAGAATAGCAACTTAATTTACGTTGTAAATAGTTAGTTAATTCATGTTGTAAAGTTATTAATTAGCTAGAGTAGTTAAGTTCATTTTGCTTTGTAATTAATTCATTGCTATTTATTTTGTATTGTAATAATTAGCTAATGTAGTTAATTTATTTCATTTAGTTTGTAATAGCTAGTTAATTCGTAGTAATTAGCTAGGACATTTATTCGGACTTTCCTGCGCGAGGGCAAAAAAGTAATATTGTGTATGTCTTCTAATCCCCATTTCTTTTTCCCTTTTATTTACTTGCTTATGATGGATAGAATAGAGCATCATGTTTTAATTAGCATTTTCCATGTACAAAGTATCCATTTGTCTTGCACGCATAAGGTTCAGTTTATCATTCTAACGGCATTGTCATTTATTACTTTCTTGAATACGTGCGTTACCGAATGCTATCAAAGTGATTCACATAACATATTAGCCAACCGGACCTATTAGCTGCCTTTTTGTATGTGTGACATTAGCCATCTTGTATCGTTAGGATCATACATTTTTTTTTTCTAACTCTTTTGTTTCTTTTTGGCTTGCCTTGGAGTATGAGGTGAGCACTTATTACTTTAGCATATCGCATGTGTGTGATTGTTGTCATATCAAGCATGATACCATGAGGCTAAATGCTTAAATGATATACCTGTTTTGAATGCCTGTGGATGAAGGCTAATTGCTCAAATTGGGATGATTTGATCAAATGTACATATGGGATCACTTTTTCAAGTGGTGCATATTCAAACACTTTTCAAAACATACATGAAATCAAAGTGTTTCAATTTTTACAAATTAGTCTATACTTGTGTGCAGCACATAGTAAATTAGCCTAAATAATCGGAACAAGAGCATATAATGTAAATAAGAATCACATCATGATTAGTAGAGGCCGATCTTTGATCAGGTGAGTGGGGTGCTCAATTCATGACATTCCCCTCTCGTACCTAAGTTCCCGAGCCAAGACACTTTGGTGATGACAGATAAGTGGCCTTTGGCATGAGTCACGGATTTCCTAAATTTCCCAAAAACATTTAGGTAGCGACTCTGTAATCTGGCAAAGTAGTCTATTTTTAGCATTTTTTATTCAAAATCGATTTTCCAAAAGAATTGCCAGATTTGGACTCATTTGTGTTTATTTATTTCACATTGTACTTGTGAAATCAGATTCAGAACTACGGGAGTCTGAACTGTAGGGCTAGTCGTATCCGAAAGGAGCACGAAAAGCAAGTTACAGCGAATACCAGCCAAAAATACTCGATCTTGCAGAGTTAAAGCCATCATCCCAAAGAGAAAGTGGAATGAGTTGGTAGAGACAAACCAGAATTGACTGGCAACAAGGAGAAACCCTTTGTCCAACTTCCAAGTAGAACGACTCAACATGATTAAGTCATAGATATGCTAATCTCCTTCCACAAATCTCCTTTCATAGCAGCGACACGATTGAGCCACTTAACATAGGGAGAAGTTGCAGAATGCCAAAGCCTTATAGGATTGTTGGTCTGGTACTTATCCCATTTTGGGATGATTTTGGAAGCAAATGGGAGACAGCCTTCCAAGGAAGGGTAGTAAGCCTCTAAGAAGGGTGGATAAGGAACTTGCAATGAAGGCCCAAGCCTATGTTATTATTAAGCCGACAAAGAAATGAGAGAAGTAACTGAAATGAGATAGCCATTAAACGATGGTGACGATGGTGTTTGCTACACTGCTGGGGTCTTTTGGTGTTGAAGTGAATCTCTTTGTTGCAATTGATGGGCAAGCCTGAAAGCTTCAGAGCAATGGAAGAAAGAGATGGAGAAGAAGAGAGCTATTTGATGATGATGAATAAAATGGTTGAGAGTCATGACATTTATAGGGAATGTTGGACTCAGATTGGAAATCAAATTGTTTTGAATTTTAAATTACCTGGAATTTGCCGCCAAGAATGATGGAAGAATCCTAAATTAATTAGGACAAGTAAAGAGGAGGATTTCGATGGCAGAAGGAGTAATGGTGAGATCAAATTCTAACAAAAATCAAGCCTCATCCTTCTCCAAAGAATAAAGCCTTGAGGGGGACAGTGTTTGTATCAGAAATGACCTACCAATGGAAATTTGCGACGTGTGTTTGTGGTGATGCAAAGTGGGTGATTTTAGTAAAGAAGAGTGGTAGCAAATTTAGGAAAAGTCTTTGCAATCATGAACTTTGATCTTGATTTGACCAAATCCCTAGGATATAGAGACAAGATCACGTATCTTTTTTTCTCTCTTTCAATGGATATATATATAATATCTATATTAAATCTATTAATATATTTATTTATTTATGAGGTTCAAACAGGTCAATCATGAGGACACGTGGCAGTAATCAAGGAGTGTCCATATCAACTTCCCAACTTAATCCAACGGTTGGAATTCAAATATTTCAAACGACTCCTACAAAGGAGGCGTGAGTTGACTAAGCATGGACACGTAGCAACCATCCAAGACCCCCACCCACCATCCAATGGTCTAGATTGAAGGAGGTTATAACAACTTCTATCCTTAAGGAACTAACTAACAAATTTGTTGAGGAGAATGAGGAAGTTAGGACAGGTGTCGCTCCAAGAGGCAATTCAGTAAACAACTTTCAAGATATTATGGAGATTCTTCAAAAGTTTGTTGCAAATTTTTAGAAGGTAGACATGGTTTTTAGAAGGTTTTAGCATCTATAAATACCCCATTTGATGATGCTACAAATCCCAATCAGTCTACTACTCAACTCAACATAGTGCATAATACCAGTGTTATTTATCTTTAGTTTAACCCTAGTTCAACTTAGGAGTAGACTTGAAAGGTATCTTTGTTTTAGCCTTAGATCATGACATCCATGTCAAATTAGTTGTGTTTGGCCTTTATTGGCATTGTTTTGAGACTTAAATTGTGTTTCAATTCTATTTGTAATTCAATTTCATATTTTCAAACTTGTTCTTATACTTTTGTAATATTTAATCCATTTGAAGTTATAAAAGTAAGGTGTTTTTGAGCTCATTTCCTCTTACTTATCTTTCTTCTTGATTTTACAAACTCTTTGGATATTTTAAGTTCTCTTAATTGAGGCAAAATAAGAAGTAAGAGGTTTTCGTCCTTTGGACCTAAACACAAACTCCTATTTCTAGAAGATTTTTCCAAAAATATTTCCACAAGTTAGGCATTGTTATCTTGACATGCCCGTAAATTTTTCTTTATTTTAACAAAACTTGTTTTTTAGTCAAAAGATACAATTTTTATATTTTGGGTAAATTGCACTGACACCTCCCCTGAAGTTTAGTCCAATTACATCCCAGTCTCTGACGTTCTGGAAATTACATTCCCACCCCTGTGGTTAATAGTCTCATTTCACAAACCCCCTACTTATATAAAAGGCAACAACTCCTAGTAGAAAAATAGAGAAAATTACAATGAAAAAAAAAGTAAAGCAAAAAAGAAAAAAAAAACACAGAAGAAGTAAAGCAAAGTAAGAAAAGAGAGAGTGCATGAACTCAATATTTTCATTCCGTCTAAATAATTCCAATGTCAAGGGGATTAGTGTAATTTCCCAAATGCCAGGAGATGATATGTATTAAACCCAAACTGCATGGGGTGTAAGTGTAATTTACCCTTTTTTTTTTTTTTTTGGTACAAACACATCAACGCTAAGTTATATTTTTAATATTTTTTTAGGGCTGTTAAATGTCCCCACTTTTCTACTTTGGACCTGTCATGACCCAAACCTGCTCCTAAAAGTTTGGTCCATGACCGGCTTGTACATCGGCCTCAAAACAAAATTTCATGAATATTTATTCAAATACGGGGCCTTAAGCAGAAACAAATACCAACATAAAGATAATGCCCATTGAGCTTGTGCATACGTGAAGACTTAAATTAATTTAAACATTTAAATACGCTTCCATATTTACATATATAATCAAAGAATTTTTATAGATCTCACACACAAATACATAAGACTCAGTAAAATACATAATTCTCCAATACAAAATTAAAGCCTCGACATCGAGGCGTAACCCGAGTGGCTTAAGAGAAGTGGATCTCAATACAACTCTAGTGTTGATCCCCGATGGCTCACCTACATAAATATATATAAAAACGGAGTGAGCAAGGCTCAGTGAATAATAGCAATGTAAGGAGGTTAGGTGAATGAGCATAGCCTTGGAGAATATAAATATATAAATATATATATATCAAACCATACACAGGTCTTATCCATAACCATATTTCAAAACAGCCTCAGGCCCACATGTAATACAGAACGGCCTCGAGCCCATATATGATACGAAACGGCCTTAGGCCCAACGTAACAACAGTTGTCCAGAGCAATATAGGGAAGATGGAACATCGGCATATCTCCATCCCCCTGGGCGTTAGAGCCTTTAGTCATGAACAATTCATATCATTGTAGGGTAGATAGAACATCGGCATGTCTCCATCTCCCTCGGCCTTAGGGCCATGAGTAATAAACAATTCACATCATAACGGCCTTGGGCCCACTTTTATTAATAAGAACAAAACGACCTTAGGTCCATATCAATACCATCGTTTAATCATGTCCATTAACTCAATCAAAGCACAATGTCAATAGTATATGCCATTCACAAACAACGATATATAAATCATAATCACAGGAAGTAAGTAAAACATATCATTACACTACTATTACTCGCAGTGATGAGCTTCTAGTAGTAGTTGGACGATGTTCTCGTCTTGACCTTCAAACACAATGCACATAACACAATATATGAATATAACCGATCCCTTACTTGTTCTCTTTAATCAATTAGTCATGTTGATTCTAAACTCGTAGGTCTTCAATGGGTCATAATTCATATCAAGGAAGATAGGAAGAAATGATAGGAAATTGGGTTAGGTGAGAAAATGGCATAAAATGGCTGGACAGAAAGTGAACCATCTTCACTTATTTGGGCATATCTATTTGTATACTTAAAATTTGGATGTGAGACCACCACCATTGGAAACTAGACTTTCGGGGCTTGAATTTAGGCTCAAGAATCACTTAAAACGGAGTCCGGATGAGAAATATGCTTATCCGAACTTGGGCTGAAACAGGGGTGCCCTGCACCTGCGGGAAACAGGGCCGCACGTGCGGGAATTGAGCCACATGTGTGGGACAAGGTACTTTTATTTCAGAATCATTTTGGGTGCTGGAAATGGACTGTCGCACGTGCGGAAAGCCCCGCCGCATGTGCGGCTCTAGGCAAAAACCAGTCCTAAAATGGCTTATTGACTTCGAACCCCTCATTTTTAAAATTAAACTTCAATTTCATGTAAATCAAAGCCCAAAACACATGTTAAATTTCACATTCTTAGCTTCCATCAAAAATCATAACTCCAAAATACTACTCAATTTCCCAATTACAAGAACAAGATTAAGAATCATAACACAAAAGCATAAAGTAGACATGGTTGGGGGTCCAAAGCTCACTTACATGGTGAAATCCTCTTTAGCTTCTTTAAGAACCATAAAACTCCTACAAGAAATTAAGTTGTAACATAAATTCGTGCTATGTACAAAGATTCAACATCTTCTTGCTTGAAAAAACAAAACTCATACATATAATCATAGATAACCCAAGAAACTCACTCTTTAGCTTATGATCTTCAAGTATTAAGAGGAAAAATCTTACCTTAAGCCTTTAACACCACTTGTTCTTGCATAATCATGATGAATTCAAGCCAAATCTTGGATTTCCTCTTTCATTCCTACACTTTCTCCCTTTTTCTCTTTGAGTTCTCTCTAGAACTCTCTCCCCCTCTCTCTCTCATGTGTCTCCCCCTCTCATTCAGATATTTTTGGGCTCAAAGTGATGAGTTCAACTCATAGATCACATATATCTATACATCTAACTATATATAAGCTTGTCATAATTAAGGAGAGCCAAGCACACCCTTACGAATAGTACGAAATCAAATTTCAATTAAACTTCTCAGATGACTCTAAAAATCATGCTGATCATAACTATGTACTCCGTTCTGGTTTCTGAAGCCTCTAAGGCCTTCAATTTGCAACGCAAAGTTAACCACCCAAACACACCTTAACGAATCAGACAAAATAAATTTCCAATTAATTTTTCCAAATAGATCTAAAAATTCCCATTAACATATCCATGTACTCAATTTTGATTTCTAAACCCATAAAGTCGGCAATTTCAGTTTCAAGATCGTAACTCAACAGATAATTCCTCAATTCAAATAAATATAATCAAATTAAAGCACATTAACCGATAGTTAAATAAAGATAATTTCTTATACGCATTTTGGGGTCGTTACAGGACCCCTCACTTCTTTGGCCTTCCACCACCAAAATTGCTTCCCTTTTTATTTTTCTTTGGACCCCTTTCATAATATCAAATATACCCTTTCAACCCTGTCCCTTCACCTTTCACCTATAACTCCTCATTCCCTCCTCCGGCAATTTCCCTCCCACTCCGACGACCTACTCAAACAACGACAGCAGCAACAACAACAATAGCAATAGTGCAACCATCTATTTCCTTGAAGTATCAAACAAATGCAAACTATGTTTCAAGAAATGTAACAACATTGGAAGTGTAATGGACCCGAGTTCAAATGGTGATTTCTCCATTGTAGAGAATTACATTGATGTTGTTGAAAATGAATGATGGATAACTAGTTTGGAAAACCCTTCTTTTTGCCTTCGTGACCACTCTCACTGCTATTCAAAAAACCAATTCTAAACAAAAGCTTGATGTTCGATACTATATAGCCGAACAAAAGGCATATGTTCAATTGTAGAGCATCGAACATATTCAACAAATTCAGCTCTGTGTAACCGAACGAAGAGAAATCGACCAACCTGTAAGGTAGAGAGAAATTGACAGGGGAGAGAGATAGCCTTACACAAAAGAGAGAAAAGAGTAGGTTCCAAAGGATGAAGATGAAAATCACGAAATCGCATTCCCGAATCAGTCGCTTCTTCTCCGCCGTCGCTGCAACTACCACCAACAAAACCCTAACCTTTGCCACCATTGATAGTTCTGTGAACAATAGATGGCGGCAAGAGGCTCACCGGATGAGGAAAATAAATAAGGTGGGTTAGTCATCAGCGATCACTGACAATAGTGGAAGTGGGGATGAAATTATGATTAGAGTTAGACTCAGGAGCATAAGATGAGGACAAAATTAAAAATTGATATTAAGATAAAATTATAATAAAAAAATGAAGAGTCAAAAGTAAAAAAATAGAGACATTTAGCAATCTTATTTTTTTTTTTTTTTTAAATTCTTTTAAACAATCAATTACGATATGAATGGTAAACGGGTCAACTATTACAGGCATGATTCGGACTGACCCGTAATCCAAAATGATGACAGGTGTCCTCTCCATATCCAAAGCCAATCAGTTGATTTCGAGCTCTTACAAAAATAGAGAAAAAGCTCAGACTGACAAGTCTTATTAATCTGTAATTCAACAACGTGGGTTCCTAAAAATAATATAATCTCTACGCAAAATTCATCTTACGAAAGGTAGAGAGAGAAATATTATATATATATATATATATATAATGGGTATATATACATGTGTGTAGGTGGGTTGGCTTCGTTTGTGTTTTATTTCAGGTTTTGATTTCTGGGTTTGGATTTGGTAGGTTGAAAATGTCGAGCTCAGTAGCGAAGGAGACCCAAAGCGGTGCTGGAGATGAAGGTTTCTCCTTGGAACTCCCAGCTCCTCCTGGTTGGACAAAAAAGGTCTCTTTCTCTCTCTACAACTTTTCTCTCTCTCTCTAGATGTATATATTCTCTGTCACATTCATTTCTTTGAATTATGCTGTTTTTTGTGCTGTGAATTTTGTTTGTCTGTGTAAATTGGAGTCTGGGTATGTTCAATTTAAGAGAATTGGGTGGTTCTGTTGTTGAATTTCATTCAGCAGTGATAGTTTTGAAGCTAGGGTTCGTCGGCATGTTTTTCTTATTTTGGTGAATTCTGGGTATAATTTTGAATTCTTGTCACTTGTTTGATGTTTCTTTTTATTGAGTTTTCTTGGATTTTCTAGGAAATGAAAATTTTAACCATACTAGTTTCTTAGAGCTTTCTGTTGTTGAATTTCATTCAGCAGTTAGAGTTTTGACTCTAGGGCTTGTCGGCATGATTTTCTGATTTTGGTGAATTCTGGGTATAATTTTGAATTTTCACCACTTGCTTAATGTTTCTTTTTATTAAATTTTCTTGGGTTTTCTAAGAAATTAAAATTTGAACAATACTAGTTTTCTTAGGGCCTTCTGAAAGGGTTCCTGAGAATAGTAATCTCCTCTATATTTGGTAATTTATCATTTTTTATTTTCAGGTTGTTGTTGGAACTAAATGCTGTAATTGATGACCTATCTAACGAAACTAAAATTTAGCTGGTGTTTCGATGTCCCTTTTTGCTTGATATTAATTAAAGGAATACTGTTTAGAAAGTGGGGATGTAGTTTATTTTTTATTTTTTATTTTTTTGAACAAAGTGGGGATGTAACTCTCCATGGTTCTATGAGAACGGAAATTTTCATATTTATTCACTTTCACTTATACAAAAGTGGTTTATATAGTAATTGTGGAAATGTGGGGTTGTGATTGACATGTTGTGGACTTGTACTCTTGTGGCATTCCTTCATGGTTCCATCTTATTGTGAATGTTTGGGGTTTGTAAACTATCATTACTACACTTTCCAGATACCTCGAAGCAAGTTTCAAAAATAAGATAGTGTTATCCTAAGGCTGCCATTCTAAACTTTTGCAAGGTGCCAACCCATATACTCTAGCATGCACGTATAGGGTTGAGTCTGGATGAAACCTAAATATGTATGTAGTGGTTTCTACTACCTAGATATTCTTAGTTGCTCTTGTGCTAAGTTTTTCTAGATTGGTTCCTAAAGCCTGACCTCATTTTTGTCATGTGTTTTCAACTAAGTTATATTGCTTATTTTATGGGAAAATTGATATAATTACATTATTGTCACACAAAACATGTGCCAAATTTTGATTGTGAACTGTTCTCTTTTCCCCCCTTTTTTGGTGGGGAATTCATTTATTTGGATTACATTTATTTGATGTGATTGTGTAATATGTCTAGATTAGAAAATAAATTTGATTGATTCTAAGAAAATCTTATGTGGAAACTAATTTTCTAATTTGGTGATTGATGGAACTTACTTATCATTTGCTTTTCCAAGTCAATAAACAACCATATGAAGGTCTTCTTCTTTTATAGACATTAGATGTACTGATGTAATCAAAAATACATACAGTAGAGTTGTCACTAGTGTGGGAACAAGAGGGGGAGAAACAAGTGAATTTTCGATTATAGTTGGCTTACATCAAGGATCCATATTAAATCCTTGTTTTTTTGCATATGAATGTTTAAAATGGTACTCCCCTGTGCTATTTGGAATTGCAAGTTGGAACAAGAAGAAAAAAAGAAGAAGATATAGGGTGCAATTTTAGCAAAATTAAAATAGCAATGAAAATAAAGTAAAACTTAACGGCCAGAAGGTATCTAAGAAAGATAATTTTTAATATCTTGAATCCATTATTTATAAAGAATGATAGATTAAAGAGGATGGATGAAATGGAAGAGTGCTTCAAAGGTGTCGTGAGATCATAAGCTACCTATAACATCGAAGGGTTAAGTTTAATTTGACTGTTATGATGCCTGCTAGACTGCTATAATGCATGTTATAGAACATTGGGCTGTTAAGAAACAATATATTAAAAAAAAGGGGGGGTGTGATTGAAGCGAAAATGTTAAGATGGGTGATTCCTGTTATAAGGAAAGCCAGAATAAGAGGTGAATTCATTCAGAATGGCCATGTACGATGAAGAACAAAGTGCTTGTAAGGAGGTGTAATTTGGTTCACAATGAAGATGCTAAAAGAAATATGAGAAGGCTAAGGAGGACACAGGTTGAGGAATCCAGAATAGAGCTACTTGGAGGGAACAATTCCATAGAACCAACCTTAGTAATTGGGACAAGGCTTATTGAGTTCAGTTGATTAAGTTTGAGTGATAATTGCCAAAAAGAAAGCACATTAATTTCTTATTTGGGACCTGAGGACCAAATGAAAAAGCATACTCATTTCTTTTTCTTTTGTGGAAGGTGTCCTTTAAAAATCTAATCAAATAGACGTGTGTTTTGTGCTATTATTGAATTCCAAGCTTGTGAAAAGTGATGCAGAGAACTAGTTGGTTTAAGCCTATGCCTGCAGTTAAAGATGGTGTTTAGTGTAGAGTGAGGTTTATATATGAATAAAAATAAAATAAAACTGTTAAAGAGGGTAAATTAATGATGTATTATGCCCCTCTTGCTTTAAATTAATGTTAAACAGTAGTAAACATACGTATAACTTTCTGCATCTATGTATTTGTTCAATCATACTCTTTTTACTGGTACCAGATTCCTATGTGGCTGTGCATGTACTAATACTGGTACCATGGAACATAGGTGGGCAAATCCCCTAAATGGTCTCCTAAGTTATTTGTGCATGTCATAAAGACATTTGTTACAGATATTCTATTTGAATTATTTATTGGCAAGTACATGTCATGCCTGAAAATTTGGGGGTTGTGGTCTTTGGATTTCCCATTTTGTTACTGTAATTGGACTTGATTAAAAGTGTGAGTGCACTTTTTTATGAATATGTTGAAGAAAAAAAAAAAAAAACCAGAGTTCGCGAATTACGATGGAGATAATTTTAAGGTATCTAGTATCTATGAAACAAAGTTCTTGTAAGCTTCCAAAGTATATGAAAGCACTAAAACCATGCATGTTGAACACAAAGAGCAGATGCTCACATCTCCAACTTATGTCTATACAAGGCACTAAGACATAGTGGTCTCAAAAGAAATCCTTTTAACTGTGTGTATTAGCTGGTGCATAGGAGACAACAAAGACCTACAGTTTGTTTGTTTGTGTGTGTTTATGTCTTTTTTTTTTTTTTTTTTTGGTCTCTGCAATTTGCAGTAAAGTTTGAGACATTTTACAAGCCTATCAATGTTTCACTCAAAATAAATGGCAGCCATCTCCAACAATAAGATATCATCGACTCTCTGATCAAAAGAGGCGAGAAGAAAATTTTCTCAGTTCTCAATTTAAATTGGCTTATATGCCCCAGTAATTATCTTGGTGTAAGCATTTCAGATTTCACTATTGCCCTACATTGAGCTAACCTCTGTATTGATTCTCTGCCATGAGTTGAGAAAATTGAACAGTTTTTAACGCATAAATTCCTTTTGGAAAAAATGCAAGTAATTGTTTATCATAGTGGATATAGTTCATTACTACAAATTTGAAAATGAGTTTGATGGATTGCAATTTAAGCAGCACGGACGTAAACACGTGACACAACACAGACAAGCCAACATGGAAATTTTCAAAAAATATAGTATATAACACATGGGGGATACATGCAAAATATATAATTTTATTTATTTATATATGTCATACATATGGTTAATTTAAGTCCTTTATCATCTTCAAAGCATGCTTTCATTCCATTTGTTTTTTGGGGGTATTGGGAGGGAAATTGAATCCATGACCTACACGGAGTAAGGTGCCGTACATGGAATTTGGCCATTAGGCTTACGCTGGTGGTTAATACATGCTTTCATTCAGTTACTGAAGAATAAACTATTGCACATAGACAAGGAAAAAGTGGCTTAGAAGGAGATGAACAAAGAACCTATGAAGCTCTGAATGATGTTCCTTTTTGTTCGTTTGCTATCATGGAGTAGACATATGAAAATAGTTTCCATAAGTTTAAAGTTTGCAAAGGGCTTAGGGTGCCTTTGCTGGATAAAGGAGTTCCCATTCAAGTTGTGTTGTGTTGAACCATGAGCAAATTTATGTGAAGAGAATTCATTCTTAGACTTCTTGCAATCATTAGAATATGGTTTTTCGTATGTGATCATAAAATATTCAGAATCATGTCTGTTTGTATTTTTTTTATTTTATATTTTATTTTATTTTATTTTTGTGTGTGCGCGCGCGCGCATGTGTGGTGGGTCACTGTGTATGGATGTGTAGTTGTGTGTTTGTGTTTCAACTTGTCTTTTCAAGAGATTTCATGACTCTACTCTTTTTTCTTTTTCTTTTTCTAACTTTTCACTTTCCTTCTAGTGAAACTAGTTTCTTATCCATGCATTTGTGAGTGTCTCTTATAATACAGTGTCACAAGTATGGATGTTTGATTATAGGTATTCTAAGACCAAAAACTAGTTTCTTATCCCTGTATTTGTGAGTGTATCTTATAATACAGTGTCACAAGTATGGATGTTTGATTATACGTATTCTAAGACCAATTGTCAAGCTTTCCATGTATCACTTTATTTCTATAATTGATGCAGGAAGATTAGTTTCTCTTTGAAATTATGCCAATGTCCAAATATCATCGTTTTTTTGAATTTAACCTTCCATGAGCTTCTTATATTCTGCATCAATAATACTGTCACATGTACAAGGATAAGAGATTAAACAATAGGAAAAAAAATTTAAAACAACCCAACAGGTGAAGGGCTCAGGAACAAGGAATCTGTTGTCTCAAATTTGAGTCTCCAAGGGCTTACCCAGTGTGTGTTTTTTGCAGGTTGTTGTGTGCATCTGAGATACTTACTTGTTTCAACTCATGTAGGTCAAAAACACCACAGTGGAACTAAAATAGTAACAGTTGGAATAAAACGATTAACTCACTTTTCAAAAAATTGAGTTTTTTTGTTTTACATATATATATATATATATTTTTGTTTTTAGTGAATTTTTTTAATATTTTACGCGATTTTTTTTTTCGATACACCAAATCTAGATACACTTAAAAAATACTTGTAAATAAAAAAAGAATTTAAAAAATCACCAAATACAAAAAAATAAAAATAAAAATAAAATAAAATAAAATAAAAATTATTAAAATCGAATACATTTTCGTATTTTGTTGTATTCAATGAATTTTTAAAAGATTTTTGTACAAATTTTATATTTTTTAAGTATACCAAAATTAAGCTGATGTAAAAAGTGAAATAAAAAATGATTAAAATATTTCAAAAAATCATTAAAAATACAAAAATACGAATTAAAAATGCAAAAACCTGTTTTTGAAAACTTCAAACCAAACAGTTGTTTGTTGTATCTGTGAACTTTGACATCAAGCCCCAATTGCTTCTATATGTCCAAATATATATATATATATATATATATAATAATAATAAAAATAAATAAATTTTTTGAATTAGTCAGTGATGTCTAGACGACCTTTTCCAACAATTGAAATACTTTTAGTGAATTAAAAAGAAAATAATGATATAAGCTGGGAGAGAGGGGGATTAACTTTTTCAGCTTTATAGAATTGCATTAAATAAATGTTGAGAGTGGGTAGGACCATGACAACCTCACTTCTCAAGTTATGCATTAAGTGATGGGCAAACAATAGAGTAATAAAAGCAATGCTTTTCTAGGGCTGTCTACAAAAGTTGGAGAAATAGTCTTGGTCAGTCAGTTTCAGAGATGTTTGGAAGATTGTATCACCTTGTGAGACACAAAACCAGATATCTAGGGTTTAAGGAAATTCATGTGGAGCTCAAAAAGATTTGATGATAGTGGTACTAGTATCATGCGTGAATGCTATCTTACTGTAAATGTTCGCAAGGCTATTGATCACCAGTGATGAGGCTTAGAATCTATAAGACAACACAAGCTACAATATGAAGTTAAACCAAGCACACAAGGAAGAGAAATGCGGCTTCATATTGAAGCAAAGCTTGAGTATATGCAAGAAACTAAATAAAAATACTACACTAAATTTGGAAAACATGCATTGTACTTATAATCTGAACATTGCATTGCTATTTTGCAGAACTATTGAAGTTAAATTTACTTCACCTCATATGCAAGCATACCTTTAACGAGTGACTAAGTTTTGTAAGCATTTCCTTCAAAATGTAGAGGTGGCACACTTTTGCACAAATGTTTTCTAGCTTGTGGGGTAAGTTAGTTGCATATGATTCATGGATTTATGGATTTACTAAATGCTTAAATTAACCCAACTCAATTCACACATGTCTTCTCCACTCAGCTCTGTGTAGAGCCGTATCGTTGTTTAAATCGGTCATTTTATTATCTCACGGCGCTCTCTGCCTCAACCCTCATTCTTTATTGCTTTCTTCCTATTTGACACCTTGAGAAGCCTATGAATTCATCAGTTAGAGATGATCAACAAGGAGTTGTTGGGAAGTTGTGAAGGTTTGCTTGGGAGAGGTACAGTTTGTGGAGGAAGGTGATAAATGGAAAGTGCAATCATGACTAGTTGGATTGGTCCACAGATTCAATAAGGAACTACATGGTATGGGTGTATAGAAAAGCATTATGTGTGTTAGGGATGATTTCTTTAAGTACAAATGCTTTAAAGTGGGGAAGGGTGTACAGTGCAGTTTTGATAGAATTTGTAGTTTGATTAAAGGCATTTGAGGGAAACTTTATTGGATCTGGGGGATGGTGGTTACTTTCGAGGTGTTGATGGCGAATTGTTGTAAATCATCTCCCACAGGCGTGCTATAGATACCTGTTTACTAGAAGTTGTAGGTGCAATCATGGCTAGGTGGATTAGTCTACAAATCCAATAAGAGGACAACATGGTATGGGTGTATAGAAAAAGCATTATAAAGGTGAGGGATGATTTCTTTAATTACACATGCTGTAAAGTGGAGAAAGGTGTGGAGTGCAGTTTTAATAAGATTCCTAGTGTGATTAGAGGCATTTGAGGGAGAATTTTCTGGATTTTATGGGATTGTGGTTAGTTCAGAGTGTTCATGGCAGATTGTTGGACTTCATCTCCCATAGGTGTCTGTAGACACCTATTTACCGGAGGATTTTGCAGGAGTGGGACGTAGAGTCAATTGAGGCACTTTTTTGGATGCTTCAGATCAATCTGCTTCAGGCAAAGGTGACACTCTGGCTTGGAAAGGGTCTAGGAATGGCATGTTTCCAGTGCCTTCTTCCTATTGGAAACTGATTGGAGAGAGGGATGTCGCCTACCTGTAAAAGGGGATATAGAAGTCGAAAATCTCATTCCAAAGTGCTTTTCTTTGCTTGGATGGTGGTTCGTGAAACTATTCTATCAACTAATAACTTGAGGAAGTGAGACAAAGTCGTGTTAGATTGGTGCTTCTTGTGCAAGAGTGTAAGGGAAAGTGTTAAATCATCTTTTATTGCACTGCCTTGTTACTAGAGACGGGTGGAGTGTGGTGTTCTGTGTTTGGAGTTTAATGGGTGATGCTTGGTCAGTAAGGGAGTTTTTTGTTTCTTGGAGCGGATAGTGTCCTAGTGGTAGAGATAGGAAGGTTTGGGAGATTGCTCTTTATAGTTGATTTGGTGCTTGTAGAGAAAGAGATAGAGAGGAAGAGAACTTTTGAATGTGTAGAGAGCTCAATTCTTTGTTTGAAAGGAATAGTGCTGTTCTTTATGTATTTTTGGCTTAGGGACTTTTCCTTCCGCTAATTTATTTTGTTGACTTTCATGGGAGCTATATATCTTTGTAAATAAATAGCAGAAGCACAATTGTTTCATCTTTATACATTGTGTATACACTTTTTGTTGGTGCCTTTTAATACACTTGCTATCTTTACTTATATTAAAAACAAAAGGAAAAAGAAAATTGAATCACGCCACTCCATATTGGTGAACTTTTTTTAATTCTAGTTGCACGCGATCAAACCGTCTTGAACAATTTTGTCATTTTGTCTTCAATTGGTTCAACTTTTAATTATAACAAATTTGTTTATTTTTATTTTTATTATCTTTTAACATCACTCATCCACTCTCAGCTACACTCATTTTCACAACATTCTATTTCTGAACTGCTTAACATCTTGCACCATACAACATAACTAATTTTAAGCTATCGTATAGAGCTTACCCTTCAATTATACGAGACTTGTGAAGTACTTTTCCATTTTATGGGTAACTACTACGATCGTCTTCATTTTTGCATTTCATACCACACCCGTGAAGTACTTTTCCACTTTATCCATCGTGCTCATAATGTATGGGCAACATCCCCTTCATTCTTCTATTTCACGTAGATGAAGATTCCAAGATATCAGAAATGGTCCTCTTCCTCTTACTCTCTTTTCCTGATTGTGTCATGAGATGTGACGATGACATTTTATATTGTCGATCTACTAACCTCAGCCCTCCTTTCTCCTGGCTGTGACCAGCTAGCTACATGGAGGATAAGACATGAATCATGACACTATCAAAGTCTATTTTAAGGGGTTAACAGAGTGAAGGATACTTAGCATGATCATATTTTCCAAGACCTTTACACCTTTCCCCCAAAAAAGAAAAAAATGTTCCAAGGCCTTACAGTGATGAGCAGATCTGTTGATTTTCAACTCTGGTGCATGATCATATTTTCCAAGACCTTTACACCTTTCCCCCAAAAAAGAAAAAAATGTTCCAAGGCCTTACAGTGATGAGCAGATCTGTTGATTTTCAACTCTGGTACTGAACTTACAATCAAGTAATTACTCTGTTTTTCTTCTCTATATTATAGATTTCTGATTGTCAGACATGAATTATGTAACAACACAAGTCTGAAGAGGAAATATAAATTGAGATGCACCATTTTCTATATTACTGCTTATATATGCTCTGTTTAGGCACTCGATATTATATGTGTTACTGCTTAAAATAAGTACTTTCATGTGGATGCATCTTAGTGACCTATGTCAGTTGAGCTTCCCAAGCGGCCTGGTCAAGGCTAACTCTTCATGTCTTTTTGTTTCCCAAGAAGTTGGTGGGGGCTGAAGCTTTACAAGGGAAACGTGTGAAAAAAGAAATGAATTCAGGTAATGACTGAAATATGAAGTTACATAGGGATATATCTCTCATATTAAACAAAATTTCGTAGTATTTATAGCTGACAAAGAATTGTTGATAATGCTAAGCCTGTTGTCTACATGATTGTGAAATATGTATTTGTTTGTTTAATGTTGAATGTAGATTACTATGTTACACAAAAGTGAGCGTAGTCCGAAGTCCTCATTGTAAGGGTGTCAGAGTTGTCTCATAACTTATCTTATTGCAAAGTTCATTTTTCCAAGCCTTTGTTCATATTTTAAGCTGGTATGGTCTTTCAAAGTGCTTCCAGATATCAAGAGCTTTCTGGGACAGTTGACTGCTAGAACAGAGGAGACCTTTGCAACCACCATCTTGTACATGGGCCCTATGCTTAGTTTGTCAGAGGTTGTCTACGTTTCAGGGGATTAGTTAGGTGGTCTTTCTGAGATTTCGTCTTTTTAGGATTCCTATTTCCATGTTCAGGGGAAGAGGAGGATTATATGGTGTTTTTGTACTTTGGTGGCTATGATTTTGATCATGTTGGTTGAAATGAGCAATAGTGTTTGCTTCAAAAGTTGGGCTATGGAATCAATCTGGATGATAGTCTAATAGAGTAATTCTCATGGACTCCAGTCACTTGAAAAGAGTTTGACAGCATATGTTGGTATAATGTTTTGGAGCTGATTTTATGTGAGTTTGAGATATAGAATGAGATCATGTAGAAGCAAGATGAGCCTGACATCATCAATTGAGTATATTGGAAGCACACCCATTTGACTGGCACAGCAACTATGTGTGACTAAATATATGCTCTCATGTGCACAAAAACTTGTGGAAAGGTTACCTACTTTTGCTGCTAAAAAGTGTATAATTGATGTGTGAAGCCATGATGAACATTGAATTTAAATTATGCTTTGAACATAACCTCACGCCTCTATCATCAGTCGTGCATGAAGTGTTTATGTTCATAGTGCAATGAACCATTTGGTTTGGACAAGAATCAACGTGTAACCTTGCATGAATACCAGAATTCAAGACTTTGATGAGGTTTGGTGTCAATATACCGAAGTGGCATTGTTTTAATAAGGCTATTTGGAAAAATAGATGGATAAATGATCCAGAGGAAATATATTCATGTCTCTCATGTCCAAGCAAATCAGATTACATGGTTGAGAGAATTTAAACCATGAGATTACGTTATCAGAATTCATATTAGAAATATTATGCTATGTTTCCTTCCTTGCATTTACTTTATTTTTTTCTTGGAGATGCAAAGATTTTATAGAATGAGTCCCACAATCATGGAATTTGAGCCAAATTTATAGGTTTTATGCTCTTCTAGATCCTGTGATTTCTTTGGCCTTCTATAAAATTTAACTTTTTTAGTCATATGGGAGAGCAGAGGCTTGGCAAATATCATGAAAAATAGATGGACACATCAAATGCTAGAAGACAGCGCATTGTTTCTATATCAAAGCTAATCGAAACTGTGTCCTGATTAAGGGAAAAAATTGTAGTGACGAGTTCATGTCAGCTGGTATATGCTTCTTTGTTTCTAAGATGTACTGTATTGGACTTTGTTAATTTCAGTAGTATATTTTGAACTTCTCAATTTAGAGTAGGCATGTGAGTTTGGATTAAACATTGGTCAATTTGAAGTGGATTTAACGATGGAATTTTATGGTAACCTCTGAGGGTTGCCCTCACAAGTTCTGTAGGCATTATGTTTTGATCTGAGATAGAAAGATGGAGTTCAAACTTCAAAATGATATGATACGATCACGTATTATGTTTTGATCTGAGATAGAAAGATGCTTTATCTTTTGTATTGTTGAAATTCCTTCCACAATCTGCATCTGAGAGGTTAATTTAGAATAAAGGATCTATTCCTATGTTTTTCCTTGAGAGATTTTTGGAACAAATGATCATTTGAACACCTCCTTTACGGCAGTTGTTGGTAAAACCTTATAGTGCATTTATAAAAGATGCCTTTCATTCTCAAAAGGTAGACAAGATTTGTGGTAATTTTGATGAATTGACTTTTACTAAAGATAAGGGTGGTTGCCTTAGCCATGATCAGGTTGAACATGTGATTGAATATGAAAGAATTGACTAATGGAAGCAAGGAAATTGATTCTATGATGGTGGAGATTGGCAAGAATAGGAAGGTCTCAAAGAAAGGAAGGGGAAAATCATCCTCAAGGAAGGAAATGGAGTTATGATGATCATAGGAAGAGAGGATCCGAAGCAAAGAAATGTGAAGGATATGGGTGGCTGTTTGGTTAAGGATAGTTTATTTTTCCCAAGAGTCCGATCAGTGCTCTTTTTTTCTTTATGGAATATTTTGAGAGGATATTCAAGGGGGGGAGCATCCAGATATCACTTCTGCTATGCTTATTGGTAAAGTTGGTGGAGCTAAATGGAAATCAATGTCAGATGCCAAGAGCACTTTTGTGAAGTGGGCACTATATTGATGCTTTTTAGAAGATGGGTTTTGTTTTGTTGCTTTTGGTTTGTAGTCAAGAGTGTTGAATCTTTCTTATGTACTTTTTCTTGATTGTATATGCGTTGTGTCCCCTTGGCACATTTGCTAATACAATTTTCTTTGTTGCTTATAAAAAAAAAAAAAAAATGTATAATTTAACTTGGTTAAAAATTCTTTGAAAAGAAACCTATAGTTAAAGAAGTTAAACGTCTACAGCTTACTTTTCCATATTGTATCTGCGCTACATTAATAACAATCACATCTTATACAAATTATTGTTGGCAAGCATGTTTCTTTTAAAACAAATATAAAGGTCCTCAGCTATTTCAAGTATGATTCACTTCATTTTACATTGGTGTAGGTTAGTCTATGCGTAAAACATTGGCAGCTTTAATAAATTTTATATGCTGATTAATTTACACAATCATTTTTCCTTTTCCACGTTCTGAGTGTCTTTTAGATTTTACAGTATTTTCTATTCCATGTTCTGTTTATTCTTGTATAAGACACCGTGGCAGCTGAGAAAATTAATATGGAATGCGAGTTGTATATTTATTTCTGCTTTATTCTCAAAGAAAAGAAGAAAACAAAAGTCATATATGATTGAAGTCCATGTCTTGATTTTCATCTCACCTTGATATCGAGATGACCGAAGAGAGTTGAGCCGTTGCATGAAGGTTGGTGGACCAACTGTTTACCAAGTGGCCTATGGTCAAGCAGGATAGCTAAATAAGAATATTTATTGGTAAATTACACTAACCTCCTTTAAAGTTTAAAGAAAATACATTGAGTGACACAAGTTTGACGTAATTACACTGGGCTCCCTTAAAGTTTCAATTCATGTATTACTTAGCTCCTTTTTATCATTAATTCTTAGTCGGATGGGTGAAAAAGGTTATATTGTCATCTCGTTGACATTGAAATGTATATTTTACATTTGTTTATCTCAGTGTAATTATACCAAATTTGTAGGGTTTATTGTATTTTTGTTAAATCTCAAGGGTGATCGGTGTAATTTACCCAATATTTTATTTATCTCAAAAAATGCATGTGACTGACTCCAGATATGCGTTTGTGTACTGTGGACAGTATCTATTTTTCATATTATTTTTTTCTTCCATATTATGTTCAGAGATTTAGTTTACTTTGTATACATTTACTTAAATCATCCTTTCTCATTCATTTTACAACCCTAAGTTTCAATACTGTAAAGCCTGCTTTCTGAAATTTCTTTTCTTGTTTCTTTTTCGAGAGAAACAATTGTATAACGCATAGTTGTATTTATCTGCAGTTCATGCCCAAGAAAGGAGGTACCCCTAAGAAGAATGAGATTGTATTCACCTCCCCAACGGGGGAGGAGATCACAAACAGAAAACAATTGGAACAATACCTGAAATTGCACCCTGGTGGTCCCACAATATCCAAGTTTGATTGGGGGACCGGTGAAACTCCAAGGAGATCAGCCCGGATTAGTGAGAAAGCAAAGACAACTCCACCACTGGAGATTGAGCCTCCAAAGAAGCGTAGCAAGAAATCTTCTGCTTCAAAGAAGGATGATAACAAAGAAGAAGAAGTCGGTCCTGAAGAAACCGAGGTGGTGAAAGAAGTTGACCTGCAAGATGGAGATAAAACTGAGAAGGGTAATGCAGCTAAAGAAATCGAGAAGGATGTTGTGGAGGAAAATCAAGATCAGAAGAACAAAGACAAAACGCATGGTCTAGAACCAGAAGAAGCTAAGCTTGGAGACGATGACATTAAAATGCCTGATGCTGAAGAGTGCAAGAAGGATGGAGAAGCAAAACAGGGTAATTCAAAAGAGGCTCAGGTTGGAAAAGTAGCTGACGGTTCTGAAGTAACTCAAAATGATAAGGGAAAAGTGGAGGATACAGATGTTCACGAAAAGGTGGAGCAAACATCACTCGAAGCTGAGAAACCGGATACGGCCATTGTTGAGGAAAAGTGCCAAATGGAAGGACAGGAGAAAGCAGACCAGACAAGTAATGAGAAAGAAGCGACAGAGAAGAAAATTGAGGAACAAAATACATTGATGGACAATGAGGTAAGCAAGAAGGCAGAGGGAGAAGTGATTGAGAATGGCAGCCATGTCGGCAAGGCTGGTGGCTCCGAGCCCCAAGTTACAATGTAGATTAATTTGGTGCAGGTCCCTTTGGATGACTGTAGTATGACTGTTGCTTTATGATAGAATTTCTGATTGTTCATGAAGACATATGTATTTAAAATCATAGATTAGGCCTTGTCTGTTCCAGCTTTCGTTCCGTCAAAGTGACACATAGCATGCAGAGATCGATCTTTGTAACATTACTACTATCTTATGACGTAGATTAGGGCTTCAATGCCGGTGAACTTGTAGTTTGCAGAGATCTATGTGACAATTTAGTGTTGAAACTGGTATTGTAATAATAAGTGGTTATGCATTAGCTTACTGATCCTATGAGCCTCCTTTGAGTTTGTTTTATCCAGCATTGGTGTGATTTGCACTTCGGATGCGTGACAAATTTTGACCAGGTTCAGATGGGACTAAGAAATTAGTTGCCTTTTTGCCCAGTGGGTTTCTTGCATTGCAAATATCTTTCTTAGCTGAGAAAATGAAGGAAAATTTTGTCATGACCATATGGATTGTGTGTGGTTGTCAAACTGTGAAGCCCCAAATTAACGCTTCATTGTCTGCATCTTACATACCCAATTGTAGCCAAATGTTTTAGGGGATTTGCCACTTCCAAGAGCATTGTAAGATGGAAAGCTATCTTTCCTGCTTCCGCCATGCAAATCTCAATTTGTTGAATTTGGGGTTCCAATAATTAGGGCTGCAAATGAAGCGAGTCCAGCTAAGTTTTTCTAGGCTCGAGCTTAGCTCATTTATTTATCGATCTCGATTATCCAGCTCGAGATCGATCGAAGTTCGATAATGAATTTTTTTTACAATTATTTATATTATTAAATATATTATTTTTAAATAAAAATATTACTTATATTATTTAATATATAAATAATATATTTATTTCATAATTTAAATAAAAATAAACGAGTCAAGCTTGACAAGTTAAGCTTATTCGAGTTCGAGCTCAGCTCGCTTATTAAACGAGTTTAAAAGTTAGGCTCAATCTCGTTTATTTACTTAACAAATCGAGTCGAGCCCCTAAAGAACTGAGCTTGCAAATAGTTCGGTACATTTATGACCCTACCAATAACTATCAACGTCAACACTGAGAAAGTAAATCACTTTTCCCTTCATTTATCCAGGCCTCTCATTCTTCTTTGACGGACGATTTCTCCAACTTCACTATTAAAGTTAGAATCACAAATTCAACAAATTAAGATTCTCGCATGGTAACGTTTAGGCCATAATTAAAATGTAGTTACATGGTTTAATACTATGTTTGGAGAGGAAAATGAAAATAAAACGAATAAATAATTGTCATTTCGCTAGATCAAAACATAGGATAATTGGAATAACAAGCAACTTAGATTAATTTTGGAACAAATTGAAAAAAAATTGGTATGAAAAAAGGAATAATTACAAAATAAGGAAAATCTAAAATAATTGTATAAGATATGGAAACTTAATATTTTATTTTATTTTATTTTTATTTTTTTGCTTTTGGGGGAATTATGTGTCAATGATACTTGGGGGAAAAAAATTTATTGGATAGTCGATAGTTTTTTCAAATTTCAACCAGAATAGTAAGGTACAAACAGAGATAATTCTACTTACACAACCATTTGGTTTCCTTACACCCATTTTCTCATTACAATCAATCAAATTTTCACTTTTTCTCTTTTACACTTTTCAATATACCAATTTTACGCCATCTGCAACCCCACATTCTCTCTTTACACACCCATTTTCATCTCTCTCCTCCACTTTCCTCTTCTTCTTTCTGTCATTGCTATCATCGGCCACCGCTGTCATTACCTTCAGTAGTCAAACCTTAACTCTTCATCCATCTCTGACCACTACCCCTACAACCTTCGACTATCACAACTATAACAACTTGGGTTAGACTTGACCCTTTCTTATTCCTAGATCCGGAATCCGATACTCTTTATTGTTTTCTATACTCCTCCTTATCTTGTTATTTGGATTTGGTTGTTTGGAGTTGTTGGTTGTATCTCGAACAGGTTGGGAGTTAGTTTTTTTTCAAAAGAATTGTTGCATGTTTCTTTCTTGTTCACTCGAGTGGTGTTTTGATTGCTCGAGCAGTCTTTGGGTTCTTTTAACACTTTTGTAGGTCTGCAAAACTACTAGGAGTAGGGTGATCTTTGCTTGAGCAGTCCTTTCTTCGCTCGAGCGGTCTTCTATAGTCTGCAAAACTTCTGGGAGGGGGTTCTTATGATCTCGAGCTGTGTTTTGGTCACTTAAGCGGTGTTATTTTCTTGTGATTGACGCTCGAGTGGTGGGTCAGTCATTCTTGCAATTTGTGCGTGTATCAAATCGGGGACAAGTCACTTTATGTCACTTTTTCATCTCTCTCTCTTTCTCTCTAAAACATCCCTAAACCTAAATTCTTCACTCTCTTTCTCTAGTTCTTGTTTAAACACCTCAAATACACCCAAATTCGTTGATCTCGTTGCCTTAGTGCTTTGGAGTAAATTGTATAGCTCGTAAAGATGAACGTTTTAATCAAAGAAACTTCTATTTTTAACTTCATCTAGAGTTGAGCCTCGCTTCATTCTTCTTCTACTCTTGAGGTAGGGACTTCTTCAACCTCATTGTATGATTCTTAGCTTCGTCATGTGTTTCTTGCAAAGTATTGTGATTTGACAGTTAGGGGTTTGACTTAGGGTTTAGATTTTGTAATGTAAAATAGGGATTTTCAAATGGGTTCTTGAGAATGATTATATTGTTGTGTTAAAAATAGTGGAAAATTCTTCTTTAAAAGTATTTTTGAAAGAAAAGTGTTTTATTGGAAATCATGTTTGGTTTTGGTTTTCAAAAAATTCTACTTTTTTATTTTTGTATTTTAAATGTTTTCAATGAATTTTTTTTAATATTTTAAGCAAAAATTTTTTTTTTAATTTTTAGACACACTTAACATAAATACACTAAAAAAATATAATATTTGTGAAGAAAATCTTTAAAAAATACACTAAATACCAAGAAGAAAAAAAAATACGAAAATTCAATAAATTTATCGTATTTTTGTGTATTTATTAATCTTTTAAAATATTTTACTATTTAGATACATCTAATTAAAGTGCATCTTAAAAAGTAAAAAAATTGCTTAAAATTTAAAAAATATTCATTTAAAAAAAAACACGAAAAATACAAAACACAATTTTTAGAAAACTGAAACCAAACATTTGTGTTTGAACTATGAACAGAAGGGGAAGATGTTGAGTTTTGAATATGAAATGACTGTATCTGTTGATAATGATAGTGGAGTGGGATATGTAATAACACTCCCATTTCAAAATTTATGAAATTATAATTATTGTTGGCGATTTATCTTTCGTATAGAGATATCTGTTTTGGGGTATCAATGGATGATGGCTTTGATTGTTGTAGAAATTACATGAGGAATAGGTTAATTGAAGACCATTTATTCATATATCTTGCATTGAACATTGTTTCTTATATAATTACATATAGAAAATTGTATCATTTTTATGAAAAAATTGATAAATACCTTTGTGAATCTGGTTAGAGTGTGTGGTTGTGGTTTTATTATGTTGGCTTGTGTGTCCTTGGTGAAAGTCTAGAAACCTGCGCGGTTGGGTGCCGATCATTCCAGTTAATACCGGTAAGATGGCTTTGGTAGTGCTTGTATAGCCTACTGGTAGACACGCATCTAGAGATTCCAGTGTTTTGTATCCACTGCCCTGTTTTTTTATTTAAAAAGTATTGTTTTATGAATTGATATATACATATAATTGAGGCATTGCATTGCTTTGAAAAAGAAAGTATAATGTCATGGTAAATGGAATGTATGCGCATTCACCATATGACTTTGTTAAGCTTCGTACGTTGTGTTCAAGTATCTCTACTAGGCTTTAGCTCACCCTATGTGGAAAATAACTTTCAAGTGTTGATGGTATGCCTCCACCAAGGAAGTAGCTTGGGAGGACCTTGGAGCTAAGAGCTTCTTTTGTTCTTTTGTGTAAATATTTGTTATATAAGCCTTGGGTTTTATATATATAGAGTTTAACTCATTTTGTTGTACCCAAGTATTGACTTGGAAAGATGAAGCTATTAAGGCATTACCTTATTTGTACTTCCTTTTGTTTCATTTGATTATTACATGTCCTATGCTATAGATTCAAGATCTAAGATTTATGAATGTATACATGCATATATCATCTTTTGTACGGTAAATGTTAACATTATGGATGCTTATGCTTTTTCATTGAATATTATGAAGTGAGTTGTTGTTATTATATTGGGGCATTACAACAACCACCACTCTTGTTACCGCAATCTCCTCTCTTCTTCTTATTCTTCTTCTTTTCCTGCTGCCATGATCCCTCTCTCGGTGCCGCCATTGCAGCTCCCTCACAACAACCTATTCATAGCCATCATAGCCTTACAATCGCTAACCCACTGCCATCCCAGCCCCAACCTCTGCAAGCACTACCATCGCGATCTTAGCCATTATGATCACAACCCACCAACCTCATCGTCGTCGTCACCAATGTCGCAGGCCACCACCATCGCGACCCCCTTACTGTAGACGTCCCCGAACGCCCCGGGAGGGTATGAGTCCCCCGTTCCGTTCATCTTGGGCTCACTACAGTTCAGGACTCAAATTGTCACGGTTCTTAATCTGAACCAAAGAGTCCAAATCCGGCAAATCGTTTTGAGAAATAGATTTTTGAAAGAAGTGCCAAACATGAACTGCTCTGCCAGATACAGAGTCGCCACCTAAATATTTTATTTTGGGAAATTTAGAAAACCCTGACTCGTGCCTAAGGTCACGTGTCCGTCATCACCAAAGTTGCCTCGGCTCGGGAACTTGGGTACGATTGGGGAAGGTCACTTCGTGAGCACCCCCGCTCGCCCGATCAAAGATCAGCCTCTACTAACCATGATATCAAGTTTTGAAAACATTATGTGTTCTTATTCCGGTTATTACCCTAGATTTACTACGTGATGCGCACAGCATACAAGTATAGACCGGGCCGCCTGAATTGGAACAAAACATTTCATGTTTGTTTTTGAAAGATGGTTTGCTACTCGCAAGTAGGCTTAAAATGCAGATTTTGCCACCCTCAGGTGGGCTTAGAAAAAAAATGATTTTGTCACTATCTAGTGGGCTTAAAACTCACAGTCGATGATTTGTTCCAATCCAAATAACCCAACCTTCACCCACAGGCATTCAAGCAGTTATATCACATAAACACATAGCCTCATGGTAAGCATGCTATCATGGCAGTCACTCATACGCATGCAAGGATGCTAAAGCATAAAAACTTACCGAGTACTCCAAGCCAAAACAGAAACTACGTTAGAAATCCATGCATGATCCTAAATATACAGAAGTGCCTAATGCAACGCATGCAAAAATGCAACTATAGCAGGCTCGGCTATTTTAAAGATGGCATGTGAAATGCTACAACTAACAAGTATTCAACTCGGAATTGAAATACAAATGCAGTTAGTATGATGCGCCGAGCCCGGTGCATGCAAAACAGATGAATGAATGCAAACATGCTATCATACTGTATGCTAACTGAAACATGCCCTAATCTAACCATCATAAGCAGGTAAATAAAAGGGAGAAAGACGTGGGGTTGGAAGACATACATCACACGCACGCACACTTATTACAATTGTGCCCTCGCTCGGAGGGTCTGAATAAATAATATACATTCCCAAATGAATAATACAGTCCGAATAAGTACAAAATCCTAACTAATTAACAAATTAACTAAGGAAAGTAGTAAATAAGCATGCAAGCTAGGGACTGCCTCGAATCTGCTCCGGATGATGAATGATGCATGTTCGGGTTGCTTGGCGCGGAAATCCATTGCGACGCCCCGATTAGCCTCTATTTACAGTTTATGCTCGGAATTTTGTGCAAAGCTCTGAAAGGCTGTTGATTCTTGATTTGCTGCAACAGAGAGCAAGAAAGGGGCATGGCAATGTATTTTGACATATGTATGCATGTTTCGATCCTCGTGCCACCAATCACGCATCTCGATGCATGATGTCCGAGGAGTCGAACTGCACAACTCAATATGGAATGAATGCACATGAAAACACAACAAGGCCTAGACTCCATCATGGATAATCCGGAGTGTCGGTGACCGAGGAATTGAGACACGTTCCGTCACTTGGAATACGAAACGCCCCTCGTTTCCCGTGCTTGGGCTAACACCTATCCCAAACACAATACAATATGCATGACATGCATGAATGCAATTCTAACATGCAACCTAGCATACACAATGCTATGAAATGGCATACACAATGCGCGATGTAGCATGGCATACACGATGCTCTAACATACAACCTAGCATACACAATGCTATGAAATGAAATGGCATACACAATGCACGATGGACTTACACCAACATGAGTGGACCTCAGCCACACTCACATAGGAGGCCATTAGGTGGAAATGAGATACTCGAGAAGCGCGCACACATGCACGCAAACCAAGGACCGCACCTAAGGCACAAATGCCACTCTACCAAAGCATGGCAAGGCATGGAACATGGTATGCAAACAAGCAAATTTCAGCACTGAAATATGATGCAAAACAGCCCCGAATCATGGAAACATGGCACCCGATGCATGAGATGAACCACGAAACTCAAAATTAGGCACATGGAATGACTTATAGCTATACAAAGCATGCATTATTTGATCATGAAGCATCAAGACAGAGTCAAGGCAGTCCCAAAACATGAACATTTCTAGTTCAAAGCATGGCCAAAAGATGCTAGAAAGATGGACTAAAATAGCATGCAATTTTGACTAGCAAACATGGTTTACATGACAAGTATATGATGCACATGGAATCTGACCAAACCATCAAAAATCAGTGAATAAATCACATGAAAATAGGCCCAAATAACCACTGATATGCAACCATGGCATGCAAAAATGATGAGTTGCTTTAGAGGGCCATGCAAGGAGTTATTTGGCACATACAAGATGGAAATGTGGAAGCCCCAAATCAACTCTGAAAATCAAATATGATAGTCCCAAAACCCATCAAATTGACCCTAGAAAGTGACTTCAAAGCATGCAAGATAGGGTCTCTTTGGAAGGCCAATAAGGCCACAAAACAAGAGAAGGAGAGAGGGGGTCACCCCCCTCTAATCTTGGCTCTCAAAACAGTGTCTTAGCTACTGAAAATCCACTAGATTTCAATGGCTAGAAGGCCAAACAAATCATGCAATTGAAGCTTAGATGTAAGGCTCAAAACAAGAGGCAATTAAGCATACGAGAAAGCATATGACCTCAAACAAAAATGGAACCTTAAACAAACTTGAAGATGAGATTAAAACAAGATATTTTTCAGTTTATGACAACTCTAAAAAATGAACACAAATGGGGCCAAACTATCATGCAAAAATGGGCCTAAAAGAGGGATAAAGAGGCAAGAGGCAGCTTCTGGCCCCAAATGGCAAAGAGCCCTTCAACAAAGTTGAAGAGGGGCTCAAAAAAAGGCACTTTATAGTTTACATCAAGTATCAAATATGCTTACAAGTAAGGATACAATATGATGTAAAAATGGCCCTAAAAGATAGATAGAAAGCAATAGGAAGTATCTGGCCTCAAAAAGTGAAGAGCCCCTCAACAAAGTTGAAGAGGGGCTCAAAATGAAGCACTTTACAGTTTGGATCGAAGCCCAGAAATGCTTAAAAATAGGACTAACATATCATGCAAGAAATAGCCATAAAAGAGGGATAAAGGGAAAGGGGTAGCAGGTGGCTTCAAATAGAGAAAAACCCTTGATCAAACATGAAGATGAGCTCAAAAAATGACTATTTCTAGTTCGGGTCGGAGCCCAAAAATGCTAGCAAAAGGAGCTAAAATATAGCACAAAATAATGTGAAAAAGGGGGGAATAGGAGCTTACCCTTGTAGAGCCAACTTCCAGCAGCTTTTGGACTAAGTTTGTGAGATCTCAACCTCTGGGAATCAGCTTCAAAGGGCTGGAATGGAGTGTGGAGGTGTGGTGCTATGGGTTGTAGGGTAAATAGTGCAAGAAGCTTAGGGTTTTAGAGCTTGGGTGAGAGAGAGAGAGAGGGGATTGTATGTAAAAAGCTCTAAACAAATTTTGTAACCCCTCAAAATGCAGCTGGAGCTGCTGGTTTTATAGGCAAAAGAGTGGAGGAAAAGGGGGGAAATTCAAATTCAAGTTTCCCTCCAAAATAGGCCTAAAAGAGAGATAAAGAGGCAAGTGGTAGCTACTGGCCTCAAACCGAAGAGAGCCCTTCAATAAAGTTGAAGAGGGGCTCAAAACAAGACATTTTACAGTTTATGACCAAGTCCAAAACAGCTCACAAATAAGCCTAAAAATCATGCAAAAATAGGCCTAAAAGAGAGATAAAGAGGCAAGTGGTAGCTACTGGCCTCAAACCGAAGAGAGCCCTTCAACAAAGTTGAAGAGGGGCTCAAAAAAAGACATTTTACAGTTTATGATCAAGTCCAAAACAGCTCACAAATAAGCCTAAAACATCATGCAAAAATAGGCCTAAAAGAGAGTTTAAACACAAGGGGTGAGAAGGAGACCTCAAACAGATAAAGACCCTTGATCAAACATGGAGATAAGCTCAAAATATGACTATTTTCAGTTCAGGTCGGAGCCCAAAAATGCAAGAAACAAAGGTTAAGAAAGCATGCAAAATGGAGCCAAAAGAGAGGGACAAGAGACTTACCCTTGTAGACCAATGAACCAGCAGCTTTTGGACCAAGAAGAGGAGCTCCTAGCCTCTGGAAAATAGCCTCAAAGTGTTGTAATGGAGGATGGAGGTGTATACCAAAAAAAAAAAAACAGAGCAAACGGAGGTGGTTAAGCGGTCCCGACCGAGGCACACGGCCGTCGGCTCCGAAAAATCGGAAACCGGGCTCCAAACGGGATGAATGGCCTACGACCACGAAACGTAGCCTACGGCCACTGAGAGATGATCTACGAGACCTCTCCCTCCCTTCGGGAAGAGAAAATAGAGAAAACGGAGCCTGGTTTGCAAACCGAGGCAAGACACAAAAGAAATCGGAAGTTAGGAGGCAAGGCTCGCAGCCGAGACTCTGAAACTTCTGAACGGGCGCAATATGCAATATCACCGAGCGCTCAATCGGTGACGTCTAAGTCTTAAGGTCGGTCAAAAATGGGGTGTCTACAGTTGCCCCTCTTTGACAGAACTCGAAAGTTATAAGTGACGGGAGTGAATGTCAAAGCCCAGAGACGACCCATTTTTGACAAGGCCGAAGACTTAGACAAACAGGCGAGATAAACAGAGATGTGCCCGCAGGCGCGCCCGCAGGCAGGGGGGTAAAATGCAAAGCGATATGCACAAAGCCGGATGTAACTCATGATCATGCAAAGCAGCAAGCTGTAACGAAGCATAACAATGCAACAATTTTAAGCAAGTAGAAACCAAGCTACATTACAATGCAGAAAGGATGTAAGAGAATTATTGTAATTCTCACTGCGAATACAGTGTGCATGTATGATAGATACACGAAGCGAACGTAGTGTGATGGATACACAAAAGGGTAAACATAAAGTGTGATAGATGCACTAAGTGAACAAGGTATGATAGATACACAAAGTGAGAGTGTGTGATTGATACACAAAGCGAGCGTGTGTGATTGATACACAAAGCGAGCGTATGTGATTGATACACAAAGTGAGCGTGTGATAGATACACAAAGTAGGCAAAGCGAGTGTGTGATAGATACACTATTTGAACAAAGTGTGATTGATATACAAAGGGTGAAGTGAGCAAAGTGTGATGGATACACAAAAGGCAAACACAAAGTGTGATAGATGCACTAAGTGAACAGGTGTGATGGATACACTAAAGGTGAACACAAAGTGTGATAGATGCACTTAGTGAACAAAGTATGATTGATATACTAAGGGTGAACACGAAGTGTGATAGATGCACTTAGTGAACAAAGTATGATTGATATACTAAATGTGAACACGAAGTGTGATAGATGCACTTAGTGAACAAAGTATGATTGATATACTAAATGTGAACACAAAGTGTGATAGATGCACTTAGTGAACAAAATATGATAGATATACCAAAGCGAGAGTGTGTGATTGATACACAAAGCGAACGTGTGATAGATACACTATATGAAGCAAAATGTGATAGATACAGTAGCTGAGCGCGTGATAGATACACTAAGCGAGTGTAGTGAGCACAGTGTGATAGATACACAAAGGGTGAACACAAAGTGTGATAGATGCACTAAGTGAACAAAGTGTGATGGATACACAAAAGGAAACACAAAGTGTGATAGATGCACTTAGTGAACAAAGTATGATAGATATACTAACGGTGAACACAAAGCGTGATAGATGCACTGAGTGAACAGAGTATGATTGATATACTAAATGTGAACACGAAGTGTGATAGATGCACTCAGTGAACAGGTGTGATGGATACATTAAAGGTGAACACAAAGTGTGATAGATGCACTTAGTGAACAAAGTATGATTGATATACTAAAGGTGAACACGAAGTGTGATAGATGCACTTAGTGAACAAAGTATGATTGATATACTAAAGGTGAACACGAAGTGTGATAGATGCACTTAGTGAACAAAGTATGATTGATATACTAAATGTGAACACGAAGTGTGATAGATGCACTTAGTGAACAAAGTATGATTGATATACTGAATGTGAACACGAAGTGTGATAGATGCACTTAGTGAGCAAAGTGTGATTGATACACTAAAGGTGAACACAAAGTGTGATGGATGCACTTAGTGAACAAGTGTGATGGATACACTAAAGGTGAAGTGTGATTGATACACAAAAGTGAATATGTGCGTGATAGATACACAAAATGAGAAATGTGTGTGATAGATACAGAAAATGAGAATGTGTGTGATAGATACAGAAAATAAGAATGCGTGTGATAGATACACAAAATGAAAGAAGTGTGATTGATACACTAAGTAAATGAAGAGAGTGTGATTGATACACTAAGCGAATGAAGAAAGTGTGATAGATACACTAAGGGTGAATAAGGTGTGATTGATACACTAAATAAATGAAGTGTGATTGATACACTAAGCGAATGAAGTGTGATTGATACACTAAATAAATGATCTCAAACGGAAATTCTGTGAATGAACCGTACATACAATATCATGCATGACTGAGAAAGAAACTTGATAGGTACGATGCATTACAATGCATGATGCTTAAGGAAAGCAATAAATGGACAAAGCGGTGCTTAAGAAAGCACCTCATGAGGTGAGTGGCGATGAACCGCTCTTCTTCGATGGGGATCTCCCCTTGTGCTCTTCGAACACTTTACCTTCAAATCACAGTACAAAGGTTCTGAAATGCTGACAAGGGTTCTTCACGTAGAACACTTTGGATGCTGCCTTTCTTCCTGATCATATTCACAACTTTCCCTATTCTCCAACGGGGTGACAGACTAGGTTGGTTCAGTATCCAGAATTGAGGTGCATACACGCTATCTCAACCTATGGGGCTTCCATACAGATTTCAAGCCGGGGATACACCCCTGGGTATTTAAACCAGACTTTAGTCCCGGAAATCCCGAACCTTTACGTTCTAGGCATCAGCCATTCGAACTCTAGTTTCTACCGTCGCAGTTGGTCTCCTAGGAACTCATTGCAAACACGGCCAAGATGTCCTTGCCACGAAACGGTACTCGAGGAGAGCACTTCTGATTGCCATTCTGGCTTGAAGCAGACTTGATCTTGAGCTTGAGGTAGATGCACACTCATACTTCGAAGCATTGACAAGGCCTGACGAGGTGCATACGGAATGCAATCTCGGAGCTTACTGAAGTTGGAACAAACTCAGATGCCCGACATTTTCCTCTTTTGCTTTTGCTTTGCAGTCCGGAACCCATTATAGCTTCAGATAGGTCCTGGTTCTACTGTTCTCACATGACCTGGGTTGAACCCTGCGATTTTATGAAAGAACAAATTCTGTTTTGCACAGATGTGGAGAATGGCACGGCACTCGGAGCGCGAAACGATTTTATTTTTTGAAATTGAGAGATGAGTTCTTGACCAGGGTATTGAGCCTACGACTAAACACAACGCACTACGACTCAACAACGGAAAACAAAAGATAAAACAGCCTAAACACATCCATTGACACTCAAAACGACTCAAAACAAGAATTGAGACAAACAAAGACACAAACACAACACTCGGACGTGTTACAAAGGCAAGAGACCTCTCAGTGCACGAGGAGCCAGTTTCTCCGGGTATTGTTTCCCGCCCTTCCTCATTTGTGATTCTCACGTCACTCGGCCCTCAAGCTCTGTTTTTCTGAAAAAGCCCTTTTCTCACTTTTTCTCTCAACGCACATCTCTCTATTCTTCAATCTCTCATTTTTTATCCCTCCCCTGGGTGGTTGATGGATAAACAAGAAATTGCAGGCTCTTGTCCCTAGCTTGCTGCTAGATTCTTTTTCTCCTGCGCACAGCAGTGAACTTTCCCACAGAGGGGTTGCGCTACAACTGGATGTGTAGCAAATCTGTAGCTGACATCGGTTGACAACGCTTTGCTGGGGTATTTGGACGTGATTAGATCTGTCCGAATGAGGGAGTGGAATATCTTGCCCCATTCCAGTTCGTGCTTCGCACTTGGCTTGATACCTCGTTGCTTGGAGGATACGAGAGCTTTCAGCCCTTTGTCGTTAACTTCAATTGTGCCCTTCTTGGCAGGTAGAGTGCCCTTCTTGGCGAGTAGTTGACGACGGGGGAAAGACAGAACACCTGACTCAACTGTGCCCCTAATTCATCATTTTGACCATTTTTTGTTTTGGTTCTCTCCTTAAAAAAAAATTTGACCAAAATGAGAGTTAGATTAACATGCTTGTTCAATTTTCTGATTTAAAATCATGCAAGTCAGGCTATGAGCACTAAAAATTTTCCTTTTTCGGGTCCAAGAAATGGTCCAGTTTTGAAAAAAAATGGAATACTTTTCGAGAAGATTAGTCAACCTCAGTAAAAATTCTCAAAAACTATTTCGCAAACGGCCACTGCTGAACGAGCACGGAACCTACCCTTGAGATGCACAACCTCAGATCCGAAGGAAAATTGCCCCTTTCCTGAAGGACACTGCATGGCAACGGAAAGTTGCCCCTTGTTTGAATGGCACCGCAGCACATTGAAAAGCAACGGAAAGTTGCCCCTTGTTTGAAATGGCACCGCAGCGCATTGTAGTCAGTCCTCAGAGTAACGAACACAACCAAATCTTCAGATACAGAGAAGACAAAGATGACCAGAACCATCGCATGGACACAGTCGAATTTGAAGTGTTTTACGGCTGGACTTCAGAACGAAGTTGCCTACGTATCCCAAAGATGGGAATCAAGCCTTACGTAGTTCGGGGTTAAGGTACACTCGTGTATTAACCCTCACCTTTTAGGCTCTAACTTTTGCCAAGGCGCCCGTTGCGGGTTTTCGACCTTGCGAGCTTTGTTTTCTTTTCTTTTTCATTTCTTTTCTTCTTTTTTCATTTTTTTTTTTGATTTTTTGCATTTTCTTCATCATTTTTTTTTTCTCTTTTTTCTTGCTCTAACTTTTGCCTGGGTCGCCCTCTCGGGTTTTCGGCCCAGCGAGCCTCTCAAGGGTAAAAGTGTAGCTTTGTCCATGTCAAATGGTTTTGAGATCCCGAAGTCATCTGAATCCAGGAGAATGGCTGTTGTTCGCTGACGATGCAGGAGTCCATCCAATGGGGGGGCTGAATTTGCCCCTAGTGTTGTGGATCGGAACTCTGTTTTTCTTCAGCAATACTTTCTTCTTCCTCCCTCTGGGATTTGGCATTCTTGCCGACCTTCTTTGATTTGTGGAATGATCCATCTTCGGCTCTTCGAGCACATTTGAAATTCTTTGCCCCTAGTTCCAGGGGTGCTTCTGATCTAGCTTTGCAAGCTTCTTTTGATGACATCTGGTCTTCTTGATCTGACTTTCCTGCCTCTTGTTCGAGGGCTGCTTTGAATCTGGCCACACAGGCCTCACATTGTAGTTGACCGTTGAACGTTCTGAATTCGAGTTCAAGGTTTTGAAAGCAGAGGGGTCGAGTCTCGAGGCTGAGAGCGATCCTAAGCTGCACAATCTCAAGAGCGATTCTACACAGGTCTTCGCAGGACCGCGCAAAACATTTTTTGAAAGTTTTTAAGAAAGCGACAAATCGCTCGCGCTGAAGACAGTGTAGAACCAATCTGGATCAAAGCTAGGGTCCTTCTCAGTACTCACACTAACAAGCATGATTTCATTCATTAAGGGCTTAGCACGCCTCTCTTCCTCTCAATTGATCAAATTTTTTGCAAATCCCGAGGAATTCCTTCCTCTTCGTTTTCACCACAATGTTCAAAAAGTTTTGAAAAACTCAGGTCATTACAATGACTTCAAGGCACAGAAAAGACAGAGTCCTTAGTCAAATACTGTCATCTCCTTCAGAACTTCCGGCATAACTGGCACAAGGCAGAAGCAAACGCGAGAGCGTAAAAATCACTGCTGTTTCATTCAAAAACTGCTGGCACAACTGGCTCCCTGGCAGAAACAGACTCAAAACAAAACGAAAAGACAAACACAAAACAAAATGGTGACGCCCAAGGTAATACCCCCGGAATCACCCGACTCCTATACAACAGGACTGACTCGATATAACAAGACAGACCCGAAACAAAAAGACTGACTCAAAACGGACTCAAAACAACAAGACTGACCCAATACCCAAGTCAGAAAGCACAAAAACCAGCATTCACAAATGCTCAAAACAGTGCGTGCCATACGCCATATCTGGAGTAAATCGAGTGCCATCCGCAGGTGGTTCATCCCCCGATCACATAGTCACATTATTCCCCACAGGTTCACTGGTCGAGTGCCGATAGACTTTGCTGGACTGGCGCGGGGATGACCCTGTTGTCAAACAGATCTTGTACATCATGGCGCAGACGAAAGCAACTGTCAGTGTCATGACCGGTTTGTTGATGGTACGCACAGTACCTAGTATGGTCATGCTTTGGAGGGAGAGGATCAGGTAAAGGCCGTTGATCCAATGGTTTCAGATGTCCTTTCCGGATTAAGACCTCTAGAGCCTTTGACAAAGGCATATAAAGTGGGGTGAAAACCCTCTTGACTCGGGGTGGATATTTGGCCGTCTGTGAGCTACTTCCGGACGCACCGGTGAATGGGGTAGCCTTTTTTGATGTGGTGGTGGTGACCATGCCCACTTCAGAAGATCTTGCAGCTGCATCACCACTGGTGGTTGCATTCGAACTGCGGGAAAACGCCCGCCTAGGCTGCTCCTTCTCCTGGTCAATAAGGCCCTGCTTCATGGCATCCTCGATCTGTACTCCCATCTCATGCAAATCTGAAAAGGTAGGGAAGGGGAGCACGATCATTTTCTGCATTAGTTTGGGCTGGAGGTTGCGTACAACCATCCGTATTTGATCCTTATCCGTTGGCCTAATGGTCATCATTGAGGCCTTGGCCCTCCAGCGGGCCACGAATTCTGAGAAGCTCTCCTTAGGCTCCTGCCTCGTCGTCTCAAGATCACGGGTCGTAATCTCGATTTGGGTATTGCATGAATATTGTGCGACGAAGGCCTCGGCCATCTCCTCCCAGCTTCGTTTCACTGAATCCTCCAATTTGGCGTACCAGATGGTCGCAATACCCGACAGGGTCCTGCCAAAAAGGGAGAGCTTCTGTAATCTTGTCAAGCCCATCGGGCGCAGAACGTCTAAAAACAAACTTAGGTGGACCATGGGATAAACGGTCGATGTGAGGCATCTTGAACCGGTCTGGTAGCGTCACAGCTGAGTCGGTGTATCCGTCCTCGATGTCCGGGATGGACTTTACCCCCTGGGATTTCTTGAACAACTTTTCAAGCTTGCTCAACTTCAACGCTGTATGGTCTACTTCGAACTCAAAGGGAGAGTCTGGTAGGTTGATTGGTGCTTTAGACAGCTGGGGTAAGATTGGGGGCGGAGCCGGCCCTGTCGGAATGTCCGTACCTTCCTGGACATTTGGCGTCTCCCCGGGTATTGGATCTACTGGTGGGGGGGGGGGAGCTTGATGCGAAGCAGATGCTCCGTTTTGCTGTTGCAATCTGGTGATTAGCTCTGCCTGCTGTTTGGCAAATTCCGCTTGGCGGACAACATCTTGCTGCATGAGTTTCATACTTTCTTGCATCTGGCGCATCATTGCCTCCATCCCTGACGTGTTCTGCTGATCCATCTAACTGACTGGTATCTATCCCTGCAGTAGAAACTGAGACCTCAGCCTGACTGTTCACTGGTGGGGTGGATAAGGGCCACTGATCTGGTAACTGCTGAACTGGTGATTTGTGCCTGACTGGCCCTTTTACCCTGCCTCTGGCAAAGGAACACTGATTGCCCTTGAACTGAATCTCTGATCTGACAAAGTCTATCAGCACAAGTCCGATGAACCTCGGGGGATATCAGAGCCTTCTGAAGCTATGGTTCCAGGACTACCCTAGCAAAAGAGAAAACAGACAGCACCTCAGCCTGATTTCACCAAAACAGATATGAGCAAAGTTGAATGAGTGTGCCCTCTACTGAATTCTGCCCAAATCTCTGCCCTGCAAACTGATACCCTCAGGTAAACTGAATCCCAAAATACTGAACTGGTGCCCGCAGGCCTGATGCCCAAACTTGTAAACTGATACATGCATTCCTGTAGAGACGCACTCTAAAGCACATAACAAGCAAGTGAGAGTCAAAACACCCCTATGTTGGGGTAGGGTTTCCCTGTCCTATTTTGTCAGGAGCTAGGGTTTCACTATGCACGCAGCGGTTTCAAACAACCTATCGGGTAAGCAACCTGTCCTAGTTTGGAATGGTCACTATGGATCCGAATATGCACTAGGTCGAATGGTCAACAAGGGTGCCCCGGGAAAACCGGGGTTTGTGTTCCCATACTGGCAGAGCCCACAACCGGTCAGCCTTATGGTCATGCCTTGACAAGACAAGCCTCCGGCAAACCGTTCAGGAATAGCAAATGGCAAACACGGTGTCCTAGGCGCACCAATGCACATGCAATGCAAAGAAACACATAAGTGTAGTCAAAACAAGATATCATGAGTTCGAGTCAAGTTCTCTAAATCCCCAGCAGAGTCGCCAGAAACTGTAGACGTCCCCGAACGCCCCGGGAGGGTATGAGTCCCCCGTTCCGTTCATCTTGGGCTCACTACAGTTCAGGACTCAAATTGTCACGGTTCTTAATCTGAACCAAAGAGTCCAAATCCGGCAAATCGTTTTGAGAAAATAGATTTTTGAAAGAAGTGCCAAACATGGACTGCTTTGCCAGATACAGAGTCGCCACCTAAATATTTTATTTTTGGGAAATTTAGGAAACCCTGACTCGTGCCTAAGGCCACGTGTCCGTCATCACCAAAGTTGCCTCGGCTCGGGAACTTGGGTATGATTGGGGAAGGTCACTTCGTGAGCACCCCCGCTCGCCCGATCAAAGATCGACCTCTACTAACCATGATATCAAGTTTTGAAAACATTATGTGTTCTTATTCCGGTTATTACCCTAGATTTACTACGTGATGCGCACAGCATACAAGTATAGATCGGGCCGCCTGAATTGGAACAAAACATTTCATGTTTGTTTTTGAAAGATGGTTTGCTATTCGCAAGTAGGCTTAAAATGCAGATTTTGCCACCCTCAGGTGGGCTTAGAAAAAATGATTTTGTCACTATCTAGTGGGCTTAAAACTCACAGTCGATGATTTGTTCCAATCCAAATAACCCAACCTTCACCCACAGGCATTCAAGCAGTTATATCACATAAGCACATAGCCTCATGGTAAGCATGCTATCATGGCAGTCACTCATACACATGCAAGGATGCTAAAGCATAAAAACTTACCGAGTACTCCAAGCCAAAACAGAAACTACGTTAGAAATCCATGCATGATCCTAAATATACAGAAGTGCCTAATGCAACACATGCAAAAATGCAACTATAGCAGGCTCGGCTATTCTAAAGATGGCATGTGAAATGCTACAACTAACAAGTATTCAACTTGGAATTGAAATACAAATGCAGTTAGTATGATGCGCCGAGCCCGGTGCATGCAAAACAGATGAATGAATGCAAACATGCTATCATACTGTATACTAATTGAAACATGCCATAATCTAACCATCATAAGCAGGTAAATAAAAGGGAGAAAGACGTGGGGTTGGAAGACATACATCACACGCACGCACACTTATTGCAATTGTGCCCTCGCTCGGAGGGTCTGAATAAATAATATACAGTCCCAAATAAATAATACAGTCCGAATAAGTACAAAATCCTAACTAATTAACAAATTAACTAAGGAAAGCAGTAAATAAGCATGCAAGCTAGGGACTGCCTCGAATCTGCTCCGGATGATGAATGATGCATGTTCGGGTTGCTTGGCGCGAAAATCCATTGCGACGCCCCGATTAGCCTCTGTTTACAGTTTATGCTCAGAATTTTGTGCAAAGCTCTGAAAGGCTATTGATTCTTGATTTGCTGCAACAGAGAGCAAGAAAGGGGCATGGCAATGTATTTTCACATATGTATGCATGTTTCGATCCTCGTGCCACCAATCACGCATCTCGATGCATGATGGCCGAGGAGTCGAACTGCACAACTCAATATGGAATGAATGCACATGAAAACACAACAAGGCCTAGACTCCATCATGGATAATCCGGAGTGTCGGTGACCGAGGAATTGAGACACGTTCCGTCACTTGGAATACGAAATGCCCCTCGTTTCCCGTGCTTGGGCTAACACCTATCCCAAACACAATACAATATGCATGACATGCATGAATGCAATTCTAACATGCAACCTAGCATACACAATACTATGAAATGGCATACATAATGCGCGATGTAGCATGGCATACACGATGCTCTAACATACAACCTAGCATACACAATGCTATGAAATGAAATGGCATACACAATGCACGATGGACTTACACCAACATGAGTGGACCTCAGCCACACTCACATAGGAGGCCATTAGGTGGAAATGAGACACTCGAGATGCGCGCACACATGCACGCAAACCAAGGACCGCACCTAAGGCACAAATGCCACTCTACCAAAGCATGGCAAGGCATGGAACATGGTATGCAAACAAGCAAATTTCAGCACTGAAATATGATGCAAAACAGCCCCGAATCATGGAAACATGGCACCCGATGCATGAGATGAACCACGAAACTCAAAATTAGGCACATGGAATGACTTATAGCTATACAAAGCATGCATTATTTGATCATGAAGCATCAAGACAGAGTCAAGGCAGTCCCAAAACATGAACATTTCTAGTTCAAAGCATGGCCAAAAGATGCTAGCAAGATGGACTAAAATAGCATGCAATTTTGACTAGCAAACATGGTTTACATGGCAAGTATATGATGCACATGGAATCTGACCAAACCATCAAAAATCAGTGAATAAATCACATGAAAATAGGCCCAAATAACCACTGATATGCAACCATGGCATGCAAAAATGATGAGTTGCTTTAGAGGGCCATGCAAGGAGTTATTAGGCACATACAAGATGGAAATGTGGAAGCCCCAAATCAACTCTGAAAATCAAATATGATAGTCCCAAAACTCATCAAATTGACCCTAGAAAGTGACTTCAAAGCATGCAAGATAGGGTCTCTTTGGAAGGCCAATAAGGCCACAAAACAAGAGAAGGAGAGAGGGGGTCACCCCCTCTAATCTTGGCTCTCAAAACAGTGTCTTAGCCACTAAAAATCCACTGGATTTCAGTGGCTAGAAGGCCAAACAAATCATGCAATTGAAGTTTAGATGTAAGGCTCAAAACAAGAGGCAATTAAGCATACGAGAAAGCATATGACCTCAAAAAAAAATGGAACCTTAAACAAACTTGAAGATGAGATTAAAACAAGATATTTTTCAGTTTATGACAACTCTAAAAAATGAACACAAGTGGGGCCAAACTATCATGCAAAAATGGGCCTAAAAGAGGGATAAAGAGGCAAGAGGCAGCTTCTGGCCCCAAATGGCAAAGAGCCCTTCAACAAAGTTGAAGAGGGGCTCAAAACAAGGCACTTTACAGTTTACATCAAGTATCAAATATGCTTACAAGTAAGGATACAATATGATGTAAAAATGGCCCTAAAAGAGAGATAGAAAGCAAGAGGAAGTATCTGGCCTCAAACAGTGAAGATCCCTTCAACAAAGTTAAAGAGGGGCTCAAAATGAAGCACTTTACAGTTTGGATCGAAGCCCAGAAATGCTTAAAAACAGGGCTAACATATCATGCAAGAAATAGCCATAAAAGAGGGATAAAGGGAAAGGGGTAGCAGGTGGCTTTAAACAGAGAAAAACCCTTGATCAAACATGAAGATGAGCTCAAAAAATGACTATTTCTAGTTCGGGTCGGAGCCCAAAAATGCTAGCAAAAGGAGCTAAAATATAGCACAAAATAATGTGAAAAATGGGAGAATAGGAGCTTACCCTTGTAGAGCCAACTTCCAGCAGCTTTTGGACTAGGTTTGTGAGCTCTCAACCTCTGGGAATCAGCTTCAAAGGGCTGGAATGGAGTGTGGAGGTGTGGTGCTATGGGTTGTAGGGTAAATAGTGCAAGAAGCTTAGGGTTTTAGAGTTTGGATGAGAGAGAGAGAGAGAGAGAGAGAGAGAGAGAGGGGATTGTATGTAAAAAGCTCTAAACAAATTTTGTAACCCCTCAAAATGCAGCTGGAGCTGCTGGTTTTATAGGCAAAAGAGTGGAGGAAAAGGGGGGAAATTCAAATTCAAGTTTCCCCCCAAAATAGGCCTAAAAGAGAGATAAAGAGGCAAGTGGTAGCTACTGGACTCAAACTGAAGATAGCCCTTCAACAAAGTTGAAGAGGGGCTCAAAACAAGACATTTTACAGTTTATGACCAAGTCCAAAACAGCTCACAAATAAGCCTAAAAATCATGCAAAAATAGGCCTAAAAGATAGATAAAGAGGCAAGTGGTAGCTACTGGCCTTAAACCGAAGAGAGCCCTTCAACAAAGTTGAAGAGAGGCTCAAAACAAGACATTTTACAGTTTATAATCAAGTCCAAAACAGCTCACAAATAAGCCTAAAACATCATGCAAAAATAGGCCTAAAAGAGAGTTTAAACACAAGGGGTGAGAAGGAGACCTCAAACAGAGAAAGACCCTTGATCAAACATGGAGATGAGCTCAAAATATGACTATTTTCAGTTCAGGTCAGAGCCCAAAAATGCAAGCAACAAAGGTTAAGAAAGCATGCAAAATGGAGCCAAAAGAGAGGGACAAGAGATTTACCCTTGTAGACCAATGAACCAGCAGCTTTTGGACCAAGAAGAGGAGCTCCTAGCCTCTGGAAAACAGCCTCAAAGTGTTGTAATGGAGGATGGAGGTGTATACCAAAAAAAAAAAAATGGAGCAAACGGAGGTGGTTAAGCGGTCCCGAACCGAGGCACACGGCCGTCGGCTCCGAAAAATCGAAAACCGAGCTCCAAACGGGATGAATGGCCTACGACCACGAAACGTAGCCTACGGCCACTGAGAGATGATCTACGAGACCTCTCCCTCCCTTCGAGAAGAGAAAATAGAGAAAACGGAGCCTGGTTCGCAAACCGAGGCAAGACACGAAAGAGCCCGGAAGTCAGGAGGCAAGGCTCGCAGCCGAGACTCTGAAACTTCTGAACGGGCGCAATATGCAATATCACCGAGCGCTCAATCGGTGACGTCTGAGTCTTAAGGTCGGTCAAAAATGGGGTGTCTACACTTACCCTCTATAATTTCCACCTTCAGATCTATGGGTGAGTAGAAATAGAAAACTAGGATTTTAATTTTTTAGATTTCAGTGCATTTTTGGTAATTTTAATTAGGGATAAAAATGTAATAAAAAAGAGTAAAAATTTAAGGATGTAATTAGTTGGTTTTGTGTAAATAAAGTTAGAGGGCTGCTATTAACATCTACCTAATTTCTTTGGATCCCCCATTTCTTTGAACCCCTACCTTAAATCCTAAATTTTAATAAGATTTCTTTAAGCACTCCACTTAATACCAATTTTACCCCTATTCATAATATCATCACACCCAAGTGAACACCCGCCTAATTTTGCACACTCTCTCATATTGAAGAAAAATGAATCAACAATCTCTTTCTCTTTCTCTTTCTCTCAGTGAACGACGGTCGCTCTCTTTCTCCTTTTGTCAGTTTGGAATCTCTTCAACAATCTTTATACCGACCGAGGTAGAGGCCCGACCTTTTTATACTCTTTTATTTGGAGTCTGGTATATATTATTGTTGTTTATACTCCTTTTGGTTTTATTGTTGATTGGGAGTGGTTGTTTGAAGTTTTTGGTTTTCTTTGGAATAGGTTGGGATTTAGCATTTCAAGGGAAATTCTGTTTGGTCATTCATGAGTTCGCTCGAGTAGTCTTTTCTTCACTCAAGCGGTCTTTCGTTTCTCTAAGAATTTGTGTTTGCAGTCTGAACTTCTAAGAGTATGGTGTTCTTATCTCAAGCGGTCTCTTTGCAGGTCTAAATTTTCGTAAAGGGGTCATTCTTTGCTCGAGCGATGATTAGTTCCCTTGAGCAATTTGTTCTGTAGGGTTAATGTTCTATGAGTTTGGTTTCTTTGCTCGAGCTATGGCTTGGTCACTTGAGTAGTGTTCTATGTATGACGCTCGAACAATGTTTGGTCGCTTAAGCGGTCTTTTTGCAGGCCTGAAATTCTGTAAGGGAGTCATTCTTCGCTTGAGCAATGATTAGTTCACTCAAGCGATCTGTTCTACAGGGTTAATGTTCTGGGAGTTTGGTTTCTTCATTTGAGCTATGGTTTGGTCACTCGAGCAATGTTCTATGTATGATACACGAGTGGTGTTTTGGTCGTTCAAGTGGTCTGCGTGTACAAAGTTATGGGAAAATGATCTTTTCTTTTACTTTTTGATTTCTCTCTCTCTCTCTCTCTCTCTCTCTCTCTCTCTCTAGTTCTTGCCTAAGCATTCCTTTACACTCAAATCCACTACTTTCGTTACCTTGGTGTTTTGGAATAACAGATAGAGCTCAGAGTGGTGATCATTTTAATCTAAAAGGTTCTAATTTCTGCCTCCATCAACTTTTGGGTTTTGTTTATCTATCTTTCTCCTATTGAGATAGGTACTTCTTTAATATCTCTGCATGGTTTTTAATCTAGTTATGTGCTCTTGAGTATAGTGGTGTTTTGGGTCATTTGGGATAGATTTTCTTTGATTTGGGTTTCGGTTTGGGATTATAAAAGAGGGCTTTTCCTTGGAAATAATATTGGAATGGTTTGGTATTGAAAATTTGGGAAGTTGCTTTTAAAATGTGAAATGTTGAAAAGAATATCTGTTTGGGGGTATTTGGAAATCTTTGAGCATCTATAATTTGAATGAATGATAAAGGAACTGTTGAGATTTGATATGATATTGTAATAATATCTGTTGGGTTAGAACTGGAGTTGAGCATGTATTGTTACTCCAAGTATTGAAATTCTATATTTATATCTATCTCTTGAATTTATCTTTTGTATAAGGATATCTATTTTGGGCTATCGGTGGAGGATAGCTTGATTGTTGTAGAAATTACATGAGAATTAGCTTATTTAAAACTATTCACTTATGCATCCCTCATTGAACATTGTTTCATGTTTGTACATCGAAAATGTTTTTTTTTTTTTCCAATAAAAAAATGGGTAAATACCTTAGAGAATCTGATTATGGGGTATAGTCGTGGTTTATATTATGTTGGCCTGTGTGTCCATCGTGAAATTCTAGAAATCCACGTGGTTAGGTGTCGATCCTTCTGGTTAGCATTGGTAAAATGGCTTTGGTAATGCTTATATAGCCTAAGTCTAGACACGTATCTAGAGATTCCCAATGTGTGTATCCACAGCCCTGTTTTCTTTCTATTTTGAAAGTAATGGTTTATGAATTGGTTTATAAACATGGCATTGTATCATTTTGAGAAGGAAAATGCATCATTTTGGTAAATGGCATTCATGCGCATTCACCATATGACCTTGTTAAGTATCATACAGTATATTAAATTAATCTCTATTGGGCTTTAGCTCACCTTATATGGAAACCAACTTTTAGGTGGTGATGGTATGCCTCCGCCAAGGACTTAGCTTGAAAGGATCTTGAAATGAAAAGCTCATTTACTTTTGTGTTGTAAATATCTTTTGTACAAACTTGAGGCTTTTATTTGTATTGGGCTTAACCCACTTTTGTTGTAACCAAGCATCGTTTTAGAAATATCTAGCCATTAGGGTATGAACTTCTCCTTTCTTTTCTTGTTCTATGTATATTTGCTAAATGCTATAGATTCATATCTTAGGGTTAGTGAAAGTATTAATGTGTGTGATGTCATCTTTGTACTACATTAAAGAAATTAATTAAAGAGAGAATGCTCTGGTAATATTGTCTTTAATGAATGATTGAATCTCGTGAGCTTTCGTCTCACTGTTGAGTATTACAAGGGTATCTGTTGAGGATTATGAATCTATCTATTATTATTATTTCGGGGCGTTACAATCTATTTCTCCTCTCAAGTAACATCGAACTCTCCATCACATTTTATATTTTTTGGTTTCTTTCAAGATAAAACCCTCGATACAGGGGGGTTTAGAGGAAAAAACCTTAGAAAAAACACAACTAGGAGAAAAGATCATATAAAATGGATCCATTCGGCATACCAGTGCCGAACAAAATATTATTGTTCGGAACCAATCTACCGAACTAAATGTTTCTATTAAGTACTGTATTACCAAACAAAATCTTAATAGTCGGGAAACCAGTACCAAACAAGCTCAAACAAAAAAGAAACCATCGAAAAAGACCAAGAATCATTAATGAAAGATAGATAAACTTACCAATGCAACGCCAACCTCATCATAGTTGTTGTCATCGTCCCCCATTGCTCTATAAGTATCAACGAATGGTGAAAACGACTACAGATGTAGATAGAAATTTGATTGGAGAAACTTGAAATTTGTAATAGGGTTGTTTGAAACGTTAATTGATTTGGATATAAATATGATGAGTACTACTTTGTTACAAAAATGGTGATGAAAAGGAATAAGTTTAGGATTTAGGATGGTGATGAAGAGAAATACGTTTAGGGTTTAGGTTGGTGAGGAATATGTTTAGGTGAGGGTGAAGGTAGGTGTACAATATTGTAGAGTGTCATTCTAATTGTCTTCATTTGATGGGTGAGTGTTCCATTAAAGGTTGTCTTTTAATGTAATTTTATTTTAGGGTATAATTGTAATAAAAAAAATTTTAAAAAAAATTGAGAATTGAGGGGTCCAAAGAAATTAGGTTGGTACTAATAGCAACCCTTTAAAATTATACTATAAGGGTGTATTTGATTGGACGGACTGTGAATCCCCCAGACTATTTGGTTGAATTGGATGTGTATCCCGCATTTGTTTTCTCATGGGATTAGATGTTTGGAAAGAACTATTTTTAGCGAATCCAAAGTTTGCTTGGATGGACTGAATAATGATAAATGTTCAAAAGACTATTTTACCCTTGTAATTTATAATTTATATTTTTTATTTAATATATAATTTAAATTTGTAATCTATGATTTATAATTTAACAACACCAAAAAAATTTAATTTATAAGGCCATAATTTTAAATTTATTATTTTTAATTAAATTAAATTTATAATTTATATTTTTTATTTAGTATATAATTTTAAATTAACAATACTAAAAAAATAATTTTATTTAATATATAAATTTAATTTTTTAACAACACAAAAAAAAATTTATAAGGCCATAATTTATAATTTATTATTTTTAATTAAATTTAATTTATAATTTATAATTTATATTTTTTATTTTATAAATGTTCAAAAGACTATTTTACTCTTTTCCAATTGTTTACTAAGTAATAGCATGAGGGTAAAATGGACATTTCACACATTAGTTCCATAGGATACCAATTCCATGGAAATAATCTCACCCCTCCCCCCCCCCCCCAAGGATTGTTTAGTCCCTCATATGAGGGATATGGAGTCTAGCCGGACTCTATGTCCGGCAAACTAAAATTGCACCAAACGATGGACATCCCCCTCCATTAGATAAACAATCCGAACAGTAAATAATCCTTTCCTAATTCCTTGAATCAAACACACCCTAAGTACGTGGAATCTTAAGTTGATTTTACTATTATACCCTTGTCTCTCACATAACTCTCGCCACTCTGCACACACACTGACCCCACTCTCACTGACACACGCTCGTGCACGCATGTCACACTCTTTTACACATTGCACCCTATTACATGTTTCACATCTCTCTCTCTCCCTCTCTCTCTCTCTCTCTCTCTCTCTCCACACAGTAGTACAAGAAATTATTGATTGGTTTAGGAGCAGTGCCATGTAGTGCTCCACACCTAGTGATTGCTGGAGGAGGTAGAGCCCATAATTTTGTGTTGGATGATTGAAGAACATGAGGGGTTATAGGGGTTTGTAATTGGTTTCGGACATGACCACGTGATGTCTCAGGACCAACCAATAATTTTTTCATTAGCACATGCCTCACCTTTTAATAAAAAATAAAACAAAATTTATCTTTATACTTTTTATTTTATTTTATTTTTATAAAATATATATAATTTTTAATATACAAATCTAATTTTATAAAATTAATATTGTTAAAAAATATTGTTGAAATTATTAAAATGAGATTATTATTTATCATATTTAATAAAAATTTAAATTAGTAATTCAAAATATATAAAAGCTTACATGATTAAAATGATTTGTATAACTTGAATTTATATAAATAATAATTATCTATAATTACTTGTTGAATAGAAAAATATTATTTTTATTTACTTAGAGAAAACATAGGAAGTAATAAAAATAAAAATATTAATTCAAACCGTATAAATAAAAAATAATAATATTCAAACCATACATATATTAACTCAAACCAGATTAATTAAAAATAATAATATTCAAATCATACAAATGTTAACTGAAACCATACAATAAAAATAATAATTAAATCATACAAATATTATTTTATATTTTTTTTAAAATTTAAAAATTAAATATAAAAATACATTATTTTTATCGTGCTAGACAAATAATTTGACATCGATAATGTAATATTTAAACCATACAAATAGTAACTTGTATGATAAAAAAAATATATATATACTTCTAAAATTTAAAAAAATTACTTTTGTTCTAAAAAATAGAAAATCATAATAAAATGATGAGTTTTTTTTTTTTTTTTAGTTTATTCACGAAATTAGTTTTTTTTTTTAATTTTTTGAAGAAAATAAATAAAAGAAATTGAAAACTATACCAAACTGTGCATAAAAAATTAAAATAATATATATATATATATATATATTTTTAAATAAAAATAATTTAAGTGAAATACTACAAATTATAAAAATGAAAAAGTTACTAAAAAAATTCAATTCAAATTCGACAGGCACCCATACACAAATCGGACTTGCACCTCGCATAGATTGAATTTGCACCCCTCACAAATTGAACTTGCACCCATGCACGGATCATAATTGCGACCACACAAATCGGACTTGCACCCATGAACAATTATGCATAAGTTCGGCATGCACTTTGCACAGGTCGAACTTGCTCTTGCACAAATCAGACTCGCATCCATGGACAGGTCGAACTTGCCATGGCACAAATCGGACTCACACCCATGCACAGGTCAAACTTGCACTACACATAGATCAAACTTACATCCATGCACAAATTGGACTTGTATTCCACACAAGTTGAAATTTGCAGATGGAAATTCCAAGATACTTTATTTATTTATTTATTTATATTTTTTTTGGTGTGTGAATCATTTCGGGTTCCTCTTGACTTGGGTTCCCTTGAACCTTTGAATTTTGGTTTTGGGTTCACTCCCAAATCCTCAGATTTTGTAAATAAACCATTTGGGTTCATTATTTTCAAAATTAATTAGATGGATGGGACTAGTTTAAGAGGTATGACGGGATATAAGGGACGTTGGCGGAGCTGGTGAGGGATCAGAAAATGAAGGAGAATGCAGGTTTGATTAGAGATTATGTTATGCTTTAGTGAGTGTCCAAATTGTTATGGAGTGTGTAGCTTAGGTGGTTATGTAATGCTTTGGATTCTAAATTCCCAAGGTTATTGGAATATTATTTATTCTAAATAGAAGCAATTCACTAGCATTTAAGTAAAACATTCGTGAGACATAAGAAAGACCTAAGAAATGACTTAAAGCATCTCAGGCAACATCACCAACCATCGAGATCCACTAAATCTCGAAAAGACATTAGAAGCACCAAAAAAATCAAAAGTTCGGCCACAATAAAGGAAATTGACATGGAAAATGTGGTGGTTATGGACACTAAAGTGATAAAGGAGTGACTTAGTGATCAAGATCCTGCATCGTTAGGAACTCCCCCTCCCAAATATTTCAAGGAAGCTCTGGCCATGAGTAAAGATGGTGATTACACATTCGATAGTATAGTGGAAATCCTCTCGTCTGATGAGGAGGAGGATGATCAAGAAGGCCAATCTAAGATCCAAAACACATATCCAGAGCACATGGGACTTCCTAGAGTCACCTTACCAAAGAAGCTACTGGAGAAGATCAGGAAGCCATGGAAGAATGCTCCAATTATTAGACTTCTGGGGAAAAGCATTGGTTACAAAATGATATGTACTAGAGTCAAGAACATTTGGGAACTCAAGGGTGAATTTATTTCCATTGACCTGGGTAGTAATTATTACCGTTTTAAATTCTCTGATCAATCAGACTGTGCTAAAGTCTTCATAGGAGGACCATGGGTTATCATGGATCATTATCTCACTGTGAGATGTTGGGAGCCAAACTTCAAACCATCGGAAGCCTTTGAAACCACAACCGCAGTTTGGGTTTGGTTTCCAGAGCTTCCGATTGAGTACTATCAGGAAAAAGTTTCGCTATTGCCAAATTTATAGGCAAGCCTCTTAAAATTGACTGGACTACAACAATGGCTACAAGGGGGAAGTTCGCACAAGTATGTATGGAAATGGATATCAGTAAAACTTTGAAACCAAAATTCATACTGGAGGATAAGACTACAACATTGAATATGAGTCCCTCTATTCATTCTTCTTCCTTTGTGGAAAAATTGATCACAGAAAAGAAGCTTGCAAATTCAAAACTCCAAACGTTCAACCGGGGGAGAAGAATCTAGCCATTACTGGCAAGGGAGTCCCTGACAACCAAAAGTAGAGGCTAATGGTAACCTGCAACAAAAGAGAGGGGATGAGGAAACATTTGACCCATGGATGCTAGTGACCAAACACTATAGAAGACCAACCTAACCTAAGAGGGCTCAAGACCCAACTGGCCCTGTAACTAATACTAACATGTTTAAATATTTGAAAGAGGGCCAGGACGGCCAAGGAAATAACACCAGGGGCAAGAAAAACAATAGATTAGGTTTTGAGAAATCCCAAGGAGAGCCTAACAGCCTAGTAGGCCCAAGTCAATCTAAGGATCCTAAGGGCAAAGCCAAAATCCGATCAAATCATCCCAAACCAAATGAACCAGATGCCCAAGTTCAGAATCATTCAAGCTGGAAGAAAATGGGGGAAAGCTCATCATATCACGCCAAAGATTCTAGGGCAGAGTCACCGGTCTGTGACCAAGCAAAAGTCTTCAATCACTCTAATGACATTCAATTGAAATAGATTACATTTGACATGATTTACACTTTGGAAACCACACCACACCAAGAGGACTCAACCATGGTAGAAGTTAATCCAACCCTATCACCTAGAGGCAACCCAGTTACATAAACCACCCTAATTTATAAATCCAAAGAACCTCTAAGCAGAGATAGAGAACCACTAGACCCAAGTGAAGATATCAATGGAGATGGAAGACAATTAGAACCCAGAGGATCAGAAGAAAGAGGTGAAAGAACACCGAAAGCAGACCAGTATAATAAATTTGTTGTTAGGACCAGGGAGAGAAGCAATTCACCTTGTCGCTTTCACTTGGTGGATAGAGCAAATCAGAATGACAATTGAGCTAAACTGGAGGGATAACCTTATGAACCTATCCCACTCGATTTAGATGGCCTCCATCAGATCAAAGGAGGACGACCGTCGAAGGATATGTAGCATTGTTAAGGATCTAGTAACCGACTGACCTCTATCTTACCCATCTATAGATTTTCTACAAATACTTTTTTGGAATTGTTGCAAAGCTGGTAATAACATATATAAACGCAACTTAATGAAGATTGTTCCTGCTCACAAACCTAAAATCCTAATTCTTATGGAAACTAAGGTGGCTTTTAGTAAAATGGGCAACTTCTTTAACAGATTTGGCTTTACAGCTTCAACCATTGTTCACCCAGTTAGACGAATGAAAGAAATATGGACTGTCTAAGACACAAACCATGTTAATGTGAGAGCTTCTACAGTCAATCTTCAAGTTGTACATGTAACTATTCGCAAAGATGATTATGACAAGTGGGTCTTAGCTAGGGCTGTTCACGGGTCGGTTCAGCTCGGGTTTACCCTTTACCCATCAGCCAAACCGACACCTTCAGGTTAATAAATTAGTGATATGTTGTCGATCGAAGTGTGGTTCAAAATTGACCTAATTAAAGAAGACGGTTTGACGGTCGGTTCGGTCAAATTCAAAAATCTAAGTAAGGGTGAAATTTTCGTGTAAAATATAGAATTAAACCCATACTCATAAATATACATAAACACACATACATCTATGACAGTGTATGAACAAAAATGAAGAAAAATGGAGAGAGAAAGAGAAAGACTCACCATCGTAGCTGTTATCATCTCCATTGCCATCGCAGATCGTTGCCATTGTTAACTACCTCGTCTTCACCACAACCATTACCATCAAAAGAAAGAGAAGCACAAATGAATCATGAGAGAGAGATGAGTTTGTCTCTCAAAGAAAGAGTTGAAAAATAAGAGAAAGAGAAAGGCCAGAAACGAGATTGAAGAAAGAAAAGAAGAGATTCTTCAACTTTTGGTCTACCTAGGGTTGATGAGAGAGAGAAGAAAAATGAGAAATAAATCTGTCAAGACAATAGAGAGAGAGACTTATCATTTTTGTTCTTTCCACGGTTTATGAGAGAAGAAAGAAAAGAGAGAGAGTGGGAACAAATGAGAGTAAAGAAAAGAAAGAGAAGGGAATGACTTTTCAATTTTGAGTCTTTCAAGATTTTATGAGAGAGACATAAAGTGAAGAGAGATTAATCTCTTTGGAAAGTGAGAGGGCAGACGGACTGTTATGAATACTCCCAATGTAAATATATAAATATTATATACTTATTATTGTTTTGGTCGGGCCGGGTTTGTCAGATTTATATATGAAAAATCCATTACCGACCGTGAATCTATGAAATTTAGTATAGAAAAACCGCAGCCGACCATTCTTCTCTTCGAAACCGTCCGTGGCAGCCCGGGTCGAACCGGATCAGACGGTTTGGGCGGGTATTCGGTTCATTTGAACAGCCCTAGTCTTAGCTGCAATATATGCCAGTTCAAACCCTATATGAGAGAGAATATGTGGGATGAACTGGAGAAAGTGGCTAAAAATATGGATAAACCCTAGTTGGTTGCATGGGATTTAAATGACTATGCAAACTAGGGAGAAAGAAAAAGTTTCACACCAAATCAAAGTTCTGCTAGAAATCAAAAGTTCTTGGATAGGATCAACAATTGCAACTTGATTGATTTAGGAATTTCTAGACCTAGAATGACATGGACAAACAACAGGCAAGGACTTGCGAATATGATGGAAAGGCTGGATAGGGTTATGTGTAATTCAGAATAAAGAACCATGTTTCCAAAAGCCACTGTTAGAGTCCTCCCCAAAAGATATTCAGATCATTCCTCTCTTGTCGTCTACACTCAAGATATGCATACCCTTAACCCCCTCAACAAACCTTTTAGTTTCAAAGCTGCTTGGATGACCCATCTTGGCCTTATTGATGTTGTTAACTCATCGTGGGCTGATATGAACAATAACCTCCTTGATTCCACTGTCGAAGTCACTCTAGAGTTAAAGAATGGAACAAATGGGTTTTTGGTAATATTTTTAAAAGAAAAAGGCATTTTCTAGCAAGGATTGAGGGCATCCAAAGATCTTTAGCTGATAATTTTTCTCATATTCTTTATGTCCTTGAAAAAGATCTCATCAAACAATACAATGCCACTCTGTTCCAAGAAAAAGTTTTATGGTTTAAAAAATCTAGATCTAAACATATTACTCTTGGTGATAAAAATACTAAATATTTCCATGTTTCCACTATTACTAAAGGAAAATCAAAATTGTGGGGGCCGAGTATTGGGAGTCATAGAGATTCCAGATAGTCGAACCTGGGAGAGTCAAAATACATGGTACTCGGCGTATGCTCACGCTCGAACGCAACTCTACTCGACCAAATAGCCGATTAAGCAAGGGGCCGAGCAGAGAGCGGACTACTACGAAATATGCCGAATATAGAATTGGAAATGGACCTAATCCCGAGGCCCAAGAAAGAAAAGATATAAATAGAAGAACATCAGCCAGAAAGAGGTATGTGAGAACTATTACACTTTACTTAAAATATAAGCAATTCAGAGATTAGAGACTGACTTGCCCGTCGGAGTGCTAATTCCGGCACCCCCGACCGGAGTGTTTATTTCTTTTCAGGTGACTAGAAGAGGATCACTAGCATCCCCCAGGATCAGAAGAGTATTTCCAAACCACTTCTCCACAATTGGCGCCGTCTGTGGGAATACTCAAACACATCCATGGCGGGCGTAACGGAAGACCCTCCGATAGTCACTGATGAAACCACACAGAGAGACGACCTCACTCCATCAAACGTGCTTGGACCAGAGACCATCCCCGTAAGACGCGCTCTGAACTTTGCCTCACCCTCGACTCCAGAGCATGAAGCAATGCAAGCGATCATGGAACAAGCAAAGCAAAACGAACAAAGGTTGGAGAACATGATCGCAGAGAACGAACGTCTCCGTCAGGATTTGGCCTTGGAGGTGGCGAAGTCCAAACAAGCTGCACACCAAGGCCCGGAACGACCTGTGAGGGCAGGTGGTCGACGATCTCGAGCTCGACAACAAGAAACTAATAGCAACTCCGACTCATTATCCCTAGAGCCCAAGAAGAAGGGACAATCTGAAACTTCCAATTGTTCTGAAGAGAGTCCCCGTATAAGGCATAAGCGAAGAAGAAACAGCTCGGATGAAGATCAACATGATCCTTTTGTACGACGGATTGCAAAGGCAGTGCTACCCAAGAAATTCAAAGCACCGTCATTCACTTTGTATGACGATAAATCAGACCCCACCGACCATTGTGATACTGATAGTTGTTATGCACTGAAGGACCTCCTGGAGGAATTGGTACAAGATGTCCGACTACAACAGTACATCCAAAAAGGAAACCCAACCAAAACAATAGCCTTGAGACATGATTCACCCCGCTCGACGTGATCCACATGATATACAGCTTGCCAATGTCATCGGCGGTGCATGTGATTCAGTCGAAGTCTAACCCTCAAGACCAACTCACTTTGGCTAAATGGACCCATGAAGCCGAGGTTATTACTTTTGATGATTCGGATTTGGCCGGAGTAACACTGCCCCACATTGATCCCTTGATAATTGAGTTACGCGTAAACCGATTCACAGTTGAGCACGTACTCATTGATCCAGGGTGCACATCGGAGATTATGTACTATAAGACATTTACCAAACTCGGCTTGTCCGAATCGGATCTCTCTCTGGCCCCTTATCCACTATTCGGCTTCAATGCCAATCCAGAGTACCCGTTGGGGAAAATCAGACTACCCGTTCGAGCAGGTTCCCGAACAGTGGACGTGGAATTCTTGGTCGTCAAGCTGCCGTCGCCGTATAATCTCATCATGGGGCGATCCTGGTTGCATATTATGCGGGCCGTGCCAAGCACCTATCATCAGCTGCTACGCTTCCCGACAGAACGCGGTATTGAGCAAATCCGTGGCTCCCAGAAATCGGCACAAGCATGTTATCTCCTAGCTGAAAGACGCCAAAGGAACTACAGGTGAATTCCATTGAGGTGCCGGATCGAGAGAACCTCGACGATGTTGGGCGGCTCCCAAATGAAAAGGCCACAGAAGGCTTAGACCGAGTTGAAATCGATGGAAGCCCAGACAAGTTCTTCATGATTGGCGCCTCCCTAAATCAGGCTGACCGACAGCAGCTAATCTCTTTCCTGCTCAGCAACCTCGATGTCTTTGCATGGACTCCGTATGAGATACCGGGTATAGATCCGTCAATTTCACAGCACCATTTGAATGTCGATCCTAAGTGCAAGCCGATCATTCAGAAAAGCCGGCAGTCAGCCGCAGAGCACACTGCTGCCGTTGTTGAGGAAGTTGACAGGCTGCTTGACGCCGGGGCAATTAGGGAAGTGATCTACCCTACATGGCTCTCTAATACAGTGGTGGTGAAGAAGAAAAATGGGACTTGGCGAGTGTGCGTCGATTTTACAGACCTAAACAAAGCCTGCCCCAAGGATTGTTTTCCCCTATCCAGAATCGACCAACTTGTAGATGCGACGGCACGCCATCAACGTATGAGCTTCCTCGATACTTCGAGAGGCTACCATCAAATCGCCATGCATCCAGAGGACCAGGACAAAACTGCATTCCTCACCCCAAGAGGAACCTACTGCTACAAAGTTATGCCTTTTGGCTGAAGAATGCAGGGGCAACCTACCAAAGACTGGTCACCGCCATGTTCAAGGAGCAACTCGGCCACACTATGGAAGTGTACATTGACGATATGGTGGTCAAGTCCAAGGAAGAACAGAATCATATAGCCGATCTAGAAAAGACATTCAGCATTCTACGCAAATATAGAATGAAGCTGAACGCTTCCAAATGTGCGTTTGGGATCGGCTCTGGCAAGTTCTTGGGTTACATTGTCAACCACCGAGGAATCGAGGCCAACCCGAGGCAAATCACAGCAATCTTGGAACTCGGCTCCCCTCGTTCAGTAAAAGAGGTTCAAAAGTTGATGGGGATGGCCGCCGCACTCAACAGGTTCATCAGTCGGTCCACAGATCGCTGCCGACAATTCTTTCATACACTACGGCAGGGCAAGGCTTTTGAATGGTCCGCCGAATGCGAAGCCGCTTTCAACGGACTCAAGACCTACCTCCGCTCAGTACCACTCTTGACAACACCTGCTGCTGGTGACCCGCTCATTTTGTATCTGGCAGTTTCCGACAGGGCCGTCAGCGCCGTACTGATAAAGGAAGAGCTTGGGGAGCAGCGGCCAGTGTATTACGTGAGCAAGGCAATGGTTGACGCCGAAACACGCTACCTTCCGCTGGAAAAACTCATCCTAGCCCTAGTCATGGCGGCAAGGAAACTGATGCATTACTTCCAGGGACACAGCATTGGGGTGCTAACAGATTATCCCCTCCGATCAGTACTACGAAGTGCAGAAGCATCAGGACGTGTTTCAAAGTGGGCTCTTGAACTCGGCCAGTACGACATTCAGTTCCTACCTAGAACCTCAATCAAGGGACAGGTACTTGCCGACTTCGTTGCCGAATTCACTGGGGGTCTTGCCGATTTTAAGCCCGATGAGATTCGACCAGAGCCGAACTGGAGAATTTATGTTGGGGACATTTGGCAGTTGTACTGTGATGGATCATCCAATCAGCGGGGCAGCGGAGCCGGAGTTGTGATCATGGCTCCCGACGGCGCAATAATTGAGCAGGCCGTTAAGCTTGGCTTCGAAGCGTCAAATAACGAAGCCGAATACGAAGCCCTTCTAGCCGGTTTGCGGAATGCACATCTTCTGGGTGCTCGGCGTTTGCTTGTATTTTGCGATTCAAAACTGGTGATCAATCAGCTAAAAGGGGAGTACGCGGCAAGAAACGACCGTATGGCGGCCTACATGAAAACGGCCAACTCCTTGCTGGCAAAATTTGACCATCATGAATTGAACCAGATAACACGTGATCAGAACACACACGCAGATGCCCTTGCCTGCCTAGCCTCCGCCATTAACTCAGAGATTAAACGGACCATCGAAGTAGGTTTTATCCCGGAGCCGAGCATTGGCCCTTCGGAGGAAGTCCAGGTCAGTGTTATAGAAGCTGGACCGAGTTGGATGGATCCCATTGCGGCATTCCTGTCTTCCGAATAGCTCCCAGCGGACAAAAAAGAAGCGCACAAGCTACGAAACAAAGCTCTGCGGTACTACTTGGATCCGCAAGGAAAGCTTTATAAGAAATCCCTTTCTGGTCCATACGTGGAATGTGTACACCCGGACAAAGTCGAAGAGCTTCTGACTGAAATACATGAGGGCAGTTGTGGCGCCCATTCTGGCGGGCGTTCTTTGGCCCATCGAGCAATAACACAAGGGTATTACTGGCCGACAATGAGAGCTGGCCGACAATGAGAGCTGATGCCAAATGCTATGTGAAAAAATGCGAACAATGCCAGAAGTTCTCTCTTTTAACCCACCTGCCTGCAGAAGAACTAAGCTCCATAACCAGTCCTTGGCCGTTTGCCCAATGGGGGCTTGACATCGTTGGACCATTGCCTCGTGCCCCGGGCAACAAGCGATTTTTGATTGTCGCAACAGATTATTTTACAAAATAGGTAGAAGCGGAGGCACTAACCCACATCCGAGATGCCGACGTGAAGCGTTTTGTTTGGAGAAACATCATAACACGGTTCGGCATTCCAAGAGCACTTATCTCAAACAACGGGACCCAGTTCGATTGTGGCGTCTACCGAGAGCTGTGCAGCAGATATGGTATACGGTTTTACTTTTCCACGCTGGCTTATCCACAAAGAAATGGTCAGGCTGAAGCCTCTAACAAATCCATCTTGGACGGCATCGAAAAGAGGCTGGAGAAAGCTAAAGGCAAATGGGTCGAAGAATTGCCGAGTGTGTTGTGGGCTCATCGAACTACACCGAGGCGGTCTACTGGGGAAACGCCGTTTACTCTATGCTTTGGAACCCAGGTAATTATACCCCTGGAGATCGGCCTCCCAACCTTGAAATCGACGGTTTTTGATATGGGCCAAAACGACATAATGCTGGCCTTGGATTTGGTTCTGATTAAAGAACGAAGAGACCGCGCCCTCGCGTCCATGGCGCGGTATCAACAGCAGCTGGCTAAGTCGTACAATCAACGTGTTCAGCTGCCCCGCTACACACTAGGGGAGTTGGTCCTGAAGAAGGTACTGCCAGCTACGAAGAAACCGGCTGATGAAAAATTGGGTCCTAACTGGGACGACCCGTATCAGATTGATTCGATCGCAGGAGTAAGGGCATATCGACTGAAAGACATGTCAGGAAGGAGTCTGCCACGGCCTTGGAATTCCATGCATTTACCCAAATTTTATCATTGACCCGACTTGTGGGACATGATGCTTTTTCTTAATGGTTCGCCATGTACATCTCATTTTCTGTAATGCAAAGATCCCTATTTACAAATTCTAGTTCAACGGTGTTCCGAAAAAGCCTCCGGATTCGGAGCCCCATCGGCGCATGACGTCTTTGGGCCGATAAAGCCTCTGGATTCGGAGCGCCCTTCGTGGATATCACGATTGGCCAAATAAAGTCTCCGGATTCGGAGCCCCATCGGCGCATGACGTCTTTGGGCCGATAAAGCCTCCGGATTCGGAGCGCCCTTCGTGGATATCACGATTGGCCAAATAGTCTCCAGATTCGGAGCCCCATCGGCGCATGACGTCTTTGGGCCGATAAAGCCTCCGGATTCGGAGCGCCCTTCGTGGATATCACGATTGGCCAAATAAAGTCTCCGGATTCGGAGCCCCATCGGCGCATGACGTCTTTGGGCCGATAAAGCCTCCGGATTCGGAGCGCCCTTCGTGGATATCACGATTGGCCAAATAGTCTCCGGATTCGGAGCCCCATCGGCGCATGACGTCTTTGGGCCGATAAAGCCTCCGGATTCGGAGCGCCCTTCGTGGATATCACGATTGGCCAAATAGTCTCCGGATTCGGAGCCCCATCGGCGCATGACGTCTTTGGGCCGATAAAGCCTCCGGATTCGGAGCGCCCTTCGTGGATATCACGATTGGCCAAATAAAGTCTCCGGATTCGGAGCCCCATCGGCGCATGACGTCTTTGGGCCGATAAAGCCTCCGGATTCGGAGCGCCCTTCGTGGATATCACGATTGGCCAAATAAAGTCTCCGGATTCGGAGCCCCATCGGCGCATGACGTCTTTGGGCCGATAAAGCCTCCGGATTCGGAGCGCCCTTCGTGGATATCACGATTGGCCAAATAGTCTCCGGATTCGGAGCCCCATCGGCGCATGACGTCTTTGGGCCGATAAAGCCTCCGATTCGGAGCGCCTTCGTGGATATCACGATTGGCCAAATAAAGTCTCTGGATTCGAAGCCCCATCGGCGCATGACGTTTTTGGGCCGATAAAGCCTCCGGATTCGGAGCGCCCTTCGTGGATATCACGATTGGCCAGTCTCCGGATCTGGAGCCCCATCGGCGCGTGACGTCCGTAGGCCGATAAAGCCTCCAAATTATGCCGATCAATACTTAATGTAGAAAGCTCTCATATCGAGCCGGCAAAACCCGTTTATACGTTAAAGCATAAAAACATTCGAGATGAAATGCTTGATTGCGATTAACTCAGACCGATCAATGTCTATTCAATCATCTGAAATACGTTCATTTCAACTTTTTAAAGAAACATGCAAACATATGCGTGCCGAACAAAGATTATAAAGAAACACAAACATGAAAAATAAAACATTTTTATTCAATCAGTCAATGATTACATAATTTTTAACGCAAGCTGTGTTTACATAGTTTTTATGCGGCATCTCCTTCATCGTCGCTCTTTTCGATTTCAAAAGCGGAAAAGGGTAAATGATCACGCTGGTACAGCGGCGACGCCGAATCAACACCCTTTGCTCGGAGAGTCTCCGCGGCCTGAAGTGCCTCGATCCAACCGTGCCTAAACCCCCGGTTCTCGCATCGGCAGACCTCCTCCGCAAGATTCTCTTTGGTTTTGTCAATCCCAACCTTCCGGCCCGCATGGAAGCCTTGTTCGTATCCCACGTTCCTCGCATTCTCTACGGCGAACATGCTTGCCGTATCTCGATCGGCGATGGCGTGACTCAACAGCCGTTGAGTCACCCTTTCATCCACGATCGGGTTGGATTGACCCATCGCACGCGGCTCAGTGGTTTGAGCCTTCCTGAGCTCCCTGAGCTCACGCTCGGCCTTCTCCGCGCGAGCCTCCAAACTGCGGATTCTTTCCTCCTTCTTCTCTATCTCACGTCGAGCGGCGCGCAGGCGCATGCCGACTTCATAGGCGGTATACAGCCCTTTAACCGCCCCGTGGATGCCCTCTCGAAATACGTCGAAATCCTGTCGACCCATCATCGACTTCTGGACCTCCGGTGGGAAAATCTGTCGAGCAAACTCGACCGCCACACCTGGGTCCTTGATTATGGAGTCCGCCTCCGTCATCGGTTTATTCCCCACAAAAACTGCGAAACTCAACGGTCGCGGCGCCACGTCGGCCTCATTTCTCGGTCGCGGTCGCGGAGAACTTCCCCGTTGCTGTTTCTCCTTGCGGGGTGATCTGCTTCTACGACTTGGAGGCTGACCTTTTCTCGTTCTTTGGACGCCCTACCTCCCGCACGGGTGGGTTCGCTGCCGCGATTCATTGCAGTATCAAGCTCAGCCAAAGTTCGCGCTTCTCCTCTGCTGTTGAAGAAAACTCTATTTGACATTCGCACTTACCTACGCCACAAATGGTTTTAAATTGATTCTGAACACAGTAAGGGGAGTTACTGGCGCGAAGAGTCCATCCCATTTATTTCTAATGCTTGCAGCGACCCCGAGGCGACTTCATTAACGCTAAACTCCAAAAGACGGATGCCGATCTAAACGGCAATTATAGATGAATGCCTTGGAGCTCATGCACTGGCTGGGGCAATGGCAGATTTATTAATCTAACCGGCAAAGCATCTAGCCCCATGCCGATCGATATGTGCCACAGCCACTCCATGTACTAATTTTCGGTTTTTGGAGTTAAAATGGCCTAATTATCTAAACGGCAATAATGGATGAATGCCTTGGAGCTCATGCACTGGCTGGGGCAAGGGCAGATTTATTAATCTAACCGGCAAAGCATCTAGCCCCATGCCGATCGATATGTGCCACAGCCACTCCATGTACTAATTTTGGTTTTTGGAGTTAAAATGGCCTAATTATCTAAACGGCAATAATGGATGAATGCCTTGGAGCTCATGCACTGGCTGGGGCAAGGGCAGATTTATTAATCTAAACGGCAAAGCATCTAGCCCCATGCCGATTGGCTTTTTGGAGTTAAAATTGCCTAATTGTCTAGTCGGCAAGTGTACATGAATGAATGATCCAATAACACAATTTAGCACAAACAATAGCAAAGTGCAAAAGGAATTTTCATTAAGTAAATTGGGCACAAATTGTAGCCATTTTACATATGAAAACTACTAAACAAAAAGCTGTAAAAAGCTAACAATTCCTAAAACAAAAACAAGAGCCGCCCAAATTAGTCCTCGGAGTCAGACTCCAGTGGCTCAATACCCACTTGCCCGTATGGAATTGGCGTAGCCAATGTTACATCAGCAGCAGCAAGGGCTTTGAGCCAGCCGTGTTTGAATCCCCGGTTTTCAAATTTGGGGACTTCGTCTACGTATTCATCGAAAGCAAATTTTTTCCCGGCGTCGAATGCCCTGGAAGCCTCCAGGTCGGCTGCTTCCTTCGCCTTCTTTATTTCTTCCAACTCAGCCTCCAAATTAGCTATCGCCTCCTGGGCCGATTATTAAAGCGCATCGTCGCTCTTATTCGCCCTTTTCTCGGCGACCGATCTTAATTCTTCAGCGTTGCGGGCTCTCTCCATCTCAGCCTCGGTGCGGGCGCCCTCCATCTTCACCCTCAAAACCTCAAACTCGACCCTACTCCTTTGGCCCTCAACCTCTGCCTGTAAACGGCCAATCTGCTCAACGGCATCGTGATGGCGACGACCCATCTCGGCTATCCTTCTGACGGCCTGCAAAACAGGAAGTTAAGACCAAAACAATATTTGCGTAAAGTGAAACGACAAAGTTTAAGATATATACCAAAAGAGCCAATTGCGTGGCCAACGCAATTGCAACCAGATCCGGCTCCGCCCGAAAAGCCGCCTTGTCAGCAGGCAGAGAAACGGGCATAGCCATGCTGAGTGCGATCGCTGGGTCTTTGATTACCGAAGCATCGGAAGAGATCAGCGTATTTTTTTATCTTTGGCCAAATAACAAAAGATACAATCACATCCGATTCCTCTAAACGAGGTCGTTTGTCGGCATGGTCTTCTTCCGAGCCGGCCTCAACCTCGGCAGGGCGCTTCTCCACCCTTTGCTCAGCCTCTACACTTGCCTCCACAACCGGTTCTGCCTCAGCACTTCAGTTTTTTGCCGTTTCCTCAATAACGGACAAAGAGGGTTGAGATTCACCAGTAGGCAGGGAAGGCTGAGATCCGTCAACAGTCTGGGAGGGCTGAGATTCGGCAGCCCGAATGGACTCCACCCTTCACCGCGTGGCCATCCTTTTCGCGTTTGCCTTCTTGGCAAGTTTAGTGAGGCTCAATCCAGCCATATCTTCTGGGTATGCACCGGAAGGTCCTCCAGACCCTGAAAGATATCGTCAAGTGGAAGGTCCCCTCGACCCGAAGTGGACGGAGGATCAACTGAATTGAGGCCGGCTTCTTCAAATGCTAACTTTAAAGCCTCGTCGACTTCGGCTACTGATTGGTCTGACTCGGCGGCCTCAGCTACTTCTGGTCACTCCGAATCTGATCCCTCTAAACCGACCTGCCTCAAATTTTTGAAATCAGTCAGGATAAGGGCGGTAAGGAACTCCTCACCCTTCGGAATTGAAATGTTTTTCGCCGCCGAAAAGGTCGCATAAGTCGGCTCGTAGCGGAGCAGAACGTGGGCCGCCCTCCCCTGTTTTTGAAGACTCGACCAGGCAAAATATTTGAGCGCAACCTTGATTTTCGAAAGAACAGCGTCATCGGCTGAGGTAAGGACTTTCTTCAAATCGTTTCCTGCATAAGCAAAACCATGAGGTCCTAAAAATGAAGCTTTGTAAATATAACAGAAAATAAATAAATAAAAGAATCTACACAGCCACCTGGTTTGCCCCTCCGTCTAAGAATACGATCAAGGCGATCCTCGCCTTCGCCGAATTCCCAGTTTCCTTGGACAACGACCATAACATCATCGACTCACTTCCCAGAGCTAGAAAGCATAATCACTAGTTGATGGTCGGTGTCTTTGGCCCTAAGGAAATAACGCCCGTGCTGACCAGAAGACTTGGCCAAGGTGTAGCAATGCCGAATAGCAGGAATGCCAAGGTTAAGCCTAAGGCAACAGTTTAGTGTGATAATCCCCATCACGATTCTAAAGAAGTTGACGTTGGGTTGGGAAGGGATTAAGCCCCAATAGCAAAGCACAGCCCTAAGGAGTGGGTAAAGAGGGAAACGGACTCCACCCTCTGCAATTGATAGGAGAGGGAAGACGATCGTGGTTTCATCAACCCTCTCCATATCGAGGGTGCCGTCTGTCACAAGTGACAGACGGACATCATCAAGAATGGAGAAATGGCGTCGGAAGCCAGAAATTCGATTCGGTGAGAGGAGATTTTTCAAATGTTTCGCCATTTTCCCGAGCCAATATGAATATGCTAAGCCAAAAACAAAGAAAGAAAAGAGATTCAAAGAAGAGAATGAGAGAACTTACAAGAGGCGAAGAGGATAGAGAAGAAAAGGAAGTTGCAGAGGTAATTCGGAAGACAGTCCAGCGACGAGCGTCTAAAAGCGTGTATGTATTTGAAAAGACGTCAAAATTTTAAATCACAATAAATAGAAGTGTACGAAGAGGCGGGAAGTTGAAATGATAACCGAGAAGCATGTGTTCAGACATTTGCGTTGGAATACGGTCAGCCGCCAAATTTCGGCTCTGACTTTTCGAGTTCGAAGCCAAACACTCCAACCAACTGTCGTTAGTGGAGTGCTCGGGGGGCAATTGTGGGGGCCGAGTATTGGGAGTCATAGAGATTCCGAATAGTCGAACCTGGGAGAGTCAAAATACGTGGTACTCGGCGTATGCTCACGCTCGAACGCAACTCTACTCGACCAAATAGCCGATTAAGCAAGGGGCTGAGTAGAGAGCGGACTACTACGAAATATGCTAAATATAGAATTGGAAATGGACCTAATCCCGAGGCCCAAGAAAGAAAAGATATAAATAGAAGAATATCAGCCATAAAGAGGTATGTGAGAACTATTACACTTTACTTAAAATATAAGTAATTCAGAGATTAGAGACTGACTTGCCCGTCGGAGTGCTAATTCCGGCACCCCCGACCGGAGTGTTTATTTCTTTTCAGGTGACTAAAAGAGGATCACTAACGTCCCCCCGGATCAGAAGAGTATTTCCAAACTCACTTCTCCACAAAAATCAATGCCCTTAAAGATAATGCTGGTAATTGGATCATTGAAAGTGAGTGTATTAAAGATATTATTCTTGACTATTTTCAAAACCTCTTCAATAGTGATACCATTACACACCTAGATCATTGGAATAATTTAGCTCTTGCCCATTTCACTCAAGAAGACAATGGTGGTATCCTAAACCCCTCTCTAACTATGAAATTCTAAGAGCTGTGAAAGACATTGGTGCCTTCAAAGCACCAGGTAAGGATGGTATTCAAGCTATTTTCTACCAGAATACTAGAATACTGTTGACCATTCTATGTGTGACTTTGTCAAAACCTGTTTTCATAACAAAATGGTCCTAATGAAACTCTCACTATGTTGATCCCCAAAGTGGAGAACCCAACAAACATTAGGCAATTCAGACCCATTAGCTTATGTAATGTCACTTGTAAAATCATAACCAAGCTTATTGTGGGAAGAATTAGACCCCTTCCTGACAATCTTGTGAATCCTAATCAAAGTAGTTTCACCCCTAGTAGGAACACTACTGATAACAAATATTAAATACTTTGAGGTACAAGAAAGGTAAAAGGAGTGGCATGATTTTTAAAATTGACTTAGAGAAAGCCTATGATAGATTTTATTGGGACTTCATCAGAGATACCTTAACAGAATTCAAGCTTAATGACAATTGGATTGATTTGATTATGAGTTATGTTTCCATTAGTCAATCATCCATCATGTGGAATGGTGAAATTATTGAAGGAATCCATGATAAAAGGGGCCTTAGACAAAGAGATTCTCTTTCACCTTACCTTTTTGTCTTTTGTATGGAAAGATTATCCAATATGATCAACTGTAAAGTTAAGGAGGGCTCTTGTAAAGGCATCAAGGCATCTAGAAATAGTCTGTCCTTATCCTACTTGTTCATTATTGATTACCTTATCCTTTTTGCACAAGATTACCAATCCAATTATGAAATCATTATAGAGGTCCTCTCTGAATTTTGTGAGGTGTCTGGATAGAAAGTCAATCATTTAAGGTCTAAACTCACTGTTTTCCCCAATATCCCTAGGAACTCTGCTAAGTCTTTAAGCTTTTAAAGTGGCATCCCCCTAACCCAAGGCCTTGGTAAGTACTTAGGCTCTCTTTTGCTCCATTAGAGAGTCACTAAGAAAGGTAAAAGGAGTGGCATGATTTTTAAGATTGACTTAGAGAAAGCCTATGATAGATCATCTTGGGACTTCATCAGAGATACCATAACAGAATTCAATCTTAATGACAATTGGATTGATTTGATTATGAGTTGTGTTTCCATTAGTCAATCATCCATCATGTGGAATGGTGAAATTATTGAAGGAATCCATGATAAAAGGGGCCTTAGACAAAGAGATTCTCTTTCACCTTACCTTTTTGTCTTTTGTATGGAAAGATTATCCAATATGATCAACTGTAAAGTTAAGAAGGGCTCTTATAAAGGCATCAAGGCATCTAGAAATAGTATGTCCTGATCTTACTTGTTCATTATTGATTATCTTATCCTTTTTGCACAAGATTACCAATCCAATTATGAAATCATTATAGAGGTCCTCTCTGAATTTTGTGAGGTGTCTGGATAGAAAGTCAATCATTTAAGGTCTAAACTCATTGTTTTCCCCAATATCCCTAGGAACTCTGCTAAGTTTTTAAGCTTTTAAAGTGGCATCCCCCTAACCCAAGGCCTTGGTAAGTACTTAGGCTCTCTTTTGCTCCATTGGAGAGTCACTAAGAAATTATTCAATGAAACTCTTGAAAAGATGAAAGCAAGACTATCGGGACGGAAAGCCAGAAACCTCAACTTGGTAGAAAAAACCACTCTCATTTAATCAGTCACTTCTGCCATCCCCATTTATAACATGAAAACCATGGAAATTCCTAGAAAACTCTGTGATAAATTGATAAAATGAATAGAAATTTCCTTTTGAGTGATACTAAGACTCAAAAGAAAGTTCACTTGGTCAATTGGGACAATGTGTGTAGAAGCAAAGATGATGAAGGATTAGGTATTAGAAAGACTAGAGATCAAAATGCTGCTCTTCTAACCAAACTTGGGTGGAAAATTCTGAGTGACAAAAACAAACTTTGGTGTAGAGTACTCCATTCCAAATATCTAAAGCACAATAGCTTCTATACTTGGCCTATGAAGAAAAGATCCTTACACATTTGGAGAAGCATTTGTAAAAATAAAGATGTCCACAGAAAGGGAGTTAAATGGATTGTTGGTAATGGAAAGGACATATCCCTCTGGAATGATTGGTGGTGTGGAAAACAACCATTATCTCAGATGAACAACACTTACCAAGTGAATGATTCTGATAAGGTAAGCTCAATTCTGGATGATGAAGGTAATTAGGACACTGATTGGATAGTCATTCTTGTTAACCAACAAGATCTTAATGAAATTCTCAAGATCTATAGGCCTAGATTTGTAACCTTCACTAATGCACCTGCCTGGGTTGGTTGCTCTTGTGGTAACTACTGCCTCTGTTTATAAACTCATTACTAATTCTGATATGGATGGCAGGAATTGAAATGCTTTCTTTAGCTTATATTAAAAGGTAGACTGATGACCAATCAATTGCGCCTTGTGAGAAATATGGTTTCTACTGACTTATGTCCCAGATGTGGCCAGTCTAGTCAAGATATGAAGCACTTAGAGACCATGTTACTTCCAAAGATATTTGGGTACACATCCAAAGCAACAATTAGTGGGAAGAAAGGACTGAGCATGTAACAACCCCGATCCGTAATTAGCCATTAATCTGTAATTAAGAATATTAATTAAGGGGTTAAATGAAATTATATGTTAATTGTGTGTTTTTCATCCTATTTGAATTTATATCCGTCTACTGTAGGAATATCTATCTAAATTTTGGTACAAAAACTGAAGGCCTTATCGACATCTGAACGTGAAATTGATTAGGTCAACGTGTCATTTAGAATTTTTGGAATTTTAGGGTAACTTAATTAAAGTTCGATTCGGAACCAAATAATTAGAATAAATTGATTAAGCTCGAGCTAGATTACTTAACTTTAATTACACTTAATTAGATAACACTAATCAAGTATAAAAGGCATGTATGAGCTTATGACATCACATTTTCTTATCTTCTTGAGCAAAAATGTATAGAGAGAGAGAGAGAGAGAGAGAGAGAGAAAGAGAGTAGAAGGAAGAGAATTCAATTCAAGAGGAAAAGAGGAGGTTGAAGAGAGAAATTGAGAGAATTGGCTTGGTAGCTCAAAGAATCAATAATCTGGAACCCAATTGAGGAGTAGAGATAAGAATTCAACCCATGAATTAAGTGTATGAGTCATCAAGAATGTAATTCAAGAAGTTTAACTGATTAAACAAGAGAATTGAGCTTTGAATGTAGAATTGGCAATCAATCCATACATGCATGCATATTTCATCATATTTTGAAGTTATTTCCAAAGGATTCTCATATGCATGTACTTATTCTAGCTTTGTTTTGAAAATTTATCATGTTTCATACCATTTCATCTTAATTGTTCATGATTTTAGACAAAAGAATCCATACCATTACATGCATGTAATACATATGGAGTTTCAAGTGTAATTTTGAATAATTGGCATGCTTTTGGGCTTTGATTTTGCAAAATGATCTTTAAATCATGATGTTATACAAGTTTCTAAGTGTTTTCTTGAGTTTTGGCTCAAAAGAATGAGTTTTGATGCTTTAAAGTTGAGGTTTGCAACTTGAACAACAATCTAGAAATTTCATAGTTTGTAGGGTTCGCTCGAGTGGTGAACTCTTCGCTCAAGCGCACTTTGCGAGCACTCAAAAGTTTTGCAGATAGTGTAGTTGGCTCGAGTAACCAAATCTTCACTTGAGCGTACTCACCTTTGTTAGGCTCATAGCTTGAGCGACCAAAAAGTTGGCTCGAGCCTAAAATGAGCATCTAGAACTTTTGCAGGCTGAGGAGTCTGCTCGAGCGAACGGCTCTGTTTTTTGAAACTTTGTCAAGTGTTTCAAAGTGCATGATTGCATCTTTATTTCATCTTAGGCATTCTTAAGCTATGGATTAGGCCATAATAATGAGGATAAGAATTAGAAACACACTAAGAGGAATTAAATTGGGTTGAGCAAAATACGGAATGTGTGTTTCAGTGTGTATCTGTCACGTGTTTGTGTAGGTCACGCGCCATTGTCCATCTGATCTGTCTGATTCGTCTGATCTGCTTCTGGAACTGTCTGTGAGTAACAACTCTATAAAGCTATGTTTGACTATAAGTATTTTTTGACTGATATGATATGATCTATTTTCTGAAATGCTATTTCATGAATCATGAATGAATGTCCAATTTTCTGAAATGTATTCATGGCATTCTTAGCATCATGTGAATCTATCATGTGTTATATCTTACTTGGTAACAGGGTTTCACGTGGGTTCCATTCATGGAATTGATTATATATTATCAACTATTTACTTTACACGTGGGTCTTAATGATCATCTTATGTGAATATGGATCTATATGACCAACTACTTTGCACATGGGTCTTTATGACCAATCTGATCTGTTAGCTAATGGATCTACCACATATGACTGTTTACAAAATCTTACTATGTATATGCATCTATTTCTGATCTAAATTCTAGTTTCTGAATCTGTTATGGACATTATTCATTAAAAACCTTTACTTTGTTGTTATTCACTATGCTCCAGCTCACTGTATTATTTATGTATGTAGGTGATTAGGCACGTGACCAGGCCTAGAGCTTCTTCCTAGACTTTGTTCTGTCAGCCAACCATTGTGCCTCACATAGAGGTTCCTGAAAAGATGTTTTGTGATCAAGTCTTAAGCTCTTATTGTCTTTTGTTTATTTTGTATATAGGGCTAAGTCCCTTTTTCTTTTTTCTGTACTTGTGACGATGTATTAACACTAGTATGATGTCAAAATATATGTGAATGTAAGTTTAAATTTTCTGTCCCATATAAGTTTGCACAGCTCTATGGACATTGTATGTTTGATATTTGCTTCTGCTAGCCTCTTATTTTGCCAATTTGTCTCTGAGGTTTTTGGTAATCTTAGGATTACTAACCGGTTACGACGCTAAATCTATAGGGACGGGCTTGGGTCATGACGGAGCAACCTCTATTTGATTGGGTGTCTTTTAATATAAAAAACAAAAAAATTATTTTATGGGGAAAAATGGTATCATGTTTCTATTGTTACTCTTTGGCAGATCTGGAAAGATCATAATAAATTGGTTTTTCATAATCAAATTAACCCAATTGAAACCAATCTCAAGAACATTAGGGAATATGTTCATGAGATTGATAAGGCTTTTCAATCCCCTCTGTACCCTCATCCTTCTCTACCTAGACTAATTAAATGGTGTTTTCCAGCTATAGGTAAGCTTAAGCTGAATACAGACAGTTGTTCAAAAGGAAACCCGTGATAGGTAGGATATGGTGGACTCTTGTGAGATGAAATAAGTACTTGGCTGTGGGGCTACTATGGAATGATAGGACATTGCACAAGTTTGGAGGCAGAGATATGGGCTATCTATAGAGGACTTACCATCCTCTTCCAAAAAGGTTCTAGAGATGTGGAAGTTGAATCTGATTCAGTACAGGCCATCAATCAAATACATGTCCCAAGCCAAAACTCACCCTATAAGGCTCTCATTGAAGAGGCAAAGTTTTTGCTGAAAAGGTGCAACTATTCAATTGGCCACACACTACAAGAGGGAAACAAAGTTGCGGACAAGTTAGCCAACATGGGAGTGGCCCAGGATGAACATGTAGTGATCCTTGAAGATCCCCTAGCTGAAGTTAGAACTCTGGTCATAGATGATATGACTGCAGCTAGTGTTGTAAGGGATTATCCCTTTGTCCTGATGTAATTGCTACTATGAACTCTTGTTTGATTAATTTCAAATGAATCCAAAAAAAAAATGTAATGTTTTGGATGAGGGATAATTTTGGTATTATGTGGGGTCCTTTTAAATTTTATCAATGTTTAAATTTTATGATTGGGGTTCAAAGAAATAGGGATCCTTAAAAAAAGGTGGAGATTATTAGTGCCACCATTAAAAAAAAAATAATAAATAATAAAAAAAAATTGCGCTTCCATATCGAACGCAATTATTTTAGATTCGCCTTATTTTGCAATTATTCCTTCTTTGGTACCATTTTTGTGCAACTTTCCCCAACAAATTTAATTTAAAGTCCAACTTCGAAAAAGAAAAAAAACAAAGAAAAACAGAGAAAGGGTTTACAACTGATATGCAGCCAATAGAAACTTATCTACCGACTTTTTGGAAAGTATGAAGCATTCCAGTGAAAAAAAAAGAAAAAGGGAGAGAGAGATAGAAGGAGAGGAGTACAGAAATTTTCCTTGCAGATCAATTAAAACAAGAAGGAAAGAGAATATCAAAGTTTTCCATTTCCTTCAGAGCCCTTTAAGCTGCCCAACCAGCCCTGTCAAGGCAGTCCATTCCTCAAATGCAGTTGCCGATGAAACAAAAGCTATTTTAGATGCCTCAACATCTTTCCTAATAACTGTCATGCGAAAAAGCATAGATTAGTCTTGCAGAAATTTAGAAATATTAGCTACTTCATATTCTTTAAAATCACATTCTGTTCATGGGTTCAACAATTCTTGGTTGTGTTCTCCTTTTCGGTTTTTGTTTTTCAAAATCTGACTAACTGTTTTTTAAAAAATTAAAAAGTTATTTTGAATTTTTTAAAATTGGATGTATTTCTACTTTTAATTAATTTAGTAATCAACAGGAATTTTATTTTAGTTCCTTATTTTTTAGTTGCAACAATTAACTCGTTCAATATGATTCTTTCATCATTCCACCATTTCAAATTTGAGTGAAAATTAAAATATGATGGATAAAAGTGAAATTTAAGTAAAAGATAGATGGTTCAAAGGGTAATTTTTCGTATGCGTGCTCAAGTGGCCCTCACATGAGGACTTTCTGATCAAATTTAAACAATGAGTGGCGGAAGAACTGCATTGAAACATGAGTTGAAATCTAAGAACTTAATTATTACAATCAGAATATAAGGGACCAAAGTCTAAGGTGCAGATAAGCTAGTCCGGACACCCGATCATCAAAAACTAAAAAAAAGACCAATGACTAAGGAAGAATTTGATTTTGTGTCACCTTATCTATTGACTTACTTTAGTTGCTGATAATGTTTAAGATGAACTTATAAGACCATGCAAAATATCTTCATTGTAAAGATCCTTTTGGGTTGGAGCCAATTATTAGGTTGAGTCACAGTGAACAATACTTTTAGTTAGGGGATGGACTGCGGGTCTAGTAGTATCAAATCAAACTTTCATGATATATAGAAAACTAACCTGATGAAATCAAAGAAGCTAGTGAGCTGTTGAATGTATCCACCTGACTCTTCTCCTCAGGACTAGAACTCAACTGTTCAAGATGTGCAGTGAAAAACACTCAAGAAAGATTTAACAAACACAAAAATGTTGTTTGGCGAGTTGGGTTTTAGCTTTTTTTGGGCCAAAATCCACAAAAAGACAAAATAGACTAAAATAACCAATAAGATAAAATGTCACATCAAACACATATCATTTCATTTTTTCTCTCACAAACATCACATTCAACTATAAAAAAATCTAATCATTTTTCCAAATACAAAAATTTTAGCCTACTAAAATAGCCAAAAACTAAAATAACCAACTTCCCAAACAAGGCCAAAGTTGTCAAACAAAGAACATACTGAGCAAATGTATGCAATTTAGATCAGTTAGAAGAAGACCTTTTTAAAGGCTGCATTGGCTTTCTGGACCCAATCTGTGTCGGTGCTGGGACCGAGAACAGAGCTTGCTGCAGAGAGATCATTGTTTTCTATGGCTTGGCCTACTTTGCTCAGCTTGTACACAAGATCTTGCAGATATGCTGCCAAATAATGGTTTAAAAAAATTCATGGAAGCATTGTCAGAATTCAATCCAAAGAATCCAACTGAGCAATCCAAACAATAACCAACTCTTGTTTAACTCAAAAACACATAATAACTAAGAAAAGAAAAAAATAAATAAATTAGTTTTGAGATTTTGTGTCCTACAAAAAAAACTGTGGTCTTGAAGTACAAAGTCCAATTATTTTTGAGTTGCCTTGGGTTCACACTTGAGCTGAATTACTCTATGTTGCAATGTAGCAGATGCAAAACTGAAAGCAGACATAATGTTGTCTTCTGTATTTTTTTATTTATTATTTTTTTGGTCAAAATTGTTGATGCCATCTGCACATTTTTCGCTGCAATTTGAATTCAACTTAGAACATTTCCAATGGTTTTTGCCATTTTGGCAATACCAGACTCATATTGTTGGCATGTTATAGTATCCAAAATACTATAATTTGGCGATGTTATTTCAATGGTGTAAATTTCATTTATTATATTTTCTTCACATAGTGCTAAACATAAATTTATTTGGCAACTATTGTGGCCGATCATGAGAGACGCCATCTTTGGACAAGTTGCTATATTTTTGAAATGACGGGGATAAGCACACTATTAGAGATGCCCTTACTTTGCTTAATAAGTTTATCGTCTCCAACCAATATGCAGTCTTATAACACTATGAAATTAAATACAAGTCGCATCAGTTCCTAGCTTAAGTTTTAAGAAAAATGCTAATGATAGTTCAAAAGAGATTGCCATTAGTTTCGATGGCCGTATAAAATGTATATTAAAATATGTGAAAAGTGTATACAAATTTATAAAAATACTTTGAGATACATAAAAAATGCTTTGAGAATAAATTCATCCCTTATTGATGGAAAATTATTGGTCCATTAAGCTGTCCATTAAGATCAATCAAGTTTAAAAAGGCACACCATGATGCTTGAATCACCATTAGAATTAGGTATCACTATTCTAAATTGTTCATATTTGGCACTTGAAAGTAGATCATAAAATCCCCAAAATTGAAGTGTTTGAACCACAATTAGAAAGGCCCAATCATGGCCACATGTCCACAGCCCATTCCTAGATATTTCCACAACGCAAAATCCTATCATCTCACCTCAATCATCATTTTTCTCAATTGGGTATTCATCAAATTCCAACCAATCACAAAGAAAAAATGAAATTTAGCAAGAATCTTTTCAAGTGGGTAATATTCAAAATATATAGAACAGAATTAACCAACCTGTCTCTTTGTTGGATGAGCTGATGACTCCTTGTTTTTCAAGCCTCTTCTTCCTGTCCCTCTTCACCTTTTCCAAGAGCTCTATGTCATCGTCAGCTTCGAGTATTGCTGCATTTGCAGCAGAGCAGCTTTGGCTACTAACTAAAGATAAGAAGAAGGAGGTAGTGAGAGAGATCGAAAGGCCTCTTTTGGTGAGAATTGGAGGATAAGGTGGTTGTTGTGAGTCAGTCACTGCCTTACACAGACTCAATTCTGGCCTTGCATTGTGTTTTTTACCATGAATTAATTGTGGTGGTGTTAGAGAAGATGAAGAAGATGGTGATGATGATGTAGTGGACAGAAGTGTTGGGAGGAAGGTTTTTGCAGTTGAGAGGAAAACTGTTGCCATTTTTTTTTTTTAATTACCTTTTTTTTGTGTTTTTTGGTGGGAAATAGTCAAGAGGTATTGTATTGGTATTTTGGAACTCTACAGGATAAGATTACTGGATTCTCTCATCCACTCCATTGCCATTTTCCTATATTTTAGGGCATTTTAGTCATTTGAAGTGATAAGCAACTTTGGACATTGTAGTCATCTCTCTCTGTCAACTTGTGACCACAGGTCGACTTAGCACCACAACCATTATGGTGAGTTTGCATGATAAATAGTGTATGAACTTGATGACGTAGCCGTATTGAATATTGATATTTTTTAAATAGGGTAAATTATACTAAAACCCCACAAATGATTGGTTATTTACACTTTATTCTTTTAACGTTTTAAACCCAATAATTACTCCCTCAAACTATTTAAATTTGAACATTAAGTCTTTCTGCTAGTCATTTGTTAGATATTTGGATGAAAAATTGTTAAGTGTTGTATACATAATGACTATATTAAATTTTATGACAAAATTATCCTATTTTATCTTTTGTACAAATTTAATATAATCATCATGTGCACAACACTTGACAATTTTTCATCCAAATAGCTAACAAATGACTAATAAAATGATTTAATGTTCAAATTCAAATAGTTTGAGGGGGTAATTATTAGGTTTAAAACATTAGGGGTAAAGTGTAAATGACCGATAGTTTGAGGGGATTTATATAATTTGCCTTTTTAAATATGTGTGGACACGTATTGGATATTTAATTTCGAAGTATCGGATACTTCAAGAGACATACTATTTATATCGGATTCTTAACTAATTTTTAAATATCGAATGCTTAATTTTGAAGTATTAAATATTTTAAATAATGTATTACTTCTTTTATAAAATTAAAACTGTAATATTTCTTACATAATATTATGAAGATAAATATAATAAAATTTTTTTCAGCACTTTACTTAGTTTTTTTGTTTTTATTTTTTATTTTTAAGAGGAACATATTGAGTCAAATAAAATTTGTCAATTCACGTATTCCTTATTGTATCAACCGTGTACAAAGAAAGTAGGGACTAATAAAAGATTTACTATTTATTATTTTTAAATATATATATATATTTTACAAACTTAGATTGTTTAGATTTTCTTATATATATCCGTGCTTCCTAAAAAGTAATACACTTCAATACAGTAAATTTTGGAGAATAAACCAATAAGAATTTATTTTACTAGTCCTAAAATTCAACCAATAACCACTATATTTGGGGGGGGGGGGGGGAATAAAAATAAAAATAAAAATAAAAGAAAAAATTATTTATCTCAATTAAGGAAAAGGAAGAAGAAAAAAAACGCTTAAAGACCAAGTATAAGAAAGGTGCCTCTATTTACACTCCCAAAAAATTGATTGTACACCCTAATCTAAAATTTAAAATTTATTGTATTATTTTAAACACTTTTAAAGGGATACACCATAATATTTCCCTATCTATTATATCCTAAAAAATCATAAAAAGATACTTACACCATACAAATCAAATAGGCTCCCAAACCACCAAAGCCAAACTCTGACAGCAGAGAAGATCAGCAAACTTGAATATCTCATGGTAGAGCCCACGCCATCATTGCTATCGGTCGAATCGTCGCCCACCCCATCGTCGGTCTAACAAATCGTAGAAGTTAGAAAGTTTAAATGTATGAAAATACAGAGTCAAATATTTTTATTTTTTTTAAATACTTAATACCGAACAAAATTAAGTTTAATTAAAAACAACTTTCTCAACATATGTAATTTGCTTAGAGATATAATACTAGATAATTCTTTTTGTTCGGAACTAGAATATGTAGAAGTTAGAAAATTAATGTTGAGAAACATAGAGTCGATACATAGACAATTTGTTTAAATATTAAATAATGAACAATGTCAAATAATTTGGAAATACAATGTTGAATATATGAAATAAACAAGTTTTTGAATTAATGTAATTTGTTTGGTACTAAATTTTCGAACAGATTTCAAAAATCTATCGACCAGAAACAACAAATATGAACAAAAAACATATATTTTCTATAAATAAAAAAAAAATAGCTTGAAAACGTCTTATTCATTGTCTATTGCTGACTTTAATATGAAATAAAATGTAAGAAAGATGGATTCAAGGAAAATGTAGTTGAGTATGAATGTCACACCCCAGATTTCGAAGATCTGAATCATATGAATAATTCAATTAAATAATAAATGAAAGACATTAATATGCTGAAATAAAGGATAATCTTTCATATATGTATATATTAACATCATCTACAACATGAGATAGTTTAATTATATACATGATATGTACAAAACACTATAAAATGCCCTAAGGCTTACAAAATAAGGGTGTAACCCTTTACTTAGGCGGCGTTGGGGAAACACAAAAAGAAGGGCCCAAGGCCTGATAATCAAATGAGCTCTTCTAGCTCAAATACGTATTTTGGCGCTTAGCCTCAAGTTTGGGGCACACCATCAACACCTGAAAAAGATTTCAGCCACGTAGAGTGAACATATAGTCTAGTAGAGAACATTTCAGAAACCAATACAATTTCACAAGTATAGATGATCATGATTCTATATAACATATTCAAGGCGTCTTGTTTAATTCATTCATTTTCTATCATCAATACCTGTGATCATCACTAAGTATCACCTAAACCAGTGCACTATATGAAGCTGCACTCTGCCAGTGACCATCGCTAAGTGCCATCTAACCCACCAAATTTACCAGTTGCTAACCAGAAGGACCTTGATACCTACAATGCGTGGGTTTTTGGTCTTTCACTAGGAACTATCATGCCAAATTAACCAATCACAACCTTAACTATACATGACCCGGATTCACCCTAAACGTTCAATTAAAACCATGTTGTTTTAAGAAGACCAATGCAACAATATATAATTTCTCGAATTATATTACAACACAACCTCATCCATTTCAATAACCCAACAATAATTTCCCAAATTCTCAAAACATCAAGTTTAATGGTTTTTCCACAATTTGGGGCTTTCTCAAAATAAAGTTTCCTCATGCAATTTGATATAGCAAAAATAGGTTTGATAAGAGATAATGGAGAAAACACACCCAAATCACCAAACGCTAACTTCTCTATCATGCTTTTCCAAATCAACAACAACAACAACAACATGCTTGTTTTCATTTGAAACTACCGCAAATACACTAACAAACTCATATTGCATCAATGAAATCGAACCCTACCTCTTGAAGAGAAGAGGAGAAGGTAAAACCAACTTCAAACGTTTGAATCAACTTTTGGCCGAGAGTACACTGAAGCCCTTGCCAAGCTCTACAATAAATGTGTTTGGGTTGGAGATCAAACCTGACTCTGAATGCTACAAAAATCAAGGTTGAAGCCCAAGAACAAAGGTAGGAATTGCAATAGTAGAAAGAGAAGAGATAGAGAGCTAAAACAAATATTTCGCACACTTAGCTATCGTTTATAGGTTAGGACATTGCAAGCATGAACAAGCCTTCGCAGGCTCGATATACACAATCGTGGTCACGAACAAGATGGTCGTGGGCGCAACCAAGCTATTCGTGGGCCACTCTCGCGATCGCAACCAATTTCCATAGGAAAAGTACTACACAATGGTTTGAGTCGCGGGCACCATCGTGGGCATGACCACTTTTGTAACGTCCCCAAAATACTTCCAACTAGACATCAAATACAACATGTACAATATACCAAAATATCTACAATATCAATTCCAAAAGCCCTCTTTCTCATTGAACTGTCGATTAACAATTACAAATTTTAGTATGAATCCTTATAATTCAATGAGTTAGAGGAAGTTATAACAAATGCATCATGGCTTACAATTTCTGATTCAAAGCTGTCAAATAAACAAAAGGACTTTTAGTCCTAAAAGAAAATAATTACATTGGGAGCATTATGCTCCATATACATCATGTCCTTAGCAAAAACAAAAGATTGAATCACTTCTAATTCATTGGGGTAGTTGCTGCTCTCCAGGTCCTAAAAGTTGTTAGATACGAATGCACAATTGCCCAGTAGATAATATATTTAACCAAGTATATAAATATTTGATTTAAAATATACATGATCATAACCAATACCCATGGATACAAATTTTCCAATTTCAAAGAACAATGCACAACCTTACATTTAATTCCACATTTTTTCATCCTCACACAGTTGGCCAGTAGGCACCTCAACTCTTCCACATTTGTCGTCCTCACACGACCAAGCAAGCGGGCACTTCAATTTTCCCCGCGCGAGTAAAGCCATAGCACATAACAAGCAACATTCCAAAAACTCAATTTTTATCACAACACAAGGAACCCCAATACCCATCCAATTTACCCATCAATTTCTCTTCCATTACCAATCATGACCCACAAACCACATTTAGGGTTTCCCAAGAATTTTTGTGCTTTTCATTTCATTTATTTATTTTCCTTGATTTATGCCTTGTACACTATCTTTCATTAGTGGATACTCAAATCTTTCACCAATTTTACTCAAAACCCACTACCACCATTAATGTCCATATATGTATCCATATATATATATATATATATATATCACCCCTTCCAAAATCATACATCCACACCAAATGATTAATACACATTTAAACCAAAATATAGATATACAAAGGTAAAGATATTCCTACCTCAAAAGTTGTGAAAGGAGAGATGGACCCAAAGATGAATCTCCACGATAAAAGATCCAATCGGTCCAAAATGTAGCTCCTGATGAGATGAACAACTTTAATAAAGAAGCAAGGATGAATTCTAGCTAAAAAATAGATGAAAGCTAGTGTTTAGGAGTTAGGGTTTTTGAAAAATGGGTTTAGAAAGAGAAGGAGAATAAGAAAGTAAATCCAAAATGTGTTTAGATCGCTATTTAAAACTGTTGTCCCGAACAGACCGCTCGAGCGAACTTTCCATCGATCGAGCAATGCACACAAAATGAGTAGACCGCGCGAGCGAACTATCCATCACTCGAGGGGTTAACACAAACTCTTAGAAGTTTTGCAGAGCTAGAGTGAAACTACTGGAAGCTTGATATTGTTGCTCGAGTGACCATTCTATCACTTGAGCAGTCTTGCTTGTAAACGAGCAAGATACTGGGAGCTCTGTTTATCTGCTTAAGCGACCATTTGACCGCTCGAGCGGTCACTCAAAACAGGTTGTTACATTTTACCCCCCTTAAAGAATTTCGTCCCCGAAATTTTGTGATTTTTGCTACAAACAACACCAACAATTCCCAAGAAGACTAACATCAATTGACAATCGTCCCAACAATTATAATATAATCGAGGGAGAACAAAATCTAATCACAACTCATATAATGAAATAAACGTCTGAAATTTTTTGAAAATAATACTTTTTCATCACATTCCTTCCACAAATCAAAATACATAATACTCAGGAAAATAACAAATTATCCAAATTACACATCATTAAACAAATCTAGATATTTCTTACAAACTTGGCTTCTCGTTCCCAAGTAGCTTCTTCTACCTCGTGGTGGTGCCATAATACATTCACTAAGGGAATAACTGTGCCTCTCAAAACTTGCTCTCGAGAATCCAAGATCCGTATTGGTCTCTCTTCATAGGTGGCATTTTTATCTACTTCTAGACTTGTCCAATCCAAAACATAGGAAGGATATAGTTCATAGTTACGAAGCATGGAAATGTGAAATACATCGTGTACCTCGGAGAGTTATGGTGGTAAGGAAAGACGATAGGCTACTTCTCTCACCCGTTCTATAATGTCAAATGGCCCAATGAACCTAAGTGACAATTTCCCACTTCACCCAAATCTCATCAAACTTTTCCTAGATGATATCTTCAAAAACACATGATCACCCACTTTGAAAGATAAAGGTCTTCTTCTTCGATCAACATAACTCTCCTACTGGCTTTGAGCCGTGATCAGTCTCTTTCGAATGAGAGTCACTTTCTCGGTGGTCTCTCAAACTAACTCAAGACCAAGCATAGGTGAATCTCGGTAACAACCCCGGCCCATGATTAACGTTAATCCATACTTAATTATGCCTAATAAGAAATTAAAGTGAAATTTTGCATCACATGTTGCTTTGTGTGTGTTTATATCTATTTAACGTAGAAAGATCTGTTTATGTTTTCATTTCGGTTTGCGAATTGAAGGCCTTATCAACATCCGATTCAGAAATTGACTTGATTTATGTGTTAATTAGAATTTTTAGAATTTTCTGGTAGGTTTAATTGAAATTCAATTCGGAATAATTAAATTAGAATAATTAATGCTCAATTAAGCCTAATTAATGAAGTTTTGATCTAAGCCTATATAAGGCACCTTTTATACCTCCACTCATTCTTTTCCTTCATCTTATATACATCCTTGAGCTCACAAACACACACAAACGTGTAGAGAGAGAGAGAGAGAGAGAGAGAGACTAGAAAGAAGTCTTTAAACAAAGGAATTTGAAATTGCTAGAGAATTAAGGAGAATTGAAGAAATTGAGTAAGAGCTCACTAGGATTCAAGGAATTGAGAACCTAAGGTAAGAAATCAAGCCTTTAGTTGTGTACTTAAAATACTTAACACATGTATTCAAAATAATTAAGTAATTTGAGACAACAATTAAGCTTAATGAAGTAGAAGAGTGGATTGTACATACATGCATGGATATTACATTGCATTTTGAGCATGTTGTTTAAGAATTCATACCATGCATGTTCATATTTTGGTTTTAGTTTAAGAATTCACCACGTTTTTGAGTAGAACATCTTATTTGATCTTGAATTGGAAATTTTAAGTCCCATTCATATCATGCATGTCATGGTCATGTTATGTTTTCAAAGAATTTGGTTGGTTTTGCATAAATCACATGCTCTTGAACCTTGATTTCATGAAATTGATTTTGAATTCACCATGTTTTCCAAGTTTACAAGAATTTCCTCAAGTTTTTGGCCCAAGAAACAATAATTTGCAACTTTGGGGTTGATTTGAAGTTTGGAAGCAATTCTGGAAATTCCAGAATTCTGCTCCTACGCTTGATCGAAGGAGTCCACACTCAAGCGACCACTCTGAGTGCATGCACTTCTACTCAAGTGACCAGAAGTCCACTCGAGCGTGAAATGCATGCTCCCAGAAGTTGTTATATTTTGCAGACTGCTCGAGCGACAAAAGTTGCGCCCAAGCGAGGGTATGAGTCTCACTCTCAAGCGAGCGTTGAGTGAGCATCGAGCAGAAAAATCAAGCAACCAGCACTTTTGCAAAAGTCTACAGACCGCTCGAGCGACAGATCTTGTGCTCGAGTGACAACTCACATTTTGCATGTCCGCTCGAGTGTAGGAAGTTACGCTTGAGCGAGACCCCTATTTTTAGCAATTTTTGTTAAATATTTTCAAGTGCATTTTAGCATCCTCATTGCATCCTAAGCATTCATAGGCCAAGATTAAAACACCATGATGAGGATAAAGAAGTAGAAACACACCAAGACAAGAAAGAACTAAGTTAATGATTTCGGGTGTGTAATTCAGTACGTATTTGTTCTGTATCTGTGTAGGTCACGTTGTAGACGCGCCCGAACGTCCCGGGAAAATCCCGTTTTGTTCATTGGGCTCATTACAGTGCGGACTCAGTGTCACGGTTCTTAATCTGATCTTGCAAAGTACAATGCAAGATTGATAAATCACCAAAGAATCCAAATTCGGCAAATCGTTTTGAAAAACTGATTTTTAGAAAGAAGTGCCAAACATGGACTGCTTTGCCAGATACAGAGTCGCCACCTAAATGTTTTTATTTTGGGAAATTTAGGAAACCCTGACTCGCGCCTAAGGCCACGTGTTCGTCATCACCAAAGTTGCCTCGGCTCGGAAACTTGGGTACGAGAGGGAAAGGTCATGCAATGAGCACCCCCGCTCGCCCGATCAAAGATCGGCCATTACTAAACATGATATCTTGTTTTTGAAAACACATGTGTTCTTATTCCGATTTATTAGCTAGAATTACTATGTGATGCGCACAACACACAAGTATAGACTGGATCGCCTAAGTTGGAACAAAACATCTCATGTTTGTTTTTGAAAGCGGTTTGCTACTCGCAAGTAGGCTAAAATGCGGATTTTGCCACCCTCAAGTGGGCTTAGAAAACATGGTGATTTGCCACTCTCAAGTGGGCTTAAAACTTACAATCAATGAATTGTTTCAATTCAGGTAATCCAACCATCACCCACAGGCATTCAGGCAATTATATCACATAAGCAAATAGCCTCATGGCAAGCATGCTATCATGGCAGTCACTCACACACATGTAAGGACGCTAAAGCATAAACACTCACCGAGTACTCCAAGCCAAAATAGAAGATAGTTAGTAATCATGCATGATCCTAGCTATGTCAAGAATGCCTAATGCAACACATGCAAAATGCAACTAAGATAGGCTCGGCTATTCTAAAATGTTATGTGAAATGCAACTTGATACATGTATTCAAACAAGAATTGAAATACAATGCAGTTAATATGATGCGCCGAACCCGGTGCATGCAAGACAGATGAATGAATGCGAACATGCGAGCATAAGGATGCTAATTGAAACATGCCCTAAAACTAACCATCATAAGCTAGTAAATAAAAGGGAGAAAGAAATGGGGGTTGGAAGACATGCATCACACACACGCACACTTATTTACAACATTGCCCTCTCGACGGAGGGTCTGAATAACAAGCTAACTAGCTAATCTAAGCTAATCTAATTAAACTAGTTATTACACAACAGAATGAATAACAAGCTACAGCTAATTATTACACAACACTAACTAGTTAACAAATCAACTAAATTAGCAATTAAATAAGCATGCAAACTATGTGAAGTGGGCTGCCTCAGCTCTGCCTCGGATGATGAAGGATGCATGCATGCTCGAATTGCCTTGCTCGGAAATCCGTCGCGATGCCCCGACTTGCCTCTGTTTGCAATTGATCTCAGAACAGTGCACAAAGCTCCAGAAGGCTGAAACTCCACCAAGGGAACCTGTGGGAAGGCTGCCGACCAGTTGTTGGCTTTGGGGACCACCTGCCGACCACTTTTTGTGGTGAAAACCGGAAAAAGTGGTCGGCCTGCCACTTTATCTGGTCGGCCGACCAATTTTTGCTGTTGGTTTCTGGTTTTCTGCAACAGAGGGGAAGAGAAGGGCATGGCAAAGTATTTGCAACACATATATGCACAACCACCCTCCATATCATTACACGAGCTCAAGGGAGTATAGTTCTTGACCCTCGGGCCACCAATCACGCATCTCGATGCATGATGGCCGAGGAGCCAAATTGCACAACTCAATATGAAATGAATGCACACACGAACACATAAAGCCTAAAACTCCATCATGTATAGTCAAGAGTGTCGGCGACCGAGAATTGAGGCACGTTTCATCACTTTGAGTATGAAACGTCCCTCGTTTCCCGTGTTTGGACTAACTCCTATTCCAAACACAACGCAACAAAACATGGCATATACAATGCGGCTCCAGTATGCAAACATGCAATGCAACAAAACAAGCATGCAAACAACATGCAAGGGACAAGCATGCAAACATGCAATGCAATGTAACTTAGCATACTCAATGCCAATGGCATGCACAATGCACAATGCTAAGAACCACATGGCCCACTCAATGCAATGTGACATGATTAACTTAACAAAGCTAATGACATGCAAATTATGCTAATGCATGCATACTCAATGCAAGACAACATAAGCATGCAACAATATGAACAACAACTAGCATACACAATGCGAATGGACATGGCATACACAACGCAATGAACCATATGGAATACACAATGCTCGATGGACTTAAACCAATGGACTAACCTCAGTCATGCCCAAATCAGTGGCCATAACACCAAGACTAAGGCACCAAAAGGCAAGACACACATGCACACATATTGGTCCACAAGCTAGGCAACAAGAACACAACCCTTAGGGGCACTCAAGGGGTGACAAAAGTGGGAGCATGGCAAGTCTATATGCTCTGAAATTACATGCAAAGTGAAGCCATATCATCCAAATAGCTCAAATAAAGCATGCCAAGAGACTTAAAATACAAAGCTAGTCAAGGGCTTTACACTACAACCATACCAAGCAATGCTCAAATGACCTAAAGCACTCAAAATAAACCTAATGTAGGTCAAAACAGTGGCTAAAATGGACTGAAATGATAGCATGCTAAGCAAGAAAAAGCATGCCCAAATGATGGCTCGCAAGCAAGGCACAAAGCTCAACTCTCAAATACAATTAAAGAGTGATAAACATGAGAGTATGACAAAGATATAAGCTCTGAAATTCCATGCCAAATGATGCCAAGGTATGCAAAAATCACAAATATAGCATGCTCGGGACCTCAAAACTCAAGACTAGCTAAAGCAGTTGCACTATAACTATACAAAACATGAGTGATATGACCATGGCAGCCCAAAACAGTACTAGATCAGCCCAAAATATGAATAAAATCATGTTGGAGTATAACCAAAATATGCTAGAATGATGAGCCAAAACAATATGCATACAAAGCTAGTAAGCAAGATTTATACTACAAGTACATGAAGCATGCAAGAGGATATCAAAAAAACTTTAGACAGAGTTATGACATGCTAAATAATGACCAAAAACCTGCTGAAATGGAGCCCATACATGCTAGAAAGACATGCTACTTTGATGAGCCACAAATGGGATTGCACTACACATACAAGAAGCATGCAAAAGGTGATCAAACCAGCCATGGACAGAGTCAAGGTAGGTCCTAGAAGTCACAAAAAAGTACCTGAACCAAGCCTCAAAATAGTAGAAACACATGCTCCTTTGATAGGCCAATAATGCAAGCAAACAGAACAAGAAGAAAGGAGATCACCCCTCTCTGATTTAGGACCTCAAAACCACATGCCAACCACTAAAAATCCACTGGATTTCAGTGGTTAAAAGGCCAAGCAAGGACTAGCTCAAAGGTCTTATGGCATGGCACAAAACAAGGCCAAATAGGGCATGCAAGAGGGAAGATGACCCCCAGCACCAAAAGGGCCTTAAACAAACATGAAAAACACTTAAATATGGAGCTTTTTTCAGTTGACAACAAAGCTCAAATAAGCATGCAACTATGGCTAAGAGAGTGATCAAGACAAAGCTTAAAAAGAGAGAAAAGAGATTACCCTTGAAGCTCAGCAAAACCAGCAAGTTCCTTAGCCAAAAACCACCCTTTTAACCTCCAAAAATAACCTCTAGGAACTTCAGTTCAATGGTAAGGATGTATGGCTAAGAGTTGGGGTGTTAAAGGTCAAGAACAATACACACTTTTGGCTCAAAATATAGAGATATAGAGAGAGATATGCGTTTGTGCCTTAGGAAATTTCTCTGAACCTGGTTCAAGGAGAGGGAGAGCCTCTCTTATAGAAGAAACAACGGGTTCAAGCTTCTTGGAGAAGCTAAACTTGGATGCAATCCCTCCATACACGTGTATGGAGGATACAGTCTGTACCCTCCAGCTGGCACAATTGGCATCCATTCAGTCAGACAAAACAAGAGGAAACCTTCCGACCAGAAAAGGTGGTCGGCCTGCTACTTTTAGTGGTCGGCCGACCACCCAAAGTGGTTTCCCAAAAAAAAAGTGGTCGGCCAGGGTAATTGGTGGTCTCCACACTAAAAGCAGGCCAATGGTGGGGTGGGAAACCAAAAAATGTGGCCCAAAGACCAAGAAAACCAGTTTCCCAACCAGAAAATCGGCTAGCGGGGAGAAAAGTGGTTTCCAAGGAGAAAGCTGGTCTCCCACCCTTGTACCACCTTCCAAACAAGGAAAACAACGTTCGTGCCAAGAACGAACCAATACGGATGCAAAACGAGAGTTCGGAAGGCAAGACGCGCGGCCGGGGGCCTCGAAAACTGGCTGTTGAGCACAAAAAGTGGCGTATGACCACAAAAGTGATCTCCCGGACCACAGTGTCCCTCTAGACAGAGGAAACAAGGTGTGTTCCAAAAAACATGCCAAACGGAGAATGTTAAGCGGTCCCAAACCGAGGCGCACGGCTGACGGCTCTGAAAACTGGAAACTAGTCTCCAAACGGGAACAATGGCCTACGACTACGAAAAGTAGTCTACGACCACTGAGAGATGGTCTACAAGACCTCTCCCTCCCTCCGGGAAGAGAAAACAAAACTTAGTCCGCAGACCGAGTCAAAGTACAAAGAGTCCCGAGGTCCGGAGGTGAGGCTCTCAGCCAAGAACTCCGAAACCTCGAAACGAGCACAACATGCGCAATCACCGAGCGCTCAATCGATGACGTCTGAGTCTTAAGGTCAGTCAAAAATGGGGTGTCTACACACGTGCACGAGATATCTAAATTGCCTACTCTGTCCGTTTACTTGGAGCCATCTGCTATCTCTGAGTAATAACTTGGTAAAGCTATGTTCAAGTTAAATTATTTTCTGTATATAGAATAAGATTTGTTCTATGAATGCTATGTTTTTGCACTATGAATGATTGTCTACCTCTGAGAAATAATTGTAACATTAATGCCGTGATTTAAGTATGCAATTTGTACGCAGAACGGAGGTTCCTTTATGGAACTAACAAGTTATCTATACCCGGCTGAAGGTTCCTATATGGAACTGACAAGTTATCCATTCCCAGTCCGGAGGTTCCTTTAAGGAACTGACAAATTATCCGTACCCGGCTGGAGGTTCCTCTATGGAACTGACAAGTATGATCTATGATGCTCTATATATGATCTGTTAGTGCTAACGGATAAACCATGTATAATCAAGCATGAATTCTGATTTTTGTCAAAGACTCAAACAAGAACACAAATATAAATCTATTCTATGTACGAACTTAGTTATGGGACATCATTTATTTAACCCTTTACTTTGTTATTATTCACTGGGCTCCCGCTCATTATTTATCTTATGTATGTAGGTGATTAGGCACGTGACCAGGTTCAAAGTTGAGGACCTGGCATCTCAGTTTTTGTCAGCCAGCCTTTGTGCCTCCCAAGGAGGTTTCGGATCAAGTCAAGTTTAGTGGCTGTTTTTGTGAATGCATTAAGTTTTGTTTCCTTTAAGTTTCGAATAAGATTTCTATTAGTATGTACATGGAGTAACGTATAAATACTACATCTTTTGACGTCACTCATAAGTTTATAAAAGTTTAAAATTATCTGTCCCATGTATGTCTTCACAACTCAATGGATTATGTATATTTTACATATTTGCTTCCGCAACCCTTAATTATATGTTATTCTCTTAAGAGGCCTTTGGTAATCCAATGATTATTGGCCGGTTACGATGCTAAACCTATAGGGGCGGGTTTGGGTCGTGACAATCTCCCATCTCGGTCCAGCACACAAGCGATTTACACAGACGGCCATACAAAGCTTCAAATGGTGCCATCCCGATGCTAGACTGATAACTATTATTGTAGGCAAACTCTGCTAGAGGCAAGTGTCTCTCCCAAGAACGTTTGAAGTCCAATACAAATGCTCTCAACATATCTTCTAGAATTTGGATGGCGCGTATCACACCCCAAATACGGGTATGACCAGCCGTGGCCCACAGGGCCTTAGCCCAAGGCACACGTAAGCCTAAATATGAACCATAATCACATTAAACAACTATACAAAAGTCCAGTAATAAATAGCCAAACTCAATCCAGTGACATACCACAAGTATAAACGGAAAAACCAACTGTAATCAATACCATCCAAACATATAGGATATAAACAGCTCACATATCAAAATAATCCTAAATGAACCTCAATAAAAAATAAAAAGAAATATGCACAAACTTGACATAACAATCTAAAACAAAATAAATGAATGTCCTAGAGGTCCATACAATCGAATCCCCGCTATGCCATGAGTCCACTCTAAGTCCTTCTAACACCTGGAAATGGTAAACAACTAAGTTAGGTGATAGCTCAGTGAGTAGTGACATGGATAGTATACACAGTTTTGAAAACAAGGATTAATTCCAAAATAAGATATATATCGCAGAAACTAGATTGGCATACAATTTTGATAAAGATAATCTGTTTCAAAAAGAAGATTTCATAATTCAACAGTTAAAATACTCATGTCTCTCAAGAACATGATAAATGACATTTTCCACTTAAAACATATTACAACATGAATACCAATAATTTTATGGGTACCAAGAATAACAAGTAACATGCCATACAGTTCTCAAGGCTATAAGCCCATTGGATCCAATACCGAACTAAGAGTCATCCTCAAGGTGGCAACCTGGGCCTTTTCTCTAAGACGATCCGATTGAAGGTCACCAAGCCCAACCCAGGTCTTTTCCTCACAATCGTTGAGCACTAGAGTCATCACGGCCCAACCCGGATCTTTTCCCTAGTGGCCAGAGTCACCACACACAGTGGAATAATTTCACTGGACTAAATATACAGATGGTCCCGATAATCAATACAATTCAGTTTCGCAAAACATAGTAGTTCACCATTATAAACATGAGACCATAACAAATAGTTTACAGTATGCCAGGTTTACACATGTTTTAGAAATAATTTAATTCCATTGATACTATAATAATTTATTAAAACAGTTTAGTCCTGAAACAACAATTCAATTTTTCAACAATTCAGGGTAGGGGAACATTTATAAAAATATGTAGCGTTATTCACCTAAACATGGTATAATATAATCCTCGAATAAAATATGAAAGTCCAACTAGTGCCCTGAACAAGGTATTAAAACTACACGTCACTACTAATTCAAATATGCTAAAAGGAATAATAAACTAAGCGCACTAACACAACTCAACCCTAGTCACTGTTACTCTTAAATAATACCTAAGTTCATGTTCTTCAAGGTCTAAAATTACCCAAGACAGGGGTTCCGATCGAAACTTAACTAAAAGTAACTTTAAGATAAAACAAAGTTTTAAATAAGTTTTCCCAATCTATTCGCTAATTTTGAAAATTAAAAACCCACTCCATGCTATTCGAAAAATTCCAAAACCCTCCAGATATCAACTAATATATTCTAAGTTTCAAACCCAATTGGTTTCACTTGATTTTCTTAACAAATAATTATTTACAGTTAATTATGCCCAAATAGATTGTTTTCTGCAGCACTTTAAAGAAATTAATGGTTCTCTTAGTATACATGAGCAATTAATGCGAGGCCTAAAATTTAAGAAACTAGAATCGTAACCGGTTCTAATGACGCTGATTTGATAATTTTCGAATTTATACCCAAAGAGAACAACACTTCCGAAGTTACTGTTTTAAACCAGTTTTCTGGACAGATTTGAACGCAACAGTTAATATAGATTTTGACTCCCAAAAATTATGAGAAAATTCAGATATGCAATTAAATATGTAATTAATCTACTGTAAAAATTTCAGTTCAAAATTCATCCATTCGATATGGTTTCTTGATTTTTAAAGTTTGTGGTTCCGTACAGAATTTTTAAACTAAGAATTACATCCATTCTTTATACATGAATTTAACTCCTCAAATTTCTTAATAGTATATATATATAGACACAAAATACATACACCTACAACCTCGCCATCAATGAATTAAATAATAATAGAATAAGGATAAAGAACAAAGAAAGAAGAGAAGAAAACCTAAGAGGCCACAAGGCACAACACACACAGCTCTCCTTCTTGGCTACAACAATAATCTTGATGATTGAATCACCCCTCACTTTCCTTCATAACCCATGGCTACTAGGGCTGCTAGTGTTGTGGAAAACAATTATAACAAGAGTTAGGGTTTTTGTTATCCTTATATACATAACCACCAATCCACTTAGTATTATCATCTAACATTATTATTATTATTATTATTATTATTATTATTTATTTTAATAGTAAATCTTGCCTCTAAATTAGAGATTTCTACCATAAATTTATTTTAGATTTAAAAATTAATTAAAAGACCATCCAATAATATTTAATTTGCACTTTAGGATTCACCATCAAAATATTTGAAATTGTAAAATTATTATCATTTAATTAGTTACTTTATTTTTATATTCGGGTCCTCACAGTGAGCTTGGATTGTCTTGAGGGTGATAGGTGGTGCGAAAAGTTAACTGTGTACCCATAACGTCTTGCAAACTTTGCTACAATCGTGCGATAAAGCGAGGGTCTCTATCTGAGATGATACTCACTGGAACCTCGTAGAGTTGAACAATCTCTCGAACATAAAGCTCAACTAAGAAATCCACTGAATCCCTCATATACATAGTGAGAAAATGGGTTGACTTAGTTAGTCGATCCACAACTACGCAAACTGCATCATTACCCCTCTGCGTTCTAGGAAGACCCGAGACAAAATCCATAGTGATGTGCTCCTACTTTCATTCGGCTATTGGTAGGGGTTACAATAGCCCGGCAGATTTTTTGTGTTCTGCTTTGACTTGTTGGCAGGTTAGACACTTAGACACAAACAATGCCACATCTCTGTTCATTTCTCTCCACCAAAATTGATGGCTAAGATCACAGTACAATTTTGTGCCTTCTGGATACACTGCAAGGCATGAGTGGTAAAATTCCCAAAGAACTTCGTCTCTACAAGTTTATGGTGCAAAGAGGCGATCCAGATATCGGACACTAGAATCAGGATGCACCCTCAATCCCTTTTCCTCATTCCCCTGGAAGATTTTCTCCCTGATTGCTTTTACTTTTGGATTACCCTGTTGTCCTCTATAACCCGTGTGACGAGTGTTAGTTGTGCAAGAACCAAAAACAAGGTGGCATGCTTAGCAGACTCCCCAAGGTGTAAGTCAAACTCACCCAATCACCTATCATCTCCCACTCTCTGATGGCAAGACTGGCAATGGAGCTCACAGATTTTCTACTCAAGGCATCGGCCACCACGTTGGCCCTTCCCGGATAATAATGCAATTCGAAGTCGTAATCCTCCATGAACTCCATCCATCTTCGTCGTTGTAGGTTTAAATCTTTTTGAGAAAATAAATACTTAAGACTCTTATGATCTGAGAACATGTCAAATTTCTCCCCGTGTAGATAGTGCCTCCAAAGTTTTAGAGCAAAAATAACCGTGGCTAACTCTAAGTCGTGAGGTGGATATTTTCTCTCATGAGTCTTTAACTATCGTGAACCATACGCCACAACTTTACCCTCTTACATTAGGACACACCCCAAACCTTCCCTAAAATCATCACAATAAATAGTGTAACCCAACCCTCTCTCCAGAATAATCAACATTGGTGCAGTAGTCAGCCAAGTTTTCAATTCTATGAAGGATTTCTCGCATGCCTCACTCCAAACAAACTTCGCGCCTTTTCTAGTTAACCTAGTCAATGGAGAAGCTAGAGTAGAAAAATATTTCACAAACTGTCTATCATACCAGGCGAGGCCCAAAGAGCTACGAATTTCAAAGGTGTTCTTTGCGCTTTCCCAATTTTGCACAACCTCTATTTTCGAAGAATCCACTGTAACCCCATCCCCAGAAACGTGACCCAAAAAATTTATCTTTGATAGCCAAAACTCACGCTTTTCATACTTAGCATATAAATGGTGTTCTTTAAGCAATTGCAAGACAATACAGAGGTATCCCTCATGCTCTTCCTCGGAAGGTGAGTAAATGAGGATGTTATCTACAAAGACTACCACAAATTTTTCAAGATATTCGGGGATGACTCAGTTTATCAAGTCCATAAAAGTAGCAGGGGCATTTGTCAAGCTAAAGGGCATTATGAGAAATTTGTAGTGGCCATATCGAGTATGAAAGGCCGTTTTTGGTATATCCTCCTCCCTCATCTGCAACTGATGATAACTCGATCTTAAGTCTATCTTTAAAGAACAACAGGAGCCCCTGAGTTGGTCAAACAAATCATTTATCCCAGGCAACAGATATTTGTATTTAACTATGGCCCTATTTAACTTATGGTAATCAAAACACAGCCATAACAAAGCATCTTTCTTCTTAGCAAAGACAGCTGGTGCTCCCCATGGCGAGATACTAGGGCGTATAAAGCTTTTGTCTAACAACTCTTGTAACTACTCCTTCAAGACGAGCAACTCAGCTGGCACAAACCTATAGGGTGACATGGAGATGGGTGCCGTGCCAAGCACTAAGTCTATAGAAAACTCGACCTCACGATAAGGTGGCAACTCGGTGAGGTCCTTAGAAAAGACATCAGACTATTCGTAAACCACCTTAAGGAATACATATTGAATTCTGCTATTTCTATCATCCAAAAAGATTGCAAGAAGAGAACTAATTTCGCATTGGCCACGCAGGTGTAGACCACCCGAACTCTCTTCGCGGGCCCCTCTTTCGGAGAGGGCGTGAATTGGGTTCTAGCTACTACAGTTCGGACTCCTGTCATGGTTCTGAATCTAATCTCACAAAGTGCAATGTAAGATTGATAAATCACCAAAGAGTCCAAATCCAGCAAATCGTTTTGGAAAATCGATTTTAATCAAAAAGCGCCAAACATGGACTGCTTTGCCAGATTTCAGAGTCGCCACCTAAATATTTTGTTTTGGGAAATTTAGGAAACCCTGACTCGTGCCTAAGGCCACGTGTCCGTCATCACCAAAGTTACCTCGGCTCGGGAACTTGGGTACGAAAGGGGAAGGTCCTAAAATGGGCACCCCCACTTGCCCGATCAAAGGATCGGCCTCTACTAACATGATATGTTGTTTTTGAAAACACATGTGTTCTTATTCTGATTATTAGCTAACTTATTACGTGATGCGCACAACACACAAGTATAGACTCAATTGCAAGAATTGGAACAAAACAATTCATGTTTGTTTTCGAAAAGGGTTTGAATTTGCCACTCGCAAGTGGGCTTAGAAATGCGAATTTGCCACCCTCAAGTGGGCTTAAAACAACATGATTTTGCCACTCCGCAAAGTGGGCTTAAAACTCACATTTAATGAATTGTTCCAATTCAAGTAATGAAGCCTTCATCGATAGGCATTCATGTAGTTAATCATTTAAGCACATAGCCTCATAGCAAGCATGCTAAACATGGCAACATACACATCTCATGTAGTATGCTAAAGCGTAAACACTTACAGTGTACTCCGAGCCAAAACAGGAAACTAGTTAGAAAGATGCATGATCTTAACTATGTCAACAATGCCTAATGCAACACATGCAAAGTGCGATGGGATAGGCTTGGCTATCTAATATGGCATATGAATGCAACACTTGATAACATGATTTGAACACATATTCAAATAGGTATTGAAATACGATGCAGCTTGAATGATGCGCCGAGCCCAGTGCATGCAATACAAATGAATGATGCACGCATGCAAAGCATAAGGTATGCTAATTGAAATATGCCCTAAAACTAACCATCAAAAGCTGATAAGTAAAAGGGAGAAAGAAGTGGGGGTTGGAAGACATGCACACACACACGCACCCTTATTACCACAACACGCCCTCGCAATGGAGGGTCCGAATAAATAAGAGCTAAGCTAAGCTACTTATTACAAATCAACTAATTAACTATTCTAGCTAATTAAATATTACAAAGATGAATTAAGTTAGCTAAACACATTAACTAACTAATTACAAAATCGGTAAATTAACTAGCTAAACAAAGCAGTTAAAATGGCCTCGAGAGGAGGGAGACATGCATGCTCGGTTTGCTTCGCCCAGAAAATGCATTGCCTTGCCATGAGTTGCCTATGTTTGCACTCGCGGTGACCTCAGAGCATCGAACACACTTTCAGGTTGCATCTGCCTCAAAACAGGAGCATTTTGGAAAATTTTGCTGCAAGTGGCCGGTCGGCCACCTCAACTGGTCGGCAGGCTATCTCAACTAGCCGGCCGGCCAGTACAAGTGGTCGACAGGCTAGTACAAGTGGCCGGCCGGCCACTTCCCTTTCTAGAATCTCAACTTTGCTGCAATAGAGATCAACAAAGGCACAACAATGCATTTATAAGGAAATGTGTGTGCAACTACTCTCCTTATCATTTCTCAAGCTCAAAGGAGCGCAGTACTTGACTCTCAAGCCACCAATCACGCATCTCAATGCATGATGGCCAAAGAGTCAAGCTCGCACAATGTTAGTGAATGCATGAACAACACATAAGAGCCTCCACCTCTATCATGCATGATCAAGAGGGTTGGCGACCAAGAAATGCAACACGTTTCATCACTTTGAGTATGAAACGTGCCACATTCCTTGTGTTTGGATTAACATCTGGTCCAAACCCAATGCAATGCAATGCAAACAACATGCTCATCTTTCAATGCTAAAGTGGCATGCTAAAACAAGAATCTAACACACAAACAACACACGCATGACATGCTAGAAGACTTAGGCATTAAAGCTAATGAAGTACACAACATTAGGACTATGCAATACATTGCTCAATGGACTAAACCAGCCCTAAACAGACCTCATGCATGCCAAAACAGTGGCAAAAATGCTCTGAAATGATAGCATGAAAGGCAAGAAAATGATGTTCATGCATTGGCTCATCAACAAGGCATGAGGCACAACATCTTAAACACAATTAAAGAGTGATATACATGAGAGTATGGCAAGGCTATATGCTCTGAAATTACACGTTAAATGATGCCATATCACATAAATATCACAAATAAGGCATGCTAGAAGGCCTAAAGCAGAAGGCTAATAAAGAGCACTACACAAGAAGCATGCAATACATAGCCTAAACAACCAAACCAGCTCTGGACAGAGCTCAACCATGCCAAAATAAAGGCCAAAACATGCTGAAATCGTGGCCCAAAATCTTAGACAAGCATGCATACATATTGGCTCATAAACAAGGCATAAGGCACAACTCACAAAAACTATGAAGGAGTGGAATATGTGAGAGTGTGACTACACCATATTTACTGAAATCATGTGAGAAATGAGTTTAAGGCATGCAAACAACTCAAGTAAAGCATGATAGAGACTTGACACTCAAAGCTAGTCAAAGCCACTTACACTACAACCCTACAAGGCAAGCCTCACATGGCCAAGACCATTCAAAACGGAGCTAAGACATGCTAAAATAATGGCAAAAACATGCTGAGATAGAGCCAACACAAGCTAGGATGAGAGGCATAAAGCATGATGCATGTTAGGCCAACAAGTAGGATTACACTACAAGTATAAGATGCAAGCAACCAATGACCAAACCAACCAAAAACAGAGCTATGGCAGGTCCAAGAAGTCACAAAAACATGCTTGAGCTAAGTCATAAAAGAGTAGAAAAGCATGCTCAAGTATGAGGCCAACAAGGCATGCCAGCAAGACAAAAGGAGAGGGGGACCACCCCCTCCTATTTTGGACCACAAGAGCAACTTTTTACCACTAAAATTCCTTTGAGTTTTAGTGGTTAAAAGGCCAAGCAAAGGTCAATACAAAAGCTTAGAGAGTTGGTTCAAAAGGCTTAACAAGCCAAGGAGCAAAAGAGGGGGACCACCCCCGTAACCCCACAAGGTTCAAACCAACACTTTAAAGTCTTAAAAATAGAGTTTTTGAGAGGCTAAAATCAGTCTCAAAGTAGCATGCAAAAGTGGTATAACACTTAATCAAAATAAAGCTTAAAACGGGCTAGTCTCTTATCCTTGAAGAACAATGGCAAGATGTAGACACCCCATTTTTGACCGACCTTAAGACTCAGACGTCACCGATTGAGCGCTCGGTGATAGTGCATGTTGTGCTCGTTTTGAGCTTCGGAGTTTTGGCTGAGAGCCTTGCCTCCGGGTCTCCGAACTCGTTGTGCTTTGGCTCGGTTTGCGGACTAAACCTTGTTTCTCTTCCTGGAGGGAGGGAGAGGTCTTGTAGACCATCTCTTTGTGGTCGTAGACCACTCTTCACAGTCGTAAGCCACTTTTCCCATTTGGAGATCAGTTTATGATTTTCGGAGCCGTCAACCGTGCGCCTCGGCTCGGGACCGCTTAACATTCTCCGTTTGGCACGGTTTTTTTGGAACACATCTTGTTTCCTCTGTCTAGAGGGACACTATGGTCCGGGTGACCACTTTGTGGTCATACGCCACTTTTGATGCTCGGCAGCTGGTTTTCGGGCTCCCGGCCGCGCGTCTTGCCTCCCGAACCCTCGTCTTGCATCCGTTTCGGTTTGTCTTGGGTGCAAACCTTACTTTCCATGTTTAGGAAGTGGTACAAGGGTGGGAGACCAGCTTTTATCCTTGGAGACTACTTTTCTCCTTGCCAACCGGTTTTCTGGTCGGGAAACTGGTTTTCTTGGTCTTTGGGCCACATTTTCTGGTTTCCCACCCCACCATTGGCTTGCTTTCAGTGTGAAGACCACCAATTCCCATGGCCGACCACTTTTTTTCTGGGAGACCACTTTGGGTGGTCGGCCGACCACTAAAAGTAGCAAGCCGACCACCTTTTCTGGTCGGCAGCTTTCCTTCTGTTTTGGCAGACTATGTGGATGCTAGCAGTGCTAGTTGGAGGGCATAGACTGTATCCTCCATACACATGTATGGAGGGATTACATCCAAGTTTTAGCTTCTCTAAGAAGCTTTAACTCTTGTTTTTCTATAAGAGAGAGCCTCTCTCTCCATTGGAGAGGTTCAGAAAAATTTCCTAAGGCAAGCATTTATCTCCCTCTATATCTCTATATTTGGGGCCTAAAAAGTGTGTTGTTCCTCACTTTTGCACCACAACTCTTAACCACACACCCCCATCATTGAGCTGAGGTTCTTGGAGGACATATTTGGGGGTTAAAAGGCTGGTTTTTGGCTGAGAAAGAAGCTGTTGTTGCAGTGCTTCAAGGGTAACCTCTTTTCTCTCTTCTAAGCTTTGTTTTGGTTGCTCTCTTGGTCCCATTTGCATGCTTATTTGGGCTTAGCTTCCAACAGAAAAAGTCTTGTTTTAAGGTGTTTGTGATGTTTGTTTAAGGCCTCTTGGGTGTTGAGGGTCTTCTACCCTCTTGCATGCTTTGTTTAGCCTTATTTTGTGCCATGCCTTAAGGCCTTTGAGCTAATCCTTGCTTGGCATTTTAGCCACTGAAATCCAGTGGATTTTTAGTGGTTAGCATGTGGTTTTGAGGTCCTGACTCAGAGAGGGGTGACCCTCTCTCTTTTTGCTTGTTTACTTACATTTTTGGCCTATCAAAGGAGCATATATTTTCATATTTTCAAGGCTTGGTTCAGGCACTTTTTAGTGACTTTTAGGGCCTGCCTAGACTCTTTCCATGGTTGGTTTGGTCACCCTTGGCATGCTTCTCATATGTGTAGTGCATTCCCAATTATGGCTCATCAAGGTAGCATGTCAATCTAGCATGTTTTAGCTCCATTTCAGTGGGTTTTTGGTCATCAGTTGACATGTGATGGATCTGTTTTTGGCTACTTCGGTAACCTCTCACATGCTCCATATGCTTGTAGTGTAAATCTTGTTTACTAGCTTGGTTCGCATGATGCTTTGGCTCTTTATTCTAGCACATTTTGGCTTTGCTCCAACATGATTTTATTCATATTTTGGGCTGTTCTAGGACTTTTTTGGGCTTCCATGGTCATATCACTCATGTTTTGTATAGTTATAGTGCAAATGCTTTGGCTAGTCTTGAGTTTTGAGGTCCCTAGCATGCTATATTTGTGATGTTTGCATACCTTGGCATCATTTGGCATGGAATTTCAGAGCTTATATCTTTGCCATACTCTCATGTATATCACTCTTTAATTGTATTTGAGAGTTGAGCTTTGTGCCTTGCTTGCGAGCCATCATTGGGCATGCTTTTTCTTACTTAACATGCAATCATTTCAGTCCATTTCAGCCACTGTTTTGACTTGTATTAGGTCTTTTTTGAGTGCTTTAGGTCATTTGAGCATTGCTTGGTATGGTTGTAGTGTAAAGCCCTTGACTAGCTTTGTATTTCAAGTCTCTTGGCATGCTTTATTTGAGCTATTTGCATGATATGGCTTCACTTTGCATGTAGTTTCAGAGCATATAGACTTTCCATGCTCCCACTTTTGTCACCCCTTGAGTGCCCCTAAGGGTTGTGTTCTTGTTGCCTCGCTTGTGGACCAATATGTGTGCATGTGTGTCTTGCCTTTTGGTGCCTTAGTCTTGGTGTTATGGCCGCTGATTTGGACATGGCTGAGGCCTATTCATTTCGGTTTAAGTCCATTGCGCATTGAGTATGTCATGTAGTTCGTAGCATTGAGCATGCCTGTAGACGTCCCCGAACGCCCCGGGAGGGTTAGGTCCCGTTCCGTTCATATTGGGTTCACTACAGTTCGGACTCAAATTGTCACGGTTCTTAATCTGAACCAAAGAGTCCAACTCTGGCAAATCGTTTTGAGAAAAATAGATTTTTGAAAAGAAGTGCCAAACATGGACTGCTTTGCCAGATACAGAGTCGCCACCTAAATATTTTTTAATGGGGAAATTTAGGAAACCCTGACTCGGTGCCAAAGGCCACGTGTCCGTCATTACCAAAGTTGCCTTGGCTCGGGAGCTTGGGTACGATCGGGGAAGGTCAGCTATGAGCACCCCCTTTCGCCCGGTCTGAAGACCGGCCTCTACTAACCGTGATATCCGATTTTGAAAACGTTATGTGTTCTTATTCCGGTTATTAGCCTAGAATTACTATGTTATGCGCACAGCAAACAAGTATAGACTAGATTGCCTAATTTGGAAATAAGCATTGCATATCCGTTGGTTTTGAGAAGGCTTTGGAATTTGCTATTCGCAAGTAGGCTAAAACACGGATTTCAACGAGTTTTTCCAACTCAAGCAATCCAACCTCCACCCACAGGCATTCAAACAGTTTATCTCATATAAGCATTTAGCCACATGGTAAGCATACTGTCATGTTAACATTCACACGCATGCGATATGCTAAAGCATAAATACTTACATCGTACTCCGTGCCAAAACAATAAACTAGTTAGCAAACATGCATGTCCTAGTTCATGTTAAGTGACTAATGCATCGCATACAGAATGTGATTTAGGATAGGCTCGGCTAACCCTAAAATGGCATGTGAAATGCTACACGTAACACGTATTCAATTTGGAAATTGAAATACAATGCGGTTTGTATGATGTACCGAGCCCGGTGCATGTCAACAAATGCATGGATGCACGCATGCATTGCATAAGGTATGCTAAAATAAACGTGCCCTAATCTACCATCATAAGCAGGTAAATAAAAGGGAAGAAAGAAGTGGGGGTTGGAAGACATACACACCACTCACACACGCTTATTACAGATTTGCCCTCGCTCGGAGGGACCAAAAGAATATACAAATTAATTAACTACGCAAGCTAATTAAATATTACAAATTCCTAATTAATTAACAAATTAATTAATCTAAGAAAAACAGTAAACCGCCTCGGGGCGAGGGCTCAATGCATGCGCGCTCGGATTCCGCTCGGAATTGCACTGCCATGCCTAGCCTGCCTCTGTTTTCCCTGCTTTGCTCCTCTGAAAACTGCCAAAGTCTCAGGATGCCTCTCTGGATACTGGGAATCACCACCGGCAAGTAGAATGACCACCGGCAGGAATTTGTGGTCACCGGCACAAAATGAATCCATCGGCCATCTATTGACTGCCGGTCGGCACTAAATACTGCCGGCCGGCAATAAGTTCCTGCAGAACCTGCAACTCACAGCAGCAGAGGGCAAAACTTGCATGGCAATACAATTCAAGCTATTTATGCACCAAACACACTCCCTATCATGTTTATGACTCAAAGGAGGATGTCCTCGATTCTCGGGCCACCAATCACGCATTTCCATGCATGATGGCCTAAAGAATCAAGTGTGCACTTTCATGTCAAATGAAATGCAAGTTAAACAAACAAAAAGCCCAATCCCTATCACCAAATCAAGGGACAAGGCATGCATGTCTAGTGTGCAATCCTAAACATGTCAACTAGTATGCAACATGGGATGCAAAAAACAAGAATGCTAGTATGCAAACACACAATACAAGGCAAGCATTGCAAACCAACAAAGGGACGGACTTTAAACATGACTTAGGCAACTCCAAATAGGCCCAAAATCAGTAGCCAAAATACCAAAAATGAAAGCTAAACACATATGCACACATGCAAGTAAGTTGGACCACACTTAGGCATTAAACAAGCAACTCTAAAGCACACTTTAAAGAGCACAAATATGAACAATTAGCATGCGAGTTAAGCTCTGAAATCATGTTAGAAGAGGTGCCCAACCAACTCAGACAAGACAAACAAAAGCATGCAAATGGCCCAAGTACTTGAAGCAAGCTAATAATGCATTGAACTACACTTAGCAAGGCAAACATGGCGTGCATTAAACAACTAAAAACAGATTTTTAGCATGTTAAAACAAGCCAAAAGACCACTTAAATAGCATCTAAGTGACTCAAATTCAAAGGCATGCACAATGATCAAAACATAGGCATACAACACAGCTTTTAAGGCGACAAAGAGGCAACTAAGGCAAGCATATGAGCATGCCAAAGGGACTGAAATTACATGTTGGATGTTCCAAACCACCAAAATGATGCAATCAACGCATGCTACATACTCACATACTTGAGGCGTACAAGCCCGACAAGCCACAAATGCAAAGGAGCTATACTAAGCATACCAAAATCGATCCAAACAACTATGGACAGACCTAAAGCATGGCAAAATAAGCACAAAACATTCACAAGGCTAAGCTTAAAACATGCTCGAACAAAGGCTAACAACCTAAGGCATACTAAGGCAATTACAAGGCATTACATGGTAGGTATGCTAAGCATGCATGGTGTACCAAAACCAACACACAACATGATTATATTATGGCACAATAAGCATGAAATGCAGTCTAGACATGATCAACACACACTCTAACATAGGCTCCCTCAAGAGGCCAAAAATGGTCCCTTTCAAGGACAACAAGGAGAGGGGATGGCCCTTCCCTTTGGAGACTTCAAGGCACCATCTCCACCACTGAAATACCTCAAGATTTCAGTGGTGAAGAGGCCCAAACACCAAAGTCTCAACTTGCACAAAATGGCACAAAACAAGGGCCTTGCAAGGCCTAAGAGGGTCAAACTCCCCCAAAGCACAAAACACTCTTAATAAATTATCAAGAGGCCTAAAAACAGAACTTTTTATGTTATACACTAAACACAAGACAGCTCTAAGATAGATAGAAATAGGATGCAAAAATGGGGAATAAAAGGGAAGTTTCTTACCCTTGAAGACCACCTTCACAAATGATGCTGCAACAGCCCTTCTTGGCTTGAATCCACCTCCAAAACACTCAAACAAGCCTCCAAGGGTCTCAAATCCAAGAATAGTGTTAGTGTGTGTGTGTGAGCAAAAATGGCACAAAACACACACTTATGGAGATAGAAATATATCTAACTCTAACCCTAGAACTCAAGCTTTTCCAAAGCTGTCTAAAATGTCTAACAAGTGTCTAACCCTCATGCCAAGAGAAGACCCTCTCTTATATAGACAATTCCCTCTTGTAAGGCTTACAAAACAAGCCATCCAAGAGGGAATCCCTCCATACACGTGTATGGAGGGGAAAGGGGTGGGTGCCAGCTATCACAGCTGGCACAAATATCTACAAAAAGTAGATGAACAGTGGTCGGCCACTCAAAATTGTCATTTTGACAAAATTGAGTGCCGACCGGCAACAAAGAGTGCCGACGACAATATATATTGCCGGTGGCAACAAAAACCAGCCGGTGCCCCTAGCCACTGCCGGTGTGTGTGGTGTGGGGATGCCTCAAAGCATTCCCTGCCCCTCCAAGGCAAAACACAGGTGTTTGGTGCAAAACCAGACACAAAACAGTCAAGTTCGGGGATCCTGAGGCAAGGCGCGTAGCCGAGAACTCCGGGAACTCCAAACGAACACAAACATGGATAATCACCGAGTGTTCAAACGATGACGTCCAAGTCTTGAGGATGGTCAAAAATGGGGTGTCTATAATGCCATGTTGTTACATGATTGATCCTTACACTTGTGCATGCCATATTCATTGCGTTGTGTATGTTAGTTGCCATGTGCATTGTGTAGGTGAGCGTCATGAGCATTGTGTATGCCATGTAATTCATAGCATTGTGTATGCTAGTCGCATGTTTGCATGTCCATCCCTTGCATGTTTGCATGTCTAAGTTGTATCGCATTAGGTTGCATACTTGAAGTCGCATTGTGCATGCCATGTTTGTTGCATTGTGTTTGGGATAGGAGTTAGCCCAAACACGGGAAACGAGGGGCGTTTCATACTCAAAGTGATGAAACGTACCTCAATTCCCGGTCGCCGACACTCTTGACTATACATGATGGAGTTTTAGGCTTTACGTGTTCATATGTGCATTCATTTCATATTAAGTTGCGCAATTCGACTCCTCGGCCATCATGCATCGAGATGCGTGATTGATGGCCCGAGGATCGAAAACTATACCCCCTTGAGCTCATGTAATGATAGGGAGGATGGTTATGCATACATGTGTTGCAAATACTTTGCCATGCCCTCTCTTGCCCTCTGTTACAGAAAACCAGAAACCAGCAGCAAAAACTGGTCGGCCGACCAGATAAAGTGGCAGGTCGACCACTTTTTTTCTGGTTTTCACCACCAAAAGTGGTCGGTAGGTGGTCTCCAAAGCCAACAACTGGTCGGCAGCCTTCCCACAGGTTCCCTTGGGTAGAGTTTCAGCCTTCTGGAGCTTTGTGCAGTGTTTTTGAGATCAATTGTAAACAGAGGCAAGTAGGGGCATCGCGACGGATTTTCGAGCAAGGCAATTCGAGCATGCATGCATCCTTCATCATCTGAGGCAAAGCTGAGGCAGCCCACTTCACATAGTTTGCATGCTTATTTAGTTGCTAATTTAGTTGATTTGTTAACTAGTTAGTGTTGTGTAATAATTAGCTGTAGCTTGTTATTCATTCTGTTGTGTAATAACTAGTTTAATTAGATTAGTTTAGATTAGCTAGTTGGTTCTGTATTATTCATTCGGACCCTCCGTCGAGAGGGCGAATTTTGTAATAAGTGTGCGTATGTGTGATGCATGTCTTCCAACCCCCACTTCTTTCTCCCTTTTATTTACCAGCTTACGATGGTTAGTTTTAGGGCATGTTTCAATTAGCATCCTTATGCTCGCATGTTCGCATTCATTCATCTGTCTTGCATACACCGGGCTCGGCGCATCATACTAACTGCATTGTATTTCAATTCCTGTTTGAATACATGTATCAAGTTGCATTTCCCATGACATTTTAGAATAGCTGAGCCTATCTTAGTTGCACCTTGTATGTGTTGCGTTAGGCATTCTTGACATAGCTAGGATCATGCATTGATTTCTAACATAGCTTTTGTTTTGGCTCGGAGTACTCGGTAAGTTTTTATGCTTTAGCATCCTTGCATGTGTGAGTGACTGCCATGATAACATGCTTGCCATGAAGCTAACTGCTTATGTGATATAACTGCCTGAATGCCTGTGGGTGAAGGTTAGATTACTTGAATTGGAACAATTCATTGATTGCGAGTTTTAAGCCCACTTGAGAGTGGCAAATCACCATGTTTTCTAAGCCCACTTGAGGGTGGCAAAATCCGCATTTTAGCCTACTTGCGAGTAGCAAACCGCTTTCAAAAACAAACATGAGATGTTTTGTTCCAACTTAGGCGATCCAGTCTATACTTGTTTGTCGTGCGCATAACATAGTAATTCTAGGCTAATAACCGGAATAAGAGCACATGTGTTTTCAAAAACAACATATCATGTTAGTAAAGGTCGATCTTTGATCGGGCGAGCGGGGGTGCTCATTGCATGACCTTCCCCTCTCGTACCCAAGTTCCCGAGCCGAGGCAACTTTGGTGATGATGGACACGTGGCCTTAGGCACGAGTCAGGTTTTTTGAAATTTCCCCAAAATAAAATATTTAGGTGGCGACTCTGTATCTGGAAAAGCAGTCTATGTTTGGCACTTCTTGCTAAAAATCAATTTTTCAAAACGATTTGCCGGATTTGGACTCTTTGGTGATTTATCGATCTTGCATTGCACTTTGTGAGATTAAATTAAGAACCGTGACATGGAGTCCGAACTGTAGTGAGCCCAATGAACAAAACGGGATTTTCCCGGGACGTTCGGGCGCGTCTACACAAGATAGCAACTTCAACAACAATTTTGGACCAAAACCAATGCTAAGACCTCAAAACAAGCTCCAAGGGACCTCAGCTCCAAAGTGAAGGTGTTTGACTAGGTGTTTGTGTGCAAAAGTATGAAGAAACAACACTTCTAAGCACAATAGCACAATATAGAGAGAGAGAGTGTGAGAATTCTAGAGAGAGGGGGAGATTTTTAGCTCTGAAAAATCTGAACCCCTCTCAAGGGGGAGGAAGCTCCCCTTTTATAGAGCAAGCAAGCCAAAAAGCTTGCTCAATCCCTCCATACACGTGTATGGAGGATGAGTTCAGTGAGCCACAGCTAGCTCAAAATATCTGAAAATATCTAAAAAAAAAAAAAAAGTGGTTGCCGGCCAGTTAAGTGGCTGGTCGGCCACTTCCTCTAGCCAGTCGGCCACTTGAAGTGGCCTACAAGGGAGAAAAGTGGCCGGCAATGCCCTCTCCCCCCCCCCTCTAGGCAAGAGGCAACAAGGTTGGGCCCAAAAACCAAGGCCAAAACACAAAGGGTTAAGAGGCTCAAAGACAAGGCACCCAGCTGAGACCTTCGGGCGCTCGAAACAAGCACAGACATGCGCAATCATTGAGTGCACAACCGATGACGTCTGAGTCTTAAGGTCGGTCAAAAATGGGGTGTCTACAGTAGGTCATACAATAATGACAACAATCTATCGGTTCTATCCCCCAAAAAAGAAAAACAATCACCACCTAATGTGCACACTGTAACTCTCCTACGGTAACAATCTATCACAGCATAGTAGGAGCACAACTAATTCATGTTGAATATGACATCGAAACCCAACATGTCTAATAACACAACTGAAAGAAAACTGGCGATCAACGACCTCAATCGCACACCCTCGACATCCCCGATTCAAGTCAACCTTACCCTTAACAGGTGACTCTACCATGAGCGGAGACTCTAGTTGTTCACTTTTTAACCCCAGAATAGATGCGAATGCAGATGCTATGAATGAGTGTGAAGCTCCGGCATCTAATAACACGTTACCCCAAGTTTTGAAGATAAGGTACGTACCTCTCACCACCGATGGTCTGGAAGACGACTCGGATGGTGTAATGGCATAAACTCACCCCAGAGGTCCTTGCTCACTCCAATCTCCCCTCTGAGAATAGGCTGGTAGCGCTGACTGTGCGGAAGTGACCCCTTGTAATGCTCCAGATACCTGTCCAAACTGAATTGGCTGATGAGTCTGCCTCTGACTCTGACCTGACTGAACACCTTCCACCAGTTGGAACCCTGAAGCACTAGCTGTCCAACTATGTATAGATAGAACCTTTTCATGTGACAAGACTGACCATACTGATAGCAGACGGGTGATTGACCTCCACCAATGTTAGGCTCTAAGTACGGGCTAAAGTTTGGTGTTGTTGACTACCCCTCTGTGGACATGTAATGGACTTATAACCTTGCTCACCACACTGATAACAAGTAACTCCGTTTTGTCCCATACTATTCATACTCTTCCCTAGCCTAGAAGTCGATGACATGTCCTATAGCGGTGGTCACTGAAATGATGAAGAGCCCCGGACCTTTTGGATGATCTAGTGTCCCCCCAAGACTCTGAAAATCCTTGTCTCTTAAGTCGTCGTCTCTTTTCTTCGACCTCCAACATCACTTTTACATGTGCAGCGGACTCCACTAATCTATCGTAATCCTGGATCATGTTTCCCATCACTTTCATCAAAATTTCGGCCCTCAAGCTTTTCTCAAACTCTAGACACCGACGCTCTTCAGTCGCTACAAGGTCAGGTGCAAAACGGGATAGGCTAGTAAAGGTGACCTCAAACTCTACCACTATAGAATCAAATTGCTCAAGCTCCTCAAATTCCCTCCTTATTCGTTCCTTAGCAGACGGAGGAAGGTACTTCTCATGAAAGGCATAAGAAAACGCCTCCTAAGTGTGTTCGATTTGGCCTGTGGCGTACTTCCACCATTGGCTTGCATCCCCCTTCAACTGGTAGATGGAAAATGCTACCCGAAGTTCACCCTCACCGATATCTAAGATTTCAAATGACTTAGTAATTTGGTCCAACCATTCATCGGCCTTTAACGGCTCAGCACCGCTATGAAATTCAGCAAGGTTAGAGCAGAAGAACTCCTTTTTAGAAACGAAGCCCTTGACTCTCCTTCAACAATCCTAGTTGCTTGTTCGGCTCTAAGAATTTCCATAGACTCCCTAAGAGCCCCGGCCTTTTCTCGGGCCAAATCCCTCATTGCGTCTAGGCCGATGGGGCAGCTACATTATTCTGACCTATTCCTTCTTCTTTTGAATGGATCTCTGGTTGGGCCGGAATGTTCCGACCATCTCAACAAGGTTTGCCATGACCTCTAACACATCCAGACATCCTATAAGAATTAGAGATAAATTTTTAAATTTGGAACTAACGATCTTGCACTTAATTTCAATCTTTATAAGCTAACTAGCATGAAAACACGTATACACTTAAGTCACATTAGAAAATCTGCATATGCACCTTATCACGTAGAACACATATGAATAACCCATCCAAGATATTAACTTGTCCCACAACGCTCAAAGATTTCCATATGGAAAAAGAATTGATCAAGTGCCTTTCCAAAAGGACTTCATTGAGTGTGGTGAATGCAAGTCATATCCTAGAGGTATGATCAAATGCCCGCATAACTAAATAAACACCTAATCATATAACAATTATTATTTATTCCCAACATAGCAAACCCATTATGGCACAAGCCACTACCCACGAGCTCAAGGTATTTAAACCCGGTTAGCTCTGATACCAATTTGTAACACCCCCAAAATACTTCCAACTAGACACCAAATGCAACATGTACAATATACCAAAATATCTACAATATCAATTCCAAAAGCTTTCTTTCTTATTAAATTATCGATTAACAATTACAAATTTTAGTATGAATCCTGACAGTTCAATGAGTTAGAGGAAGTTATAACAAATGCCTCATGAATTACAAATTTCTGATTTAAAGCTGTAAAAGAAACAAAATGACTCTCAATCCTAAACGAAAATAATTACATTGGGAGCACTATGCTCCATATACATCAGGTCCTTAGCAAAAACAAAAGATTGATTCACTTCTAATTCATTGGGGTAGTTGCTGCTCTCTAGGTCTTAAAAGTTATTAGATATGAATGAGAAATTGTCCAGTAAAGAATATATTTAACCAAGTATATAAATATTTGATTTAAAATATGCATGATCATAACTAATACCCATGGATACTAATTTCCCAATTTCCAAGAACAATGCACAACCTTACATTCAATTTCACATTTTTCTATCCTCACACGGATAGCCAGTGGACACCTTAACTCTTCCATATTTGTCATCCTCACACAACCGGGCAAGTGGACACCTCAATTTTCCCCGCACAGGTAAAGCCATAGCACGCAACAAACAATATTCTAAAAACTCAATTTTTATCACAACACAAGGTACCCCAATACCTTTCCAATTTACCCATCAATTTCTCTTCCATTACCAATCATGACCCATAAACCACATTTAGGATTTCCCAAGAATTTTAGCGCTTTTCAATTCATTTATTTATTTTCCCTGATTTATGCCTTGTATACTATCTTTCATTAGTGGATACTCAAATCTTTCACCAATTTCAGTCAAAACCTACTACCACCATTAATGTCTATATATGTATCCATATATATATATATATATATCACCCCTTCCAAAATCATATATCCACACCAAATGATTAACACACATTTCAACCAAAAAATAGATATATAATAGTAAGGATATTCCTACCTCAAAAGTTTTTAAAGGAGAGATAAAGATCCAAAGATGAATCTCCACGATAACAAGATCCAATCGGTCCAAAATATAGCTCTTGATGAGATGAACAACTTTAATGAAATAGCAAAGATGGATTCTAGCTAAAAATAGATGAAATCTTGTGTTTAGGAGTTAGGGCTTTTGAAAAAGTGGTTTAGAGAGAGAAGGAGAATGAAAAAGTGAATCCAAATTGTGTTTACAGTAAAATTTAAAACTGCTATTGCGAACAGACTGCTCGAGTGTACTTTCCGTCACTTAAGCGATGTACACAAAATGAGCAGATTGCTTGAGTGCACTATCCATCGCTCAAGCGGTAAACGCAAACTCTCAGAAGTTTTGCAGAGCTACAGTGAAACTACTAGAAGCTGATATCGTTGCTTGAGCGACCATTTTACTACTCAAGCGGTTTTACCTGTAAACGAGCAAGCTATTGGAAGCTCTGTTTATCTGCTCGAGTAACCATTTGACCGCTCTAGCAATCAGTCAAAACAAGTTGTTACAACTTTTCATAAACAAAGTACTGTAGTGGGTATTTGGTGGTAGGCGAACTGCGGGAGCGATAGCAGTGATCACGGGGGCGACCATACTATAGACACCCCATTTCAGGCGCTTGCAAACCTTCTGATGATGAAACAGTAATTATTTCATCTTTAGAATGTTTGGGATGGTTTGGAGTTGGTGTTTAAGCCTGTCTTGGCCAAAAATTAACTTTTTTTTTAAAATGACCATTTTACCCCTAGACCCATTTTTAGACAAAAACTGACTTTCTAACCTCGAGAAATATAGGGAAGCTTGATTGTTCTTTGAACAAAGACATTTTCCAAAATTAGTGGGCAGTTTTATTGAAAACATTGATCGAAAATCAATTTGGGCTTACTTAGACCACAAACAAGCCAAGGGCATGGAACCCCGCACTTGTGCATGTATGGATGATACGTGTACCAAAGAAAGAGGTGTGCATGCACGTGCTTTGTGTGTGTGCACATTAGTTGTTCATATACACAAGCTTTGTGAGTGCACACTTCTATGCGTGGCAAAACTTGTTTTGAAAACACAATCTTGGTGCATTTATGAAGGAAGGCAATATGAGGAAGCGATGAGAAGCCCTAGTGTGCTACACAAGCATCCCCTTTACTTATATAATGAGCCCCTCTCCCTCCTTTTCATGGGGTTAGATTTTGGGAAAGCTTTTTGAGAGTTTGAGAGAAAAACACTCTCTTCTCTTCCTCGCCTTAGCTCTAAAATATAGACCCTCACAGTAACTCTAATAAACTAAAGAACTATCTAAAGCTTGGAACTTGACTGTAACAACCCTCATACTGTTTACCGATTAATGACTGATTGATCACCGATTACTGCTAAACCGAAATCGAATATGTAAAGTAATTGAACTGACTGAATTACCGAACTGACTGACTGAAATCTGAAACTGAATTGATTGCCTGTATCTGTTTGAATTGCATTCTATCTGTTTGACTGTTTAATTATCTGTTCAGTTTGTTATGTTTAGGCTGTTAATTGAAGGCCTTATCGGCGGCCGAACTGGGAATCGATGAGTGTTTCATGATCGTTAGAATTTATATGATTTTATGGTATATTCAATTGAAAATTGATTAGATATGATTAAATTAGATTAAAATTGGTAAATTGCATAGCTTGACTTAATTACCATAATGCCACTTAAGTGGCCCACTACTTGAATCTTTTTGAGCCTTAGTATACACTCAAACAAAACAATTTCCTCAGCCAATTTCCTTGCTCTAGCCGACTAGAGAGAGAGATAAGAGAGAGAGAGCTTGATTTCACTTCACTTTTGCTTGCTATTGCTTTGAGACTTAGAAGATTTAAGGAGTTCTTGCTTGATTGAGTCTCTAGACTTGCAATTGAGGAACCTAGGTATGAATTCCACCCTCTTAATTGTGTATTTGAGTTCCTCCTAGCATGGATCATGGTAGTTTAAGGAGCTAAGTCAAGAATTGGTTCAATGTTGGTGAATTGAAGCTTAATTGTTGCATACATGTCTACATTGTTGCATTTTGAGGTTGATTACATGGAATTTGGTACATGCATGTTCATATTATTGTTAGAATCCATGTTTTCATCTTGTCTTTGGAAGATTTGAGCTCATTAGAGCATGCTTTGAAGTTTTGAAATGGTTTAAATCCATTCATGTCATGTTTGTAGCATGTTCATGAAAATTTGGTTTGAAATGGGTTTAATTAAACACCCTTGGGCTTTGATTTCTCAAATTGAGCTTTGAATCATGTTATTCTATGTGTTTACAAATGTTTTCCAGAAAATTAGCCCAAGAGGGTCGAATTTGATGCATTTAAACTTGGTTTTTGGCTTGAAGGTGCAATCTGCGTTTTCCAGGATTTGCACTTCCGCTCGAGCGGGGGAAGTACCGCTCGAGCAGGAAAATCGAGCTCCCAGCATCTTGTACTGTGCATCAGTCCGCTCGAGCGGAGGACTGGACGCTCGAGCGGAGGATTGGGTGACACGCTCGAGCGGGCGTCGAGCGTGAATTTCACCTATCCAGTACTTTTTGATCCGCTCGAGCGGGGAAGTTGACGCTCTCGCGGGGACCTTTATTGCATGACCGCTCGAGCGGGGAAACCTGCGCTCGAGCGGGACTCTGTTTTCCTGAAAAATTCTGAAAATGTTTTCCGGTGCATCTTTGCATCCTCCTTCCATCCTAGGCATTCCTAGGGCATATTTAAGGCATCTTTAAGAGGATATAGATGTAGAACACACCGAGGCAAATTAGGGACTAAGTTATTATCTTTCCCAACTGTGTAGCTTAGTGTGTGTTCAATCTGTAAACTGTGTAGGGTTGGCTTTCCGAGGAGACGCTCTAGTTCGCTGTAGCCCAGAACTCTGTGAGTAACAACTGTGTAAAGATATGTTCAAATGATTATTTTCTGAACACTGAACTGAACTGTTTACTGAACTGATATAGATTACTGAATGAATGTATGTCCTTTATTTCTGAACTGTACTGTGGCGTCCTTAGCACCTACTGTTTACTGTTACTGTTACAGAGATCTCTGTCGGCTCCCTCGTGGAACCACTACTATTCACTGATTGATGGCCATCATTACTGTTCGGTCTTTCAAGACCTACTGTTTACTGTTATGCTAATGGATGTACCACATATGACTGATTGACTGAAAGACTGAAATACTGATTTAATGAACTGTTTTCATTACTGTATTGTAAGGACATTCATTCTAAACCTCTTTACGCATTATGTTATTCACTGGGCTTTAGCTCACTGCTCATATATATATGTAGGTGTACAGGCACCGGATCAAAGCTAGAAGCGTCGGGGTAGATTCCCAGTTTTGTCAAGCCAACCAATGTGCCTCACTGCGAGGTTCCGAGCCTGCCAAGCTTAGGCTATGGGGTGTTTTAGTTTCCCCCCACTATACTGTTTCTTTACTATATAGACTGAACGTTTGCACTGTACTGTTTATCAGGGATTAAGTCCCTGTACTGACTGGTTGTATATATATGCATACCGTTTCGTACTGTTCTGTATAAATGTATGAAAAATCTTTTTGGCATTCAAATTGTCACAGCTCATTGGACATTGTTTATTTACTGTATTGGCTTCCGCCAAGCCCCTGTACTCTGTTTTACTGTATTACTGTTAAGAAGGCCTTCGGTAATCTAGGATTACTGGCCGGTTACGGTGCTGAACCCATAGGGGCGGGTTTGGGTTGTGACAGAGTGGTATCAGAGTGATACTTAACCACGAGTTATACCGCACACACGTGTCCGAATGAGCTATAGGGTGTCCTAGAAAAGCAATTAGGGCATTACATGAGCATGATAAGTGTGTGGTTATGACATGACTGAATATGTGCTAATGTGTTAAACTGTTTAAGTATGCAACTGTTTATGTTTATACTTGTTATAACTGCTTATAGTGAAATGGATAATGCAAATGAATCTGAATCCTCATCCACTGAGGCAAGAATGGCAAGAATGGAAAGAATGATGGAACTGATAACTGCTAGACTTGAGCAACAACAGAATCAATAGCCCCACCTCCTCCTCCGGTACAAGCCGGAACCGAATGTGAATGTGAATGATGGGGATATAATTGCTCTCACCCAGAAGTTCAGCAAACCGAAACCGCCATCCTTTCAGGGAGGCCTTGAACCGTTAAAGCCTGAAGCTTGGGTCCTTGAGACCGAAAAATTGTTTGAGGTTTTTCCGTGTTCCGAGGCACATAAAGTGCTGTTGGCTACCTTTACTCTGCAAGAGGAAGCAAAAAGGTGGTGGATGCTTACCCGTGATGACAACACTGTTATGACTTGGGCTCAATTCAAAGTAGCCTTCTTTGAAAAGTACTTCCCTCAATGTGTCAGGGATAGGAAGGTGACTGAATTTGAACAACTAAGGCAGGGCACGATGTCCGTTGCCGAATACGAAACAAAGTTTACCGGACTTGCTAGATATGCACCACATATGGTGGACACTGATTACAAGAAGGCCAGAAGGTTTGAAGGCGGCCTGAATGTTGCAATACTGGACAGAATAAATGTTTTAAAGCTACCGACCTATGTGGGTGTTCTTGACCGAGCATTGATGGCCGAGTCGAACATCGAAGCTGTGAAACAATCTGAAACACCGGCGTCTGAATGGCGTGGTAAAAGACAGAATTTCAAATTCAAGAAAGGCAAGCATAATCAATTGAACAAAAAACAGAATACGGGGTCAACAACTAGCCCCAGCCAAGGGAGTGGTTCCATACCACCCTGTTCCGAATGCGGTAAGAACCATAAGGGAGTTTGTTATAAAATCTCTGGTGCTTGTTACAGGTGTGGCAAGGTGGGCCACATGGTGAAAGATTGCCCTTCCACTGCTCCGGGCAATAGTAAAGCTGCAGGCAGCGCCGCAGCATCGACTGTAGCACCAAAGCCTAACCCCAAAGCTACCGGGAAAGAGCCTATGAGGCAGGGCCGAGTGTTTGCCCTAGTACCGGGAGACGTGCAAAATACTGAAACCGTTGTGTCAGGTATCCTCTCTATTTGTGCTCAAAATGCATATGTACTGATTGATTCGGGGTCTACACACTCATATGTATCGCATGCTTTTTCACGGAAATTGAATAGACCCTTAGAACCTATGAATTATCTGTTAGTGTATCATCACCGTAGGGGGATCCATGACATGTGCTTATATGTACCCTGCATGTGAAATCATTGTTGGGGATATGCATCTGTTTATTGATTTACTGCCATTGAACATTGATCATTTCGATGTAATATTGGGGATGGACTGGCTACAAAAATATCACGCTACCATTGACTGTGTGACGAAACAAGTTGTTTTCCGTCCACCTGGTTTACCCGAATTTGTATTTAATGGGGTTGGAGTAGTACCTCCTCCGTATTTGATTTCTTCTGTCAAAGCCGTTAAATTGATTAGAAAGGGGTGTAAAGGATATCTGTGTTCTGTACTGACTGTATCTACTGATGATAATGTTAAAACTGATGTGAACTGTATTCCTATAGTCAGAGAATTCCCAGATGTATTTCCAGATGATCTGCCAGGGGATTTGATTGACAGGGAGATTGAATTCACCGTTGATGTGATTCCAGGAACACAGCCTGTATCGAAAGCTCCTTACAGAATGGCTCCAACTGAATTGAAAGAATTGAAAGTGCAATTGCAAGAACTGTTAGACAAGAAGTTTATCAGGCCAGTACTTCACCGTGGGGCGCACCGGTTTTGTTTGTGAAGAAGAAAGACGGCTCACTGAGACTGTGCATTGACTACCGTGAACTGAACAAGGTAACTGTGAAAAACAAATATCCATTACCGCGTATTGATGACTTATTTGATCAGTTACAGGGTGCTCAAGTGTTTTCCAGATTGATCTCAGATCGGGGTACCATCAACTGAAAGTTAAACCAGAAGACATTGATAAAACTGCTTTTAGAACGAGGTATGGACATTACGAATTTTTAGTTATGCCTTTTGGAGTTACCAATGCACCTGCAGCATTTATGGACCTCATGAATAGAATCTTTAAACCGTACCTTGATGACTTTATTGTGGTATTCATTGATGACATATTGATTTACTCCAAAAGTATAGAAGAACATGAACATCATCTGAGACTTGCCCTGCAGACCCTAAGAGAACAGAAACTGTATGCTAAACTGTCTAAATGTGAGTTTTGGCTTGATCATGTTATGTTTTTGGGGCATGTTGTTAGCAAAGATGGAATTTCTGTTGATCCGCAGAAAATTGAAGCTGTAGTGAACTGGCCTAGACCAACAAATGTGACAGAAGTCCGAAGCTTTTTGGGATTGGCTGGATATTACAGAAGATTTGTCAAAGATTTCTCCAAAATTGCCTTACCATTGACTCAACTGACACAGAAGGGGATATCATTTGACTGGACTGACCAAAGGGAATCAGCATTCCAAGAGTTGAAAACTCGACTTGTGACTGCACCTGTTCTTACCTTACCTTCAGGTACAGGTAGGATGGTATACTGTATTTAGTGATGCTTCTCATAAGGGTTTGGGGTGTGTTTTAATGCAGAATGGGAGAGTAATTGCCTATGCTTCCCGACAACTGAGACCGCATGAAAAGAACTACCCGACCCATGATCTGGAACTTGCAGCAGTAGTATTTGCACTGAAAATCTGGCGTCACTATCTGTATGGGGCAACATGCGAAGTTTATATACCGACCACAAAAGTCTGAAATATTTCTTCACACAGAAAGAACTGAACATGAGACAGCGGAGATGGCTAGAACTGATTAAAGACTATGACCTACAGATTCTGTATCACCCGGGAAAAGCCAATACCGTTGCCGATGCACTGAGCCGGAAGTCGATTGCAAATTTAGCTTGTTTGCTCACTGGACAGAAAGAGTTGCTTTGTGACCTTGAAAAATCTGAGATTGAAGTTGTTTTGAGAGAACAAGGTGGAACAATAGCTGCTATTTCTGCTCAACCGGCACTGATTGAAGAAATTAAAGAGAAACAGCAACTGGATGACTTCTTGAAGAAGATCATCGAAGAAGAGAGTCTAAACCGAGACCGGGTTTCAAATTTGAAAACAATGTACTGAAATTTCAAGAAGACTGTGTGTACCGAATGATTCTGAATTGAAAAGAAGAGTTCTGCAAGAGGGCCACAATTCAAAATTTTCTATCCATCCAGGAAATACGAAAATGTATCAAGATTTGAAACTGAATTTCTGGTGGCCGGGAATGAAGAAAGAAATTGCCGATTTTGTATCAAAATGTCTTCATTGCCAACAAGTCAAAGCTGAACATCAACGACCGCAGGCTTATTGCAACCCTTACCCATACCGGAGTGGAAATGGGAACATATCACGATGGATTTTATCGTTGGATTGCCTCGCTCCAATAAGGTATGGATTCAATTTGGGTTATTGTTGATAGACTGACCAAATCTGCTCACTTCTTACCTGTCAAGACAATTTATAATGCGGACAAGTTGGCTGTAATTATATTGATGAAATTGTTAGACTGCATGGAGTGCCTGTGTCCATTGTTTCTGACAGGGATTCGAAGTTTACATCGAGATTTTGGCAAAGCCTACAGACTGCATTGGGTACTGAACTGAGACTGAGTAGTGCCTATCATCCTCAGACAGATGGCCAGTCAGAAAGGACCATCCAGAACTCTGGAGGATTTATTGAGAATGTGTGTCCTTGATTTTCAGGGAAACTGGGAAAGCCATTTGCCATTGGCTGAATTTGCCTACAATACAAGCTTTCATTCAAGTATTGGTATGGCGCCTTTCGAGGCATTGTATGGCAGAAAATGTAGATCTCCGATCTGCTGGGCAGAAGTTGGAGATGGGCCTTTGCTTGGGCCCGAGATTGTGTATGAAACGACTGAGAAAGGTAAACTGATACAACAGAGACTGAAAACTGCACAGAGCAGACAGAAAAGTTATGCAGATGTTAGAAGACGAGACCGAGAATATGAAGTGGGTGATCACGTTTTGTGAAAGTGACACCAATGAAAGGCCAGACTCGTTTTGGAGTCAAAGGCAAGTTAGCGCCGAGATATGTCGGGCCGTATGAGATTATTGAGAAAATCAATCCGGTGGCGTATCAAGTTGCGCTTCCTCCTGAAATGGAGCATATGCATAACGTCTTCCACATTTCGAGTGAGAGACTATCTCCGGGATCCTTTCCATGTGATTGAGCCTACTCGTGTAGTGCTGAGTGATGACTACACTTACGAGGAACGGCCCATACAGATTGTTAACAGACGGATCAAGAAATTGAGAGAACAAAGAGATCCATTAGTGAAAGTTGACTGGCAAAACCATGGTGGTGTATATGCCACTTGGGAAAGGGAAGATGACATGGCCAAAGATATCCTGAACTGTTTCCACTGACCCTGTTTTCTTCCAGAATGAAGGTAACTCGAGTTTAGAGGACTAAACTCTTTATAAGGAGGGGAGACTGTAACAACCCTCATACTGTTTACCGATTAATGACTGATTGATCACCGATTACTGCTAAACCGAAATCGAATATGTAAAGTAATTGAACTGACTGAATTACCGAACTGACTGACTGAAATCTGAAACTGAATTGATTGCCTGTATCTGTTTGAATTGCATTTATCTGTTTGACTGTTTATTATCTGTTCATTTGTTATGTTTAGACTGTTAATTGAAGGCCTTATCGGCGGCCGAACCGGAAATCGATGGGTGTTTCATGATCGTTAGAATTTATATGATTTTATGGTATATTCAATTGAAATCGATTAGGTATGATTCAATTAGATTAAATTGGTAAATTGCATAGCTTGACTTAATTACCATAATGGCACTTAAGTGGCCCACTACTTGAATCTTTTTGAGCCTTAGTATACACTAAAACAAAACAATTTCCTCAGCCTATTTCCTTGCTCTAGTCGACTAGAGAGAGAGAGATAAGAGAGAGAGCTTGATTTCACTTCACTTTTGTTTGCTATTGCTTTGAGACTTAGAAGATTTAAGGAGTTCTTGCTTGATTGAGCCTCTAGACTTGCAATTGAGGAACCTAGGTATGAATTCCACCCTCTTAATTGTGTATTTGAGTTCCTCCTAGCATGGATCATGGTAGTTTAAGGAGCTAAGTCAAGAATTGGTTCAATGTTGGTGAATTGAAGCTTAATTGTTGCATGCATGTCTACATTGTTGCATTTTGAGGTTGATTACATGGAATTTGGTACATGCATGTTCATATTATTGTTAGAATCCATGTTTTCATCTTGTCTTTGGAAGATTTGAGCTCATTAGAGCATCTTTGAAGTTTGAAATGGTTTAAATCCATGCATGTCATGTTTGTAGCATGTTCATGAAAATTTGGTTTGAAATGGGTTTAATTAAACACCCTTGGGCTTTGATTTCTCAAATTGAGCTTTGAATCATGTTATTCTATGTGTTTACAATGTTTTCCAGAAAATTAGCCCAAGAGGGTCGAATTTGATGCATTAAACTTGGTTTTTGGCTTGAAGGTGCAATCTGCGTTTTCCAGATTTGCACTTCCGCTCGAGCGGGGGAAGTACCGCTCGAGCGGGAAATCGAGCTCCCAGCATCTTGTACTGTGCATCAGTCCGCTCGAGCGGAGGACTGGACGCTCGAGCGGAGGATTGGGTGACACGCTCGAGCGGGCGTCGAGCGTGAATTTCATCTATCCAGTACTTTTTGATCCGCTCGAGCGGGGAAGTTGACGCTCTCGCGGGGACCTTTATTGCATGACCGCTCGAGCGGGGAAACCTGCGCTCGAGCGGGACTCTGTTTTCCTGAAAATTCTGAAAATGTTTTCCGGTGCATCTTTGCATCCTCCTTCCATCCTAGGCATTCCTAGGGCATATTTAAGGCATCTTTAAGAGGATATAGATGTAGAACACACCGAGGCAAATTAGGGACTAAGTTATTATCTTTCCCAACTGTGTAGCTTAGTGTGTGTTCAATCTGTAAACTGTGTAGGGTTGGCTTTCCGAGGAGACGCTCTAGTTCGCTGTAGCCCAGAACTCTGTGAGTAACAACTGTGTAAAGATATGTTCAAATGATTATTTTCTGAAACTGAACTGAACTGTTTACTGAACTGATATTGATTACTGAATGAATGTATGTCCTTTATTTCTGAACTGTACTGTGGCGTCCTTAGCACCTACTGTTTACTGTTACTGTTACAGAGATCTCTGTCGGCTCTCTCGTGGAACCACTACTGTTCACTGATTGATGGCCATCATTACTGTTCGGTCTTTCAAGACCTACTGTTTACTGTTATGCTAATGGATGTACCACATATGACTAATTGACTGAAATACTGAAATACTGATTTAATGAACTGTTTTCATTACTGTACTGTAAGGACATTCATTCTAAACCTCTTTACGCATTATGTTATTCACTGGGCTTTAGCTCACTGCTCATATATATATGTAGGTGTACAGGCACCGGATCAAAGCTAGAAGCGTCGGGGTAGATTCCCAGTTTTGTCAAGCCAACCAATGTGCCTCACTGCGAGGTTCCGAGCCTGCCAAGCTTAGGCTATGGGGTGTTTTAGTTTCCCCCCACTGTACTGTTTTGTTTAATGTAGAGACTGAACGTTTGCACTGTACTGTTTATCAGGGATTAAGTCCCTGTACTGACTGGTTGTATATATATGCATACCGTTTCGTACTGTTCTGTATAAATGTATGAAAAATCTTTTTGGCATTCAGATTGTCACAGCTCATTGGACATTGTTTGTTTACTGTATTGGCTTCCGCCAAGCCCCTGTACTCTGTTTACTGTATTACTGTTAAGAGGCCTTCGGTAATCTAGGATTACTGGCCGGTTACGGTGCTGAACCCATAGGGGCGGGTTTGGGTCGTGACATTGACACTAACCCCGAACATTTACTTGAGGAAGGCTTGCATGCAAGAAACTTGAGTTTCTTTGCATATTTTATTTTCATGCCTTCGGTTTATTCAAACTAGCTGGTAAAAAGCTCCTCTATTTTTCATATTTCAGTATCTTTTAGTCTTTCATTTTAGTATTCAAGCATGCTAAGATACTAGTCCATCGTAGTATCATGTAGTCTCTTAGTTTTATTTGTTTTTTCACCTTTCTCTTGCATGTTTTCTTTATTTTGTTAAAAATAGCATAATTACGCCTCATTTAATCATATATTAAGCATACATGGCCTAGTTTGAATCATCATATAGTTAGTTTATATTTTTACTTTTATTTGTTATTTTCTTTTTATGCATAGACTTCATTTTAGTAGCCTCAATCCTGGCCTAGGTTCATGTTTTGTATGAATAGTCGCATATTAGGGTCATGTTTAATTTATGAATGCATGCAATAAGCTGAAAGTGGGCACCCGGGTAAGTCCTCTTAATCATCATAGCATGTGTGTGTTCTTAGTTGCATTGTCTTTTCAATAATTCAAGTTAATTGCTTTTCTATGCAAAATTGATTGTTTTTGATGTTTTTAATAAATATTGTTCATTTTAGTTCGTGTTTATGGTCATGGAATATTTAAAAATCTCTTTTATGGAGAAAGCATCATTTTATGAAAAAATAACTTTATTCATTGAATCTAAAAGGAATGGTATTTATTCTTTATTCAAATCACTTAGTTTTAGATTAGTTAAAGGTTTTTTTAATTCAAAATGACTTGTATGAATAATTAACCACTAAAATCATAAAACCGAGAATTAGTAGAGGCCAATTTTCGAATTGGATAAAAGAGGGTGCTTTCATTCAATGACCTTCTCCTTTTATACTGTAGCTCCTGAACCTAAAATTCTTTGGTTATGACGGATCAGATCCTTAGCTTAATTTTCATTGTTAAAGATTTCTTAATTTCCTATTAAAAATTAAGTGGCAGTTGGTTAAAGTAAGTTGGCACAACATTTGGGTAGAAACACACGTAATACCCAAAACATGCACGACATCCAGACATACCTGTAGCAGATGCTGATTTTGGCTTTCTTGGACAATTCTAAGGCAAAAGTGAAGCCCCAACTAAGTGACAAGAAAGAAAAGAAGTAGATAATGATAGCAACAACACAATCCATCCATTTACAAGCCCGAAAGCCTGTCGGGCATCCATACAAGTGGGTTTGAGTCGGGTTTTAGAATTAGGACACTACAATGAAGATATAAAGTGAAGAAAGTAAGAAGAAAAGAGAGAAATGAAGATTTATATGATTTGCAATTTTTCAATACTAAGTGGTTTTTGGTCATTTTAAATAAGAACATAACAGTAATAAAAAAAAAAAACCTATTATAAACAGTTCAATTTACAATTTGAACCTTCTATTTGGCAAAAGTGGCAAAACACAATATATATTTTTGTGTAACTACATGTTTTTTCTTTCTTTCTTTCATTTTCATTTTCTTTTTCTTTTTTCTTTTTTTTTTTTTTAAATTTTACTCTCTCATATATATATATATATATATATAATGTGCAATTATTTCGATTTTGATTGCTATAAACATTTTGACTTTTTGGATATTATAGATTAGTTGTTTGAGTAATGATATTTTAGATCAATTAAAACTTTAATTGTTTTAAGTATTTTGGTTAATACTTAGAGCTGGAAAATCTTGAATCATATTGAATTGTTTCAATTTTTTTGATCCGAAGAGGAATATCATTAAAGTAGCCAAACAGCACTTACAAGGAGAGAATCCATCCAAAAATCACTTACACCATCAAAGGAAAGATGAGAAACGAAGAAAACATAGGAGTAAAACTATAAAGAAAACTCAGCTGCACAACAAGTGCTTGTGCTCGTACTGTAAGTAGAAGCCAACAAATGGCCGTAAAGTATGCCGAGAATAGATTATAGAATACAACCACAAAGTGGGTAAGCATCATCAAGCACTGATGGATTCCATAGGCAAAACCAAACCAAAAAACCAAAACAAAAAAGACCAAAACTCAACCTCAAACCAGTGGGTTAGCACACTTCCACCATGGGCTTGTACCTAAGCTCCTATAAGCCAAAACCGAGGAGGTCGGTGTGTGGAGGCAGCAGATCCGGTGAGAAGTGGCAGAGTTGTTGAGCTATTGAAATTGGTTAAATTTAAATTGCTCCAAAAATTGTAGAACCAAACTACAATCGAACTGTTTTTTCTGTTTGGATCCAGAGATTCCAACGGTTCATTTCAATCTCAAATTTTCTAAAACCTATTTTGGGCCAAAGTTTACCAAACCAGCCCATATTTTCAACTGGATTTAGGTTTTTGTTATAATAAAACTGGGTAATGGTTTTGCAACCTCCAATCTCAAAATTTGAATGCAAAGGTTATATGTTTGAATGAAATGGTGAATATCACGTTATTGATATCAACCGCTAATAATATGTTGCTATTTATTCTCACATATATATGTTGTAAGGTAGTGGGGTTGATCCTCCATATATAAATTTATTATTAATTAATAGTATCACGTTATCAATATCACTGTAATACTGGTGGTCTCATTTTTTTAACAAAATATCACAAAAGCTTATTTTGAGAAGTGATTTTTTTTTTAATACTTTTTTTTTAATAAAAAAAATAATGTGAAAATTAAAAAAGTGAGGTGATGCAAATAAATTAGTAAGTCCCTAAATCTACTTTTTTTTTTTTTTTTTTTTTTAAACTTTTCTAAAGTTAGATTCCCTTGCGTGGTCGGTTCTTATTAGTTTGGTGTGGAGAAAAGCTAGCCCATTATTGGCTTTTTGTTAAACCACTAGCAGACTTATTACCTTAAATATCAAAAGCAACACTCAACTCCCTCAACTAACATTCGCCCCGTTTGGTGTAGCTGTTAAAACATTTTATAGATTATAGCTTAACAGATTATAGATTATGACTTTAATCAAAGTTGTTAATCTGTTGTGTGCTGTTGGATTATAGATTTAGATTAGTTGCTGAGTAGTGTTTGTTATATAAGCTGTGAAATAACTTTTTCAATTAATTTTTATTTTTTGTTTGTCTACATTTCTCATAAAAATATAATAATAATCTTGGTCCATTGAGTCTTTTTCTATTTTTAAAAAAATAAAAAATAAAAAAATTTAAGAGTATAATCATAAATTAACATGTCCACAGCAGAAGCTGATAATCAGAAGCAAGGGTGAGCAGCTTCTCAGAATCAGCTTTTTTGAGTTAAAATAAGCTGTTAGAATCAGAAACTGTTTGAAATAAGTTTAACCAAACAGTCCAAAATAACTTTTTCAAAGCTAAAAGCCATAAAGTTGGCTCTGAAAAGCTGTAACAAACTGTTAAAAACCATCCTATAAAAAGTTGGAGAGAGAGAAAAGTTTTCAATTTGTTTTGTATATTACTTTGAGTACAGCTTTTGTGAATCCAACTCACAATAACAACGAAGGTCTTCTTCCACCTCCTCCATTCATATTATTGTCTTCTTGAACTTTCTTGTATAACTATTAATAATTTGGTATATTATAAACACATTTTTTTGTGATTGTTTTGTCCCATAATTCTAGAAATCACATCATACTCTTTTAAGTTTTTAATTGTATAACAAATTACTCATTTTATTAATAAATCATCAAGTCAATTACAATAGTTTAATTATATCATAAATATATTTTAATTAATAATTCATATAATTTTGTTGTTGTATAGAAGAATAGTTAGAAATTTTATTTTTTATGTTAATTTTGTTAAATAAAAAATTCTAACAAAAGGGTTTTTGTAATTTTCAAAACTATAAAAAACAATTCATATTTTAAACAAATCTTAAGAGATGTATTTATAATTTATCCTAAAATTTTGATTGCCATACCTTCACTAATGAAATAAATGGAACAACCACAATGCTAGCTTGTTTGATTTACATTTTCAGAAATTATTTTTAAACAGATTTTTGTTTGTCTTCACTGAACTTTTTTTATTTTATTTTATATTTTAGATGATTTTTTTTTTTTTTACCTTCTAAATACATCAAGATTAGATGCATTTAAAAAGTAAAAAGAATTAACTAAAATATATTTTAAAAAATCGCTAAAAATAAATGAAAATCTGAACAAAAATTCACACAATTTTTTGTTTGAATTGTTGTTTCTTTTTAGTGATTTTTTTAAAAATATTTTAGCCAAATTATTTTACTTTTTAAATGTATCTTAATTTGGTGCATTTGAAAAGTACAAAAAATTAATTAAAATATAAAAAAATTACAAAAATTAAATAAAAACTTATCTAAAAATAATTTTAAAAAAATCAAACCAAACATAAGTTTTGAGAACAAGTTTTCATACAACCACTCTCTTTCTTCTTTCTATTTATGAGGGCAAATCCTTTGAAAGTAGGGTCACTTGATCCACCCACCCTATTCAACAACTCTCTTTCTCCTCTTTTATTTTTATTTTTATTTTTTCTGTTTTTATGATGGGAAATCCTTTCAAATCAGGGTCACCCTTGCAAGATAAATCCCCAGTCATGTTTTTTTGCTCAAATTAAATTAGATGAAATTAGTATTTTGTTCTATTTATTTTGATAAAAAATATTTTCTTATTGCATTTTTAAAATATACGTACTAATAGTTGTATTAGTTATGGTGACAGGGTCAAGGTAAAGGTGAAGTTATTGGGGTAGTGGTGGCAGCGGTGGCGATGATAGTAGTGTGGTGATGGTGGTGTAGTAGTGATGAAGTGGAGGTGGTAGCTAGTGACTGTGGCTATGGGCAATGGACGTGGTGGCTATGACGGTGGTGATGGTGGTTGTGGCTATGGTGGGTGGTGGAGGTGATAGTAGTGGAGGTAATGTGATGCCATTGATTAAACTTTGGTTCGAAAAATGTGTTCCGCTTTGTAAAAGTTAAAAATATTTTATGTTCAAATGGACTTATTTTGCGTTGACTATAGAAAATATTTTTCGTTGACTTTTATTTTCCATTGTATCAAGCATCAGAAATATATTTTTCGTCCAAACAAATAGAGCATTAATGTTGTTACTCATATAATTATTAATTTTTTAAAATTGTATACCGTATCTCATATTTAGATTTACGACAACCGGATTCTAGTTACGTAATTTCTTCCTACTATAGGATTGATTCAAAATTATAAACAGAGATTGACAAGATTTTATAAATTTTGTAATTTAGCTAATTAAACTCAACATCTCTCAATCCCCCATTTTATATTCAAGGAATACTAGTAACAGCATACAATTTATAACCTATAATACATCTACAACGATTATGACAAGAGAGTTAAATCTTATATAGTTAAACTTTTGACAAATAAAAAATTAACACATAATTTGATATGTCATTATGGATAAATTAGAATCTTAATATTTTTCCTTTTATATTTTATTTCTCTTCATATTCAATAATCCTTCATATAGGGAATACCATGTATGCGTAAATTATTAGTCTGGATTTCAATTTTCTTAGCTTATTGTGAGATTATGTATCTTATTGGATTAATCCCAAATTCATGTGACCCCCAAACAAAAAATTCCTAGTGCGTCAATCTCCTCGCAAAACGTTGCACCAACTTCAAATAGAGCATATTGGCAGCTAATAGCGGCTCTATATTGTTTTAGACATTAGACCAAAAACATCAAAATAAGCTTATCTTACTTAGGTATGTAAAAAATTGAGGCATATAACAATAAGCATTTTTTTAAAAAATTTACATTGTGTTTAAATCATAAATTTAGAAAAAAATAAAATAAATATTTATACTAAATTCATGATATGAATACTGTTAGGTTTTTATTCTTGACAATCCCGTTTGACAAACTTCTTTCAGTTATACTTATTTTTGTACTTTTTATTTCAGTGAGGCTATGAGTTTTTAGATGTGAATCCAACCCGAATTGTGCCTTGCAGAGAAGTTTGTGATGTTAATGCTTTCGAGATTGCCACTTCACTGACTATGACGAGGATCGAGCTGCCCGGTCAGCTCGCGGGGGTCCAGGGGCAGCGCCCCTTGGCAGGTTCGAGGCAGCGCCCCCGAAGCAAAATGCAAAATTGCATTCGAAGTTGCCTGTCCACCCTTGCTCGCTCGAGCGAAGGCTGCGTCTGTAAAAAACCTAAGAATGATGATTTTACGCTCGAGCGCAGGTTGTTTGGCTCGAGCGAAGCCACTTATGGAAAACTCGCGTTTTTGGTTCCTCGCTCGAGCGAGAGAGTCTTCGCTCGAGCGTTGTTCTTCGGTGATTCTGAAGAATTTGAGCCTGAAGCTTTGGTGGATTCTAGAGTGGCTCATCGTCAAGACAATTTCCGAGGTGAAGACGGGGGGGAAGAGGCACATAGGGTTGGTTCAATTTGGGCTGGATTCGCTAGGTAATTGAGAGTATACCTGTGTAATTCCTTTATGTCTTTTTAGTGGATTGTTTTGTGGCTTTTGCTCGTAATTTTTTTTATCACAATTGGAGGTGTCCAATTGTGGTTTTTCCACGTAAAATCGTTGTGTCGATTTGTCTTGATTGTTTGATTGGGATTGTTGTTATTGCTTAAAATTGATACATAATCACAAATCAACATCTAGAGGATTTCTAGATTTTTCAATTGGTATCAGAGCGGGTCGCTCTTTTTTGTTTTTAAAACTTTTGAGCGAGATCTATTTGATTTGTGATAATGGATTCAATTCGTGAGGGAAATTCTATGGTTCGACCACCCCTACTTGACGGATCCAATTATTCGTTTTGGAAAGCTCGGATGAGATCGTTTTAAAATCTATTGATGAAAAAGTTTAGCAATCTGTCCATGTATGGGTGGACTGAACCGACGATTACTGTTGATGGAGTAACTTTCCCTAAACCAATCGATAAGTAGGACACAATTGATTACAAAATAGTAGCTGGAAAGTAAAGTCGCTGTCACAAAAGAGGCTTGGGATATTTTACAAACATTCATGAGGGCACTCCTTCGGTTAAACGCTCAAAACTTCAAAGGCTCACGTCTAGTTTCGAAAACCTTTCAATGAAAGATAGTGAGACCTTTGATGAATTTTATGCGAAGTTGAGTGACATTGTAAATTCCAACTTCAATTTAGGTGAAAAAATACCGGAATCCAAGATTGTAGGAAAAATTTTGAGGTCCTTGCCCGATCGGTTCCAATCAAAAGTTACGGCTATTGAGGAGGCTCAAGATGTTGACAACCTCAAGCTAGATCATTTGGTTGGAAATTTCCAAACTTATGAGGCACATAGGAATTTCAAAAGAAACAAAAAGATGTTGCTTTTAGTAGTGCTCATAGAGCTGGAGAGGATTCTGATGAGGTTTGTGAGATAGATTCCAAGATTACGGATGCTTTTGTAAAACAATTTAAAAAATCTTTTCTGAAAAAGAATCCTAATCTTTTGGAATCTACTTATACTCATAAATCCAAAGGCAAAGATAAACTCAAAATTAATTCTATAGCCAAGAAGGAGAAAGGAAAGATACAAGGGAACTCTGAAAGAGTCCAATGCTATGAATGCCAAGGATTTGGTCACTTTACTTAAGAATGCCCCACTCGTTTGAGGAAGAAGAAAGCCCTCGCTATCACTTGGGATGATGAATCAGAATCTGATAAAGATGAAAGTGACAATGAAGATCAAGGTGAAGAGGGACATAAACAATTCCTTGCTTTCATGGCGGCTTCTGAAACTGAAGGACGAACAGAGTATCCGAAGAGGCCGATTGAGAATGCCACTGATGATTAATCCTCGGGAAGTGATGATGAAGAGCTTGAGCAAGCTTATGAAAAGTTGTATAAGGAATCTCTTAACTTATCCAAATTGAATGACAAACTCACTATGAAACTCAAAGCATGTGAAAGTGAGAATGTCAAACTGAAGGAGGAGATTTCTGAGGCTATGAGTGATGCCATCAAGATAGCTAATGATCAACAAGTTCTTTGTGAAAAACTCTTGACTTGTGAGACAAAGAGGAATGAGCTACAGCAAATCTATGCAATGTATGAAGAAAAGATTGAATCTCTCGAGATGTCTCATGTTGCCTTGGAATAACTAATGATCAAGAAAGAGGAAAAGCTCAAGTGTACTATGGCTACCATTGGCCTTTGGAACAAAGGATCAAAGACTTTGGAAGATATCATTGGGTCTCAACAAATGTGTTGTGACAAGAGTGGCATTGGCTTTGGTGATAACAAAGAGCAAAAATAGAATGCATCCACATCTCATGATACAAGAACTCAAGGGCAGGGGGAGCACAAGATTCAATGAGAGGAAAGACTTCTAAATCTTCCTAGAGTTGATAAGGTCAAAGAAAAGAAGGTACACCCTGTACATCCTGTTTTTATTTGTCATCATTGTGGTATGTACGGTCACATTCGACCTTATTGTTTTAAGTTGCATGGGAGGAGACACTTCATGGGTCGTAAGGAGGTTAAGGGTCATAATAAACCTTGCTATTTTGATTTGCTTGAGACCAAACATGGAGCGAGTTTGTATTTGCCTAGACCTAAAAATAGGAAGTTGGAAACTAAGTCGAGACGGGTTCCCATTGAAGGGGAAGGGAACCACAACGTCAAGACACCACCCAAAAACTGCAATTCTCACAACTTTGTTCATACTAAAGTGGTTTGGGTGAGAAAACTTGATTTGTGTTAATTTGTTTTTTCGGTTTTGTTTTTAGGTTTCTGTGTGTTTTTTTTTTCTTTTTGAGTCATTTAATGTGTGCATGTTCGTTTTCTGATTTGCTTTGTTTAGAAAAAGAAAAATTTTTAAAAAAAAAAAAGAGAAGCCAAAAAGGATTTTCTTAGTATGGTTTTGCAAGCCTAAAATTTTCGAGTGGTCCTTGGTGCATATTGGAATTGATAAGAATATCCATTACATGTTAATATATGTGTTCTTTCTGTGGTCATTACTCATTTTGGAGTGTGTGTTTTTTGATTAGCATGTCTCATTCTGTACACACTCTTGGATTAGCAAATATCGGAGTCTTCCACCTTAGTGATTTTTTTTTTTTCTATGGACTTCTGGCATTGTATCTTTTGCTTTTCTAGAGGAATTGACCTATACTAGCATACCATGGGTAATGTTGAGTCTCTTAAAACCACCTTCCATCTTTTTGCATCTCCATGGCTTTCTCCTCTGTTCTTTGTATCCAGGCATGAGGAAAAGGCTACCTCAGAGTGACCAACCAGGCCATCCTTATTATATCCATGCTTCTCTGGTTCGGTTTCCATACTCTTGAGCGTGTCAGCCACCAATGAGTGTGCAAAAGAAGAAAAAATGTGCAAAAGAAAAAAAAAATGTGCAAAAGAAAGAAAAGAAAAAGATGTGAAAAAAAAAAAGGAAAAAATAAACGATTCATTGATTAAGGGGGAGCCTCCGCCTTTACTCACCAAATACCCATTGATTCCTAGTGGTTTGGCTTTTCGTAGTTGTGCTTAGATTCTCTTGACAGAGGTTCAGCTATCTGATCACTACTAGGATTTGAATCTAGTGTTTGTCGAACTCCAAGAGTCACACACACACTTTTATCATGGGATCAATGTTTTTCACATAATGCATCACTTTCTTTTATGAGGAATCTTCTAGAGGCTGTGCACATTGTGTTTTCAAGTAATTATGCTTCTTGGATAATCTTGTGTGTTCTAAGGTACAAATCTGAGATTTCTTGCTTGCTCCACCATATTATTTTTGTCTGTTTCTTCTTGTTCATTGTTTTCTGTACAGTGTTTGTGGTTGCTTTGAGTGAAAGGGAGATTGGCTTTAGTTGGTTTGCATGATGCTATGCACTGCTTCTTTATTATTTCCTTCTTGCATGCTCCTAATATTTACATAATCTTATCATTGCTTGTGTGGTTTCTAATCTTGCTTTAGTTGATTGAGCTTCCTTTGTCAATTCGTGACAAAAAGGGGGAGTAATGTTGTCTGGTGCATGTGTCTTAGGATTTCATGTATTCATGCCATGTGTCAGGTGCATGTGTCTTAGTTTTCAGGTTTTCATGCTACATGTTCTTAAAATCTTCAAGTCGCATCTATTCATGTTTTTGTATCTCATGCTTCAAATGCTTCAAGATAATCTAACCATATGTTTATTGCTTTTTCATATACTCTTGTGGGACTAATAATTATTTTGGAGATTGTGGCACTAATAGCTGTTTTGCAGATCTTAACCTTGAGAAAGAAGTTTGTGTTTGTTGGCTGAAATGGGTTGGGGTTATTAGAATTTTATTGGTTAGGTGTGTTTTGTCACGGCATTACCAAATTGGGAGATTGTTAGGTTTTTATTCCTGGCAATCCCGTTTGACAAAACTTCTTTCAGTTGTACTTATTTTCACACTTTTTATTTCAATGAGGCTATGAGTTTTTAGATGCGAATCCAACCCGAATTGTGCCTTGCAGAGAAGTTTGTGATGTTAATGCTTTCAAGATTGCCACTTCGCTGACTATGACGAGGATCGAGCTGCCCGGTCAGCTCGCGGGAGTCCAGGGGGCAGCGCCCCGAAGCAAAATACAAAATTGCATTCAAAGTTGCCTGTCCGCCCTTGCTCGCTCGGGCGAAGGAGTTCTCGCTCGAGCGAAGGTTGCGTCTGTAAAAAACCTGAGAAGGATGATTTTACGCTCAAGCGCAGGTTGTTTGGCTCGAGCGAAGCCACTTATGGAAAACACGCGTTTTTGGTTCCTCGCTCGAGCGAGAGAGTCTTCACTCGAGCGAGCTTCGCAGTCCCAGATTTCAATAAGTACGTGTTTCTGTCAGATTTTAGGATTACTGCTCCAGATCTTCTTTTTGGATATTAAGGTTTATATCTGGGGATATTTTGCTAGTTTTCTTTGATGTTTAATTGAGTATTCAACTCATGGGTTAAGAAGAATACATCAAAGGTTCGTTTGTTCATTCTATACAAAAGAGAGAGTTGTTCTTCGGTGGACTCTGAAGAATTTGAGCCTGAAGCTTTGGTAGATTCTAGAGTAGCTCATCGTCAAGACAATTCCGAGGTGAAGACGGGGTTGGAAGAGACACATAGGGGTTGGTTCAATTTGGGTGTGGATTCGCTAGGTAATTGAGAGTATACTTGTGTAATTCCTTTATGTCTTTTTAGTGGATTGTTTTGTGGCTTTTGCCTGTGATTTTTTTTATCACAATTGGAGGTGTCCAATTGTGGTTTTTCTACGTAAAATCGTTGTGTCGATTTGTCTTGATTGTTTGATTGGGATTGTTGTTTACTGCTTAAAATTGATACATAATCACAAATCAACATTTAGGGGATTTCTAAATTTTTCAAATACAATCTTAATAAGTTTTTTAGATGCAAAACTAAGTAGTCATTACCTTTACGGAGACAAGCATGTTGTACAAATTGGATATTTAAATAAAAATAAATAGATTCGTATTTAACTAAATTCAAATACAAAACAAGAAATCATGATGAAAATTACAACTTGATGAACAAAAATATTTAACGAAATAAAATAGTAAAAATAAGTAAACCGAAACTTGTGTGATACCACAGTCTTTTTAAAATAGATTTGCCGCCTCACCGTAGATACTGGAGGGCTCTGGTATTACATAACAGAGAACTCATGTTTCAGAATACAAATTAAATGGTTAAAGGGTTATTAGAATCCTAGTCAACATCAGACACTAGACGCTAGATTAAATGGTTACAAACAATGACATCTGTTTTAAGACATACAAACCCTAGTTAGCATCAGACGCTAGAATAAATGGTTACAAACAATGACATCTGTTTTTCATCAATGACAATGTATTACCTTTGATACAGACCACAACGGATTCCAACTTTCTGGATGAACTGAAAAATGATAGAAAGGAGATGAAAATAAAATCAGTTTATTAGAAAGAACAAATGATTCCTAGATGATATTTAACGGCACTTACAATCACTCATAGACAAGCAGAGTTTCTTTTGTGTCATAAATCGTCCATTTGGAGTAGTCATACTACAATGGAAACAAATGTAATTTTCAGTTAAAGAAACCTAGTGAAAATGTTAAAAATAAAAATAAACATGAAGCTGCTAAAAAGTATCAAAAAAAATTTTCTAGAAAAATTTAAAGCAGACAGAATCCAAAACACCTAATTCCTGGAGGTTTAAAAGCATGTACCTGCAATTGAGGGTCCAAGAGCAATTATGCAGACCCCAGTTAAAGTTGCCAGGTCAACTATCTGCAAAACAATTGATCATAGTGTCATCAAAACTTAAAAGACAAACTCAACTTTCTAAAATAGAGCAAACTCTTCCAAAAAGAGTTAGGAAAATGAACCACCAATTGATTTTTCATCACAATACACAATTCTATAATGGTATGTCTCTATTGTATCCACATAAACTCTGAAGGGCTCTGGTATTACATAACAGAGAACTCATGTTTCAAAATACAGATTAATTTCCACAAAATAAGGAAAATTTAAATAAACCAAACACAATAAATCTACAATTTTGCTAAATAAAGTGCATTTGTCATGATGTTTATATACCTTCTCTACACCTTGGTTACAGGCATATACCAAAGCATCTGCCAGTGTAAGTCTGCCTTCTGCATCAGTGTTGTTGACCTGCAATACATTGAAGCCAGTATAACACTTTTGATTAGTATATTAATACTTAAACAGAAATTCATAAAGGAAAAAAGAAAAAGAAAAATAAAAATCTCAAGTGAAACTTAACCTGTCCAACAATACAAGTACAATACTGTATGGTAGTGACAAAAATTGTTCAATTTAAACTACTTATTTAGATCCATTTGGAAAATGTCATTTGAGAATTGACTTCTTCCAATTGTCTTTAGATCATCTTCTTCATCTTGAACCTTTTTTTTTTTCTTTTGTTAAAGTGCAATATAGTTTAATTTCTACTTCTTTAGGAAAACAAACCCTACTTACTTCCCCTTACAAGTTGGAGATGAGTTTTGGTTCACATGGGCAAGAGTTTCAAATAAAGGACACCCTCTCCCTTCTTTTCTCTCCATATGATTGAAGCCATACATGTTACTTGCCTAAAAAAATTAATATTTATAGACATAGTCATATAAGATATATATATATATATATATATAAGAAAAAGAAACAGTACATTGCAAATTTCCCCTAAATTTTCTTTTATCATTCAGGCAAGTCATTCACAACACTGATACAATACAACCAACGAAAACAAACTTATTACTTTTGTTTGTTTTGTAGGAAATTTAATGGAAAGACAATTAAGGCGGGCAAAATCAAATATAAGCCATTCAAGAAAAAACTTGTTTTGTGAAAAAAGTATGACAAACAAACACAAGTGAAATTCAACAAGACAAATTAAGTCATTCAAACCAGGCCTTCATCATCAATCCTACATGAATCTAGGTTTAAGCCCTCCAAATTCATTAAACCTGCTGGAAGCAAAAGAAAAACTACATAAATGGCAAAAACTTTGCAAAAAGTAAAGACTTGCATTCTTTTGTAATGAACATAATATCAAATAATGGCAAAAACCAAGTATGTAGCAACATAATGCATTGTTGCATGAAATGAGAAGTCTCTATGAGAAAATATTTTAAGTGAACCCCAAATAAATTCTGCATACTATGCTTTTGATAATTTGATTTAACGACCTGCCAAAAATAATCACATCGGAAGGCAAACCCACAAGAATGGATTTTGAGAAACAAGGAGGGAAAATTCTACATATTGTATATTCAACGGCTAGAGGAATACCCATTCCCTAAGTACAGCTGTGAGTTGTTGCACAAGACCCATCTATTATCCCTCTTGGGTATCTCCGTCAAAAGTGAGAAACTCTATAATTTTTGCCCTAATTTTTTATATTGTTATTGAACTTGCATAAATATAAGAATGAAAAACCACCTCTCATGTGTACCAAACAAGCATCTGAGATATCATTGAATCCCAAGCTTAGTACTTTATTCCGTAGCCCTGCAGAAAACATGACATGAAAAAGGTTACTTTTTGCTGTGAAGATTGTTTCAATGTTTTCCTGGTGCTATTAGAAAGTGGAGTATGTATCCCAATTTAAAAGACAGTCCATTATTCTTAAACCAGGAGGGATACAAAGTAAAGTTTATATGTAACCTACCTGAAAACTTTTCACACCCATCGTCAGACAAATTACATCTACTTAGGTTCAAATATAGCAGGGCAGGAATAGCTGCATGTATAGAACAAATGGCAATCAGATTAATACCAAACATGAATAACTTATACTATTATTAATCATAGTATATCACAAGAAATCCTTCATTCATCACCAGCATTTATCACGCCCAGTCAAAAACATTTAAGCAGAAAATCAAAAAAATTAACAATCAACTCCTTTGAAAATCAGAAGTCAGCTTCCAAATAGAAAACATTCTTGAGAAAGTAATTTTTTTTCATTCTCATTAATCCAATGCATTACACTTCCAAATATTTTTATTGTTCTTTGATCCACAAAATGTTTAAATTTTCAAATGGAAATCCTGGATTTGCAATAAACTGCTAGTCTCCTACAAATCCAAAATCATATCTGTGAGTTACCTTTGTCAAGATATTTTCTTAAGTTTAGACCATAAAACAAATAATACTCATGAAATATTTCTTGTTCCATACCACATACCCTTCTCTCAAAATGCAATATTTATCACAATATCCAGTAACATAACTACAATGGCAATGGCTCAGAGGAGAAGAAAAGGTAAAAGTGAACCTGCAAGAGAGTCCAAGTATACTGTAGTAACAGGGCAACCTTCCATGTTCAATAGAGAGAGCTTGTGCAAACCTGCAATGCACACAGATACCAAATATTTTAGTGGAAAAGTTATAGAATTTGCCATACCAAGAAGAAAATGAAACCAAAACTGACCACGACAAGTTCCTAAGGGAAGCATTATCAGAAAAAAAAAAAAAAATCAAGGGTATTGTTTCAAATGAAAAAATTCAAATCTCAAACAAATATTTTTGAATGACAAATTTCAAACCTTAAACATATATTTTTGAATGAGAAATTTTAAATCTGAAACATATGTTTTTGAATAAGAAATTTCAAATCTCAAAACATATTTTTGAATGAGAAATCATATATCTGAAACATATGTTATTGAATAAGAAATTTCGAAATCCAGTATGAAGAGCGAGGAAGATAGTGAGTCATGTGTTTGAGACCAGATCTGATGGAGCAATAGAGGGGGAGAGAGAAAGAGAGAAAGAGAAAACGAGACCTGAGGGGCGGTAGCGACGGGAGGACCAGACCTTAGGAGGATTACCAGAAACCCAGTATTCATGATCTTGTCTCCTCCTCTTGCTTCGACTCGACCGGTCTCGGTCTCGATCCCTGTCTCGATCCCGATCCATGATCTCGATCCTTTTTCACTCTTCAGTCTCGTAACCTTGCGTTCGTGCAACTCAACTGGTCCATCTTCCTCTGCAAAATCATCAGAATCAGAATCAAGAAAAACAAAAAATCGTCTGGAAATTTCAACCAAATCGATTCCAGAATCGATGGATTTAGAATTAAATCTGACGAAGTAATCGTAATTGAACTGGTGAATCTCTCAAGAAGCATGAGAGAGACGGAGAAAACCCTAGATCTAGGACGGAGAGAGCAGACGATAGAGAGAGAATGATAGAGACGGAAAGAGAAATGGGAGACGGAGCACTGTTATAAAGTGAAACGCGTGTTTAACGGGTGTATTTTAATCTAACGCGTGTATTTAACGCGTCTTTCACAACGTTTGTCCAAGAAACGCTGTCTAAGAAATGTTGTTATAGCCAGCTTTTCTTGTAGTGTTTTGAACATTGTAAAAAATAAATAAATAAAATAATAATAATATTAACAACAATATATTTTTATTTATCATTGATGTCTCACCACTACGTTGATAATATACATAAATAATAAGACTTATTAATTATATTTTAATATACTATAGACATCCCCACTTAATAATAATAATAATAATAATAATAGTCCATATAATAGTTTAATTGAGCAGACTTAAAATTTAGAAAATTTTCAAGATTGAGTTTAGGATGGAATAACCAATACGTATGAAACAAAACAATGAAAACCAACAAAAATATTGTATAAATAAATAAATTATTGAACTATGAGCATCCATACTAAAGTAATGAATCCCTTCAAAATTCTACTCGACTTTTGGGATTGAGATTGTGATGAATGTGGGCACAATAGGTTTCATTACCAAGTTGCTTTTTAAGTATCTAAACCAAATGTTGCATATTAAGCATTTAAAAAAAACTAAAATAAAATATAAGATGGTAAAGAACCAAAAATATAGTTTTAACATAAAGTAGATGTTGGAAGGGACCAACGAACCAACACACAATAGCCGAGAGGGAGAGACAATCCTGGAAAAGAATGAAGGCAATAGATAGCATGTTGGGATAGATGGATATTGTGAGAGTGCGGTAAGGTGTTTATGTTATTTTAGCAGAGAAAGATAATTATGATGAAAGAAAGAAATAATAGGAGCAAAGATTTTAGGCTTAGTTTGGTTAGATAGATAATGCAGGAAAGCGAAAGAGAAAGAAAAAAAATTATTTTTTATATGTTTGTTTAGATAGAAAGTAATAGAAATTAAAATTTCCTATACAACTGAAATTAACTTACTAGTTAAGCTAATAATTTCTTGCAAAATATATAGGAAAATTTATTTTTTCCTACAAATCTTTGTTTTTTGTTTCTCTCCACAACTCCTATAGTGATTTTTTTTTCCCCTATTATTTTCATACAAAAATTTTCATCTATTCAAATATGTAACGCCCTAAAATAATAACAACAATCCATAGAATGATATTCTAAAAAAAGTATAACTTGCGAAATATTTAACGTTTCATTGATACTCATTAATCATACAAAAGATGACATATGCATGTATACATTCATAAATCCTAAATCCTAAATTTATAGCATATGCCATTTTTTGTAAATGAATCGAAACAAAATGAAGTACAGATAAGTTTATGCCCTAATGGCTACATCTTTCCAAATCAATGCTTGGGTACAACAAAAGTGAGTTAAACTCAATACAAATAAAGTCCAAGGCTTATACAAAATAATTACACAAAAGAAACAAAAAGAAGCTCTCGGCTCCAAATCCTCCCAAGCTTTGTCCTTGGTAGAGGCATATCATCAGCACCTGGAGGCATATCCCAAGCCATTTTACTGGTACTAACCAGAAGAAACGACACCTAACCGTGTGGGTTTCTGGATTTTCACCAAGGACACACAGGCCAACATAATAAACCACAACCACACCCCCTAACTAGATTCACCAAGGTATAAACCCTTTATTCTCAAAACAATACATTTTCAATATTTAAGTATGAAACAATGCTCAATGCAAAATGTATGAGTAATTAATTTCAATCAACTTAGTCCTCATGTAATTTCTAGCCCAAAACAGATATTTCACTTAACAAATAATTTTTCAACAACAAATATAATCTCATAAATTTCAAAATAAGAGAGAAAAAAAATATATATATATATATATATATATCTAACCCCTCTCATCATCAACAGATGCATTCCTCTTATCTTTTCAAACCCAACATCTTTTCCTTTTCTTTCATAAATCAAACAATAATGATTTTCAAGCAAAACCTCCTTTATATTCAAAACCACATTTAAGGAAGGAATTTCCAACATTTCAACACAACCCAACAATATTCATACTCCCACAACCATTCTCAAGAATTTATTTGAAAAACCCTCTTTTATATTTCAAAATCAAACTCTAGATTTAATCCGAAATCCCCAAATCACTAAAAATTTTCAAAGAGCAAATAACTTAGCTAAAAATCATACCAAAGGTTGAAAAAATCCCTACCTTCAAAGTAGAAGAGGAAGAGAGCAAGGCTAGATGTGACAGCCCAAAAATCGCAAACATCGGAGAATATATTAACAATTAAATACAAGGTTTATCTAAGGTTAGGAGTCTAGAAAACGGCACTAATGAGTCCTATGGCCAATAACCAAGTAAGATCCCAGATCGCCGGAGGAGTCAAGTTAGCCTCCCTTCTAAGTCCAGCTTTCTTAGGTAGCGCACTACCTTTTTGACAGATCTTAAAAGGCATTGACGCAAGGTCTCATAAGCAATGTAGAGATAGGTATAGGATTACAAGGTAAAGAATAATTATAGTGTCTCAAATTTTAAATTTACAAAACGAGTCCCATTACTATTACAATACAAGAATAAATAAAAGCACAGTCAAACTAATAAGCAAAATGATTCCGAACTTTCTATTAGGCAAACTTAAGTCTTCAAATGCATTTGACTCTTCATTGGCTTCGTACATTTCTTCGATGCTTGGCATGAAATGCCATGAGCTTTGAATGCCCAGTAAACACACACACACCCCGTACATTTTTCCCAATTTAATACACAATAGCAAATTACAACAATAGGGGAAAGAAGCATGACATTCAAGTAATTAACACAGGTTACAGGGTTAGTTGTTAGTAGTCTAAAAATCCTCCAAAGAGATTTCGTCCTTCTAACCGCAAGAATCGAACGCGAATTATTCGGTATGCCCCGTCTTTTGCTACTTTGTTGCAGAACTTACCTCGGATGCCTAACAACGGTTATATACCACGTAGCGCCAACCGTAAGGCCTCAAAAGAGACGGTAATAATGGGCCTTGCCCAAATCCCTCCTTACACCAAATGCCTAGGGTCCGAATACAACCGCTCTGTTCAAGGGTTCCGAAAACCACTTGCACAAGACTTTAACTTCCAAATAGGGAACGCATCCCGTCAACCAATTAATATCTTAGTAACTTGTCCAAAAATTCGCAATTCATTACCACCCATTAAGTTTCCCGTTTGAGTTAGATAATTTAAGTCAGAGTTAGGACATGCTCTTGAAATAACATCTATTGCACAAGTATGAACAACTAAATAGTACAAATAGAAGGAAATAAAGTTACAACACATGAAATTCACATATGAAGATAGGCACAAGTAGCTCTAGGCATATTCAAGTAGTTAAGGGAATAATTTCGCACAAGAATATAATTTCCAGATTTGCATAAGTGTGAGCACCATCGAAGGATTTAAATAAAATACATAAACCTATGACACGTGTAATATCATACCGAGACATGATCATAAATTAATAAGCATATTCATGAACACAAGAGCATAAAACACCAATGAAAACAGAATTTTCCAGATTCAGTACTACCTAAAGATTATACTCAAAAGGGCTTCTTTAGATTTTTCCAGATCCCGGCCTTCCTATGGTTCGTAGGGAATTTTATCTAGTTCTTAGAACATGTTTCAGAAATGGAATAGCTTTTCCATATTTTTAGTTATTTCAGAAATACTCCAGCTCTGTCTAGATTCGTCAACCGTTATGAAAATCGGATTTTCTCACAACCCACTCACTTATTTTCAATGAAACCAATTTTCCTTGAAAGATAACTCCTTAAGAAATATTTTGACATAAAACGGAGGTCCAGAAGATTTTTATACATTGTTATAAAATTTTCGCAAGGTGGCTGTAAAATATATTTTTTTAGCACAGTTCTTGAAAATAGAAAGTTGGTGAGAAAAGAGGTCAGCTAGGGGACATTTTCCACTTCTATTGTGATGAAAACGTGATAAATAATATTTATTAAACTCAGAAATTTACGGTGAAGGTGTGCCTTTGAAAATTTTGAGAGATTGATATGGAAAAAGGTGGTCTTATATCGATTAAGAGAAATAGAAGAATGGTAGAATCAAGACTTGACTCCTTTCATTTTTAACACAAGAATACCATTAGAACACATCTGAAATTACCATTTTAAACATCTAATAACATGTATTTGAAAAAGGAAAATGAAAGAGAGAGTTGTGTTGTGGCTTACTTGAGGGTTGTTGGAATTGCTAGCAAACTTTTTCTTCGTCTCCTCTCTTCTACCAAGCTCACCCTCCTTCCTTTCTTCTCTCTCAGATGAATATAGTGTGTATAAGTGTTGTTCTTGTATGTAAAATGCTAAGGGAGGGGTTGTTTATATAATGAATTTGGTGCAAAAGGTCCTAAATACCCCTTGGTTAGAATTGGATTGGATAGTTTGGATTTAGTTTGAATTCAATGGAATGGTGGAGGATTAAAAGTCTTAATTAGGTTCCTAAATATGATCTAGTTAGGGTTTTCCTCCTAATCAAATCAACCTAGTTGCATAAATACACATATATATATATATATATATAAGTTTGTACCAAGTCAAAGATTTTCTTCCTTAAATCATGCAAAATTGTCTGAAAAAGTACATTCATCGTATCTATGTAGGTATGGCTGGCTATAAATGGTGATTTAAGGGACTTATTTTATATATATATATATATATTTTTGTGTACAAATCTTGGAAATTGTAAAATATAATGTTAAAAAAAGATTTTAGGGTACAAGTGTATATATACATATATAATGGTACTTGTTTGGGATCAATTTGTGATTTAACAAAAATGTGAGAGCTTGGGCTCAATTAAAGTATCTATTTCAAGTGTAGAGTTAATAAATTAGTGTTAGGAAAAACAATTCAGTTTGTATTATCTTGTTTTGAATTTAAAGGTAAATAACCGAACGAAAACTGTGAAAACCGAAAGTTAAGGTTTAGAGTGATTAATCTAAAATTTGAGAGTTAAATAATTAATATTAGAGTGTTAGAAATGATTTCTAAGCTTCCAAGGTCGATTAGGGTTTGTATGGGTTCGTCCGTGATACATTTTCGGTTCGAGGATTTAATTTGCGAATAATCGATGAACTAAGGGCTTTATTATAATAACTCAAAATTTAGGGACCTAATAAAGTTTACAAAAGTTAGGTGTCTTACGCTAGAAGTTTAACGGAGTCGAAAATAAGATCTTCTTTGATTAAAACAAGTTTTTGACGAGCTCTACCTTCTCTCCAAAGGACTATAGTGGAGAAATCAATGGATTAAGGAGTATTTGGAATTTTAAGGCAAGAACTAAAGAGAGAGGGTGAAGAAATTAGGGTTTGGAGTGTTTTAGAGAGAGAGAGAGAGAGAGAGAGAGAGAGAGTGAAAAAGTGACAACAACTCTTTTTCTCCGAAGTGATATATGCATAGACCGCTCGAGCGACCAAACCATTGCTCGAGCATCAGACACAATAAGTGACACCACCCGAGCGACCAAAAACTTTGCTCGAGCGCACTATGACCCCCTTCTAGAAGTTCAAACCTGCAAAAGACTGCTTGAGCGAAGAAAAGACCGCTCGAGCAAAGATCACCCATTCCTAGAAGTTTTACAAGTTTGCAAAAATACTGAGAGATCTCAAAGACCGCTCAAGTGACCAAAGCATCGCTCGAGCAAACCATGAGTGAAACAAACTGTAACTCTATCGAAAAACTAACTCCTAACCTGTTTCAAACACAACCAACAAACAAGAGACACTTCTTGCGCTCTAACAGCCTGCGCGTATATCACTTCGTAAAAATCAGTTATTAAGTCACTTTTTCATTTCCCTCTCTCTGTAAACATTCTATAAGCCCTAGATCTGGAGCTTCTCTCTCTAAAACTCACATCTAAAAATACACCTAAATCCATTGGTTTCTCCACCCTAGTCCCTTTGATAAAAAGGTAGAGCACAATGAGAGCTTCCTCTTAATCGGAACAAAGTTGATTTTCGGTGTCTTTGAGGTTCCTCCACTCTCTCTCTCTCTCGTCTTCTAAGCTTGAGGTAGGGATATCTTTGCACTTTCTTATGATTTTTAACTTAGTTATTTGTGTTTTGAAACAACATTGAGATTAGGGGATTTTGGGGTTTGGCTTGAAATCAAAAAGAGAGGTTTTCGAATGAATTTTTGAAAATGATTGAGGAAATGTATTTTATTGTTGAGTTATGATGAAATGATGGATTCTTATCTTTGAATTTGATTTATAAAGGAAAGGGGATTTTTCCCTAAGTATATCAAATGTTGATTTTGTCATTATAAATGGAATTGATGTTGGAAATGTGGAATTACATTGATGTTGATGAGGATGGCGGAGTTGGATATGTATTATCATTTCCATCTTGAGATTTTCAGAAAGTTTATTTTTATGGAAATTATTTATCTATTTAGAGATATCTGTTTTGGGCTATCGGTGGAGAATATCTATGATTGTTGTAGAAATTGCATAAGAACTAGGAGAATTGAAACTATTTTCTCATCCATTTGCATTAGGCATTGTTGCATATTTAACACATTGAAAATGTCTATTATTTTGGGAAAAATTGGTGAATACCTTGGTGAATCTGGGTTGGGGTGTGGTTACAGTATTATGTTGGCCTGTGTGTCCTTGGTGAAAGTCCAGAAATTCGCGTGGTTAGGTGTTGAGCCTTTTAGTTAATACTGGTAAAAATGACAATTGGTAGTGCTTGTATAGCCTGCTTACAAACACGTACCTAGGGATTCCCAGAGTTATATTCACAGTCCTTTTTTCTATTATCAAGGAAATGATTTCTTGAATTGTGATATAGACTTGACATTGCATGGTTTTGAAATGAGATATAAAACGTTTTCAACACGAGCATTGCGTATGCATTCACCTTATATCTTTGTTAAGATTCATAAACTGTATTAGAGTATTTCTATTGAGCTTTGGCTCATCCTATGTGAGAAAACCATTTTTAAGTGCTGATGATATGCCTCCACTAAGAACATAGCTTGGTAGGATATTGGAGCTGAAGGCTTTTTTTTTTTTTTTTTATTTGTTATATTTCTTTATGTACAAGCATAGGGCTTAAACTGTATTGAGCTTAGACTCACTTTTGTTGTAACCAAGCGTTGTCTTGGAAAGTTATAGCCTCTAAGGTAGTTAATTACCTCTTTAGCATAGATTTCATTTCTTTTGTCTATAACACATGCTATAGATTCAGGGTTAGGACTCATGAATGTATAACTTATGTGCTACCTTTTGTACATTCGAGATCATATGAAATGAAAGGGCATTATATTCTATATTGTATCTTTATTTCATTATTATCATGAGATGGTTTTATTGCTAGTTATTTCGGGGCGTTACAATCTTCCTCCTTCACCCTCAACTAGTGATACCTCGATCTCAAATTAATCTTAAAAAAAAAATGCAACCCCTTCAACTAGTCAAACAGATCATCTATTCGCGGCAATGAGTAGTTGTTCTTAACAGTTATCCAGTCCAACTTCTGGTAATTGATGCATAGTCGCAATATGCCATCTTGCTTCTTTGTAAAGAGAGTCGATGCTCCCTAAGGTGAAGTACTAGGATGGATGAAGCCCTTATGTAATATTTCTTAGAGTTGAATCCTCAACTCGTGCAACTCAACAGGTGCAAATCTATACAGTGCCATGGAAATCGGTGTCGTGCTGGGCACTAAGTCAATGGAGAATTCAATCTCCCAGTGGGGTGGCAAATTGGTAAGGTCTTCAGGAAAGACATCTGGGTATTCACAAACTCCCATTGGCAAGTCACCTCGGACCATGTTACTCTTATTACCCAAGAAGGTTGCAAGGAGGAAATTAAGTTCGCCTCGACCACGTGAGTCATGAAATGGCGACAAACATCTATCAACTCAGTTCCTCAGAAAATGAAAACAATCACCACTCGAGGTGCACATAGTAATTCTCCTACGATGGCAATCTATGATGGCATGGTATGAAGACAACCAATCCATACCTAAGATGACATCGAAACCCGACATGTCTAATAAAACGAAATCAAAAGGAAGTCGGTGACCGGCAACCTCTATCTCAGAACTACGACATCCCCGATCGAAGACAACCTTACCCCTAACTGGTGACTCTACCTTGAGTGGAGACACTAACCGAGCCATTTCTAAACCCAAAACCAATGTCAATGTAGATGAAATGAAGGAATGAGATCCACTAGTATCAATCAATACGTTGGCAATAGAGTTAAACAACAAAAAGTTACCTCTCACATCAAAAGGTGTTAGCAACTGATCTAGCGCAGTAACAACATACACATGACTTGAAAGCCTCTATTCTACCTGCTCACCCCTTGGAGCATAGGTTTGGTACACAGATTGACCCGAAGAGGCTCCCTAACTAGACCCTCAAGGCTTGTGCTGACTGGGTTAGCTGATGGCTCTATGTCTGTCTCAAACCAAATGCACCAGATGTACCACCTCCTTGAGGGAAAAACCTCCTCAAATGCCCCAATTACTTACACTGATAACAGGTACGCAGCTGCCCTCTCCCTTGGCTTTGACCCTGACCTTTAAAACAAGTCAAGGACGGTGTAGACTGTTGCCCTCCTCCTCTCTGCGGGAAAACTAAAGACTTGTGGCCCAACTAACCACACTTGAAGCAAGGAAAACCACCCTGATTACCTCTCCCCAAACTAGAACTTGGCACGGGAAAGGTGGATCTAAACTATACTATGGGACTGTTATGGGGTGGAACCCCTTTATCGTTTGTTTTCCCTAGCATCCCTCTGAACATCTTGGCTCCTCTACCTGGAGCCTCTCTTCCGTTCCTTTTATGTTTGAATCACGATCTTTAAGTGAGTCGTCGCCTCCACTAGGCGACTGTAATCCCTAATTATGGACCCGACCACCTTGAAAAAAGAGCCCGGTCCTCAACATTTTCTTAAACTCGATGTAATGGCGTTCTTTTATCACTACAAGTTCTGATCCAAACCTCGATAAACTTGTGAAAGCCGCCTCAAACTTGGCCACTAGTGTGTTCAACTACTTGAACTTCAAAAACTACTCCCTCTAGCAGTGGGAGATAAAAACTTGCTAGAAGGCATTGACAAAAGCCTCCCAAGTCACTCTAATATGCCATCGTGCATACTTCTACCATTGACCTACATCTCCTTTAAGTTAGAAAGATGCCAAGGTCACCCTCAACCTGTCATCGTCGATGCCAAGGATCTCAAACATCTTCATCATCTACTCTAGCCATTTGTCAGCCTTCAGTGGCTTTTTTGGATCCCCGATCACCTCATCCGGATTCAACCAGAAGAACTCCCTCTTCAAAAATGACGGTCATATTTCTAGAACGTAGGCTTGGACTTAACTCTCAGCCTTGAGAATGTCCATAGATTCCCGTAATGCTATAACCATTTTGTGGGCTAAAATGCCCATGGCTTCTTGACCTGCTAGCTCGGCCATGTTGGCCTAACCAACTCCCTCCTCCTGCGTTAGAATTTCATCTAGTATCGGCACTTTCTCTCGCCTAGGCCTACTACGCCTACCATCATCACGTTCGCGTCCTAACATTCTAATCAAGGTAACACAATTGATTAGCACATTCATAAATGTGCCGAAGCTAATTCACTCACGTCTTAATACGGTGGATAACAAGTAATCACATAATCACAAACGAATTTCCTTTTTAGATAATGATCGTTCTGCAACATCACTAGAGTTCCAGTTAGAAATAGCAGTGATCAAGTGTTGTTCTAACAGGACTTCTAGAAACTCAAAAATTAAATCTCATACCCATTTAGTTATATTAACATATTATCACATAGCATACCAGGTCAACTTCTAACATCATCTAGCGAGATAAACCCATTATAATACAAACCACTTCCCACGATCCTAAAGTATTTAAACCCGATAGCTCTGATACCAAGTTATAACGCCCCAAAATAATAACAACAATTCATAGCATGATATTTTGAAGAAAGTATAACTTGCAAAATATTTAATGTTTCATTGATACTCCTTAATTGTACAAAAGATGATATATGCATGTATGCATTCATAAATCCTAGATCCTAAATCTATAGCATATGCCATTTGTAAATGAATCAAAACAAAAGGACGTACAAATAAGTTTATGCCCTAACGGCTACATTTTTCCAAGTTAATGCTAGGGTACAACAAAAGTGAGTTAAACTCAATACAAATAAAGCCCAAGACTTGTACAAAATAATTACACAAAACAAACAAAAAGAAACTCTCGGCTCCAAGTCTTCCCAAGCTATGTCCTTGGTGAAGGCATATCATCAGCACCTGAAAGTTGTTTTCCACATAGGGTAAACTAAAGCCCAGTAGAGATACTTGAACACCATGTATGAAACTTAATTTTGTCATAAGGTGAATGCATATGCATGCCATTTACCAAACATTAAACTTTTCTATCCAAAAACAATGTAATGCCAACATAAATATCAATTCATGAAAAAATATACTTTTATATCAGAAAACAGGGCAGTGGATACAAAACACTAAAAATCACTAGGTACGTGTCTGCTAGTAGGCTATACAAGTACTACTAAAGCCATTTTACCGGTACTAATCGGAAGGATCGACACTTAACCGCGTGGGTTTCTAGATTTTCACCAAGGACACACAAGTCAATATAATAAACCAAAACCACACCCCCTAACTAGATTCACCAAGATATACACCCCTTTTTTTTTTTCTCAAAACAATACATTTTCAATGTTTAAATTTCAATGCTCAATGTAAGATGTATGAGTAATTAGCTTCAATCAACCTAATCCTCATGTAATTTCTACAATAATCAAAGCTCTCCTCCACCGATAGTCCAAAACAAATATTTTTACTCAATAGATAATTTTCCAACAATAGATATAATCTCATAAATTTCAAAATGGGAGCGATAATATATATATCCAACCCCACTCTCATTATCAATAGATACATTTATTTTATCTTTTCAAACCCAACATCTTTTCATTTTCTTTCATAAATCAAACATTAATGATTTTCAAACAAAGCCTCATTTACTTTCAAAATCACATTTAAGGAAGGACTTTTTAACATTTCAACACAACCCAACAATATTCACACTCCCACAATCTTTCTCAAGAATTTATTTGAAAAACCCCTCTTTTACATTTCAAAATCAAACTTTAGATTTAACCCAAAATTTCCAAATCACTAAACATTTTCAAAGAGCAAATAACTAAGCTAAGAATCATACCAAAGGTTGAAAAAAAATCCCTACCTTAAGAGTAGAAGAGGAAGAGAGCAACGGTGGAAGTTTGACGAAGTCGAAAACAAGATCTTCTCTAATTAAAATGAAACTTTCGACAAGCTCTACCTTTCTCTCCAAGGGACTATGGTGGAGAAATCAATGGATTAGAGAGTATTTGCAATTTTAAGGCAAGAATTAGAGAGAGAGAGAGAGAGAGAGAGAGAGAGAGAGAGAGAGAGAGAGAGAGAGAGAGAGAGAGAGAAAGTGAAGAAATTATGGTTTGGAGTGTTTTAGTGAGAAAGAGGAAGTAAAAAAGTGACAAAAACCCCTTTTCCCCGAAGTGATGTACTTGCAGACCACTCAAGCGACTAAATCACCGTTCGAGCGTCAGACACAAGAAATGACATTGCTCGAGCAACCAAAAACACAACTTGAGCGCACAATGACCCCCTCCCAGAAGTTCAAACTTGCAAAAGACAGCTTGAGCGAAGATCACCCATTCCCAGAAGTTTTACAGGCCTGCAAAAATATTGAGACATCTCAAAGACTGCTAACCCAAAGTGAAACAGACAACAACACTATTGAAAAACTAACTCCCAACCTATTTCTCAACTCAACTATCAACAAGATGGTAAAGGGCATAAATAATAATTAAAGGTACGGAATCTCGAATCTAAGAGCATAAAAATTATCGGGTCTAAACCGAAAGCGTTATAAAATACATGCCAAAAAAAAAAAAAAAAAAGATTTCTTCTTTCTTTCTTTCATTTCACTTTCTACCATTTTTATTTTCTATCGTATGTTTGTTTCTAAACAAATGGAGCCTTAGGAAAGAGAGAAATATTAAGGAAGAGATTTTAAGAACTTGTAATTCAAAATTTAAGTGGTTGTCGTTTTTTTTTTCCCTTTAAATGTATAACTTTTTTTGTTTTTTGTTTTTTTTTTAATGGATAGTTACATTGTTATCATATGAGATATAGGAAATAGACAAATATTAGAGGAGAGATTTTAGGAATTTGTAATTCAAAATTTTAGTTGGTTGTATTTTTTTACTTTTATTTTTAATGTATAACTTTTTTTAATAGATAATTACTTTGTTATTAGATGAGATCAGGAAGGAGATAAATATCAGGAGAGAAGTTTTAGGAATTTGAAATTCAAAATTTTATGTGGATATGTTTTTTTTTTTTTAATTTTTTTAATATATAATTACTTTGTTAGTCAATAGTATTATTTTTAAATATATCTAAAATTATAAAAATTAGCAATTGTGGAATGAGGAAATTTAGGTGGTTGTGCGTGTGTGTGTGTGTGTTTTTTTTAATATATAATTGTTTTTAAGTATAATTATTTTATTATGAGATGAGATTTGTGTTTTTATTTAAAAAATATTAGGGGAGAGATTTTAGAAACTTAGTATTATTTTTAAATATTTTTAAAATTACAAATATTAGCAAATGTGGAATGGAAAAATTTTAGGTGGTTGTGTGTGTGCGTGTGTTTTTTATTTATTTATTAATGTATAATATTTTTTTAATATATAATTATTTTGTTATGAGATGAGATTTGTTTTTTTTTTTAATTTTTTTTATTTTTAATGTGCAATTACTTTGTTACGAGATGAGATTTAGGATGGAAAGAAATATTGGGAGAGATTTTAGGAACTGTAATTTAAAATTTTAGGTAATTGTGTTTTTTTTTTTTTTTTTTTTTTTTTTTTTTAAATCTATAATTACTTTGTTAGCCAATGGTATTATTTGTTTTTTCATACCAAAAAAATATTTTTAGAGCAAAATCTGTTTTACATCCTTGTGATTTTGGTCCAAAGCACTTTACTCCTTGACATTTAAATATTTGCAAAGAAATATAGTATGGTATTGGACCTAAATACAATACTAACTCCGGGGAGCTTCTATTTGCACACACTCATTACACTTTATACACATCATTCTTAATAAATAATTTTTTTGGAAGTAGCATTCTGAAAATAAACAACTTGTTCGGAAGTAGAATTTCCAAAATTATCATTTCTTTCGATAGTAGAATTTCAAATTTTTTTTCATGTTTTTGACATTCAACTTTCGAATGTGTTTATTTGAATTGTGTGTGATGTCCATAATAGTAATTTCACTTGGGAATAAAATTGTAATGAAAATAATTATTATTAAGTGTGTGCACAGAGTGGAATGGGTGTGTGCAAATAGAAGCTCCCCTAACTCCGTTAACAGAATTCATAAAATGGCCATAATACCCTCATTATTTTACTCTCTATTATCTTGTCTCTCTTGCCTCTATTATACATAAATTACACTTACATCAAGCATCAGCCAAATTAAGTTATATTACATATATGTTATTAACATAAATTAAACCATCCAATTATGTACAAATAGAAAATTCTCAATTTTTTTTTCTAACTTAAATCACATATTGTCAAAGTTAAATCATATATTATGTTCACATAAATTAATTCACCAATTATATACCAACAGGAAATTCTCATTTTATTTTTCTAACTTAAATCACATATTGTCAAAATTAAATAATATATTATGTTAACATAAATTAAATCACCCAATCATATAATAACACAAAATTTTATATTATTTTACTTAATTTTAAACTTAAATTTTAACCCATATATAGTTACATATTAAATTATATACATGCATATACATATGTATTCATACATTGTGCAGCATTCGGACTTACCGCCCCACCAGTTTTGAATTGGTGGTGAGGGGTGGGGGGTGGAGGGTTTCGATCCAATCCATGATGGAAAAGCAATGATGGATGTGTATATATATATATCATGAGTTCTTGATTTCAATTAAAATTTATATACTAATGCTGTGTTTGGTTGGAGGATTTGAGGAGGGATTTGGAAAGGGAAAGGGAAAGGGAAAGGGAAAAGGTGTGTGAAATTATGTGAAATTTAGGCATATTTTATTCTCATTTCACCTACCTTTTCCATTTCCCTTTCCAAATCCCTCCTCAAATCCCCCAACCAAACACAACATAACAGAGCTTTCATCATGGTGGTGTGACGAGGGTTACGACAGAGGATAGAGGAAGTGACTGGGTTATCATAATGTAGCACGAAGGTGGCTTGGGGAAGAAAGAGGTTGCGGTGTTGGCGGAGGAGCAGAGATTGGGTGCTAGCGATGGTTGTGGAAGGACAAGGGAGACACGATCTTGGTGACGGAGGGAAGATTGAGTGGTGATAGTGACATTGGAGGAATCAGAGAGATGGCAGCGGCAGGGGTGGCAAGTGGAAATGGAGATGGAGCGGTGGATCTCATTCAACTCGTTTGGCTTGAGTTTTCTCAATTCAGAAAATTGAAGTTTTTTGATTGTGTTTGGTAAAGATTTTTTTTTTATTATTATTATTCAAAACTCAATTCTACCCCTTATTTGAATGTGATGTTTAGTTAGAGTTTTCAAAAATTAATTTTACACCCATTTTTGAAAACACGTCTATTCGGTCATCCTCTCAGACGTTCGGCAGTTGACCGGAACAGTTCGTGTTTTTTTTTTTTTGACACCTGTTATTTTTATATTTTAAATAAAAAATATTTTCAATTTTTTTTAAAAAATTTTCATGATCGATGAATAGAATTTTGAATTGTGTGTTTAGTTACGAGTTGTAAGTTTTTTCAATCAAATATCATATATCACATCAAAAATTTCAAATTCAATTCAAAACTTTTTTGAAAACACATAACCAAACAAATTTTTTACACTCAAACCATAATTCCAAAACTCACAAATTTAAAATACAACTATATTCTCAAATTATAATCCTAAAACTCTACCAAAGGTTACCTTTGTTTTTCGTATTTTTTTAACATTTTAAACAAATTTTTTTTAAAAATTTTTTAGATACACCTAATATAAATACATTTAAAAAGTATAATATTTGTGAAAAAAATATTTAAAAAATTCACTAAATGCCAAAAATATTAAAAAATATATAAAAATTCAGTACATTTTTCGTATTTTTATGTATTTATTGATTTTTTAAAATAATTTTTTATAAATATTTTGCTCTTTAGATATATTTAAGTAAGATGTATCTAAAAAAGTAAAAAAATTGTTTAAAATTTGAAAAATATTCACTAAAAACAAAAAAAAAATACTAATTTTTTTTTTTAATTTTTAGAAAATTAAATTAAGAAAATTGAAACTAAACATAATGATTAGAGTTTTTAAGTTATGTTTTTCAAACGAGGAAGAAGAGTAAAAGGGCATAAATGTCTTTATGCCAATGGAAATGAGGGAGAAGATGAGTAAACGGGGAGCTTCTATTTACACACCCAAAATACCCTTTCTACACATCTTCCCCTCACACACTTTTTACATACCCCTTCATTAAGTGTGTGTGGAGAGGGGGTTTGGTGTGTGTGAATAGAAGCCCCCGAGTAAACGGCCATAAATGTCTTTATACAAATGGAAATTGACTTTGACTCATAATTTTGTTTGGAGAAATGTCATGTATCTCAAATATTTTATTGAGGAGTGATGGAGATCCCCTCCAATCACCACCCCCACCACCCCACACACATGTGGCAGGTGGTGATTGGAGGACAAGGGAAACCAAAAAAAAAGAAAAAGAAAATCCAACCAATGAGAGAGAGAATGGGTCAAAAGGGGTGGGGAAAAAAAGGAGGTATTAGACATTTTTGTATTTGATTAAATATTTTATCAAACTTTTCACATGAGATATGACTCATACCTATTTACATGTATGTGGGTCCTACACTAATGTGAAAGGTTTGATAAAATATTTAATAAAATATTTGAAGTCCCTAAATATAACTCTTTTATTTCTGCTAATTCTCCAAACAAGCGTGTGTAATAATTTCTATCAATGACCCTGTTTGGTAGAGCTGTGGGAAAGTGCTTATAACTTATACCTTAACAGCTTATAGCTTATAGTTTATAACTATGAACATAAGCTGATTTCTGACTTATAAATTAAGCTTCTCCTGCCCCACTCAAAGAATAAGTTGATTTCTGATTTACAAAAAGCTATAAGTTGTATTGTTAAGCTAAACCAAACACATCAAAATAAGTTAAATTAAGCTGAAAGTTGAAATAAACTGTATCAAATAGGGCCAATATTGATAGAATTAGTAACAGTAGCAAGGCATAGTGCAAATTGGTCCAAACCATATGAGAGCCCTTTGCATATATTTAAATGTTAGGGAGGTAAAAGTACATTGGATTAAAACCAGGAGGAAGTAAAATATACTTTGTCCTTATTTTTAAATATATTTTAAATTATAAAAATTTGTAATTGTGGAATGAGATTTTAAAACTCTGACAAGATCCTTAGTTGAAATTACGCTTTTTCTTAATATCTAAAATTTAAAAAAAAATGACAGCAACTTATATTATAGAACTTTATTGATTAAAAAATTTAATAGAATACATGCGCATGAAATAGTATTTACCAGTAAAATAAGTAATAAATTCATGGTGGGTTGAATTAGAGGGTCCAAAGGCAACCGGGTTCGGGTCACTTGGTATCTCTCCGGGTCCAAAAGGCAATTGGGTTCGTAGGTTCAATTTTTTTTATTTTTTATTTTTCATTTTTTATATTTTTAGTGAATTTTTTACATTACACATGGAGCTGATGTGTTGGTGATTTAACAAATTCTGTTAGTTTTTTATATGAAAGTTAGTTTAGGAGTAAAGTGGGAATGATTGCAAACATAAAAGGGCAAAGTAAGAAAAGTCAAACTGAGAAGGATTGCAAACGTGAAGAACCAAAGTGGGAAGAATCAAACGTAAAAGGCCACAGTAGGAAATATTACAAATATGAAGAGTCAAAGTGAAAAAAAATCAAACTTAAAGAACCAAAGTAAAAAAAATTACAAATATAAAAGATTAAAGTGAAAAAAAGTCAAATTTAAATGATCAAAATAAAAAAATGAGTAAAACTTTAGCAAGCTAAAGGGTAATTTACCCATTTCATTATTGTAGTGGAGTATCATGGACTGGCATCATTACTACTTGTAAGTTTTGTCAAACGCCAATTGAGGCTTCATTTCAAAGTTAATTAAGGTTGTTTGAGATGTCCTAAATAAATATATTTTTTGTTTTTTGGATTAAAAAGTTGAGGAAAAAAAGATAGATGTTTGGGTTAACTTTTTGACTTTTTACAAAAAAAATGTGTATTAAAAAATTATATAAATAAGTGTATAGGAGAAGTGATTGAGTAGCCGTACGGTACCTAAGGCAGTGTGGTCGGCTGTTAGGAGTTGGAAAATGGTTGCCTCCTTTTCGGATTTGAATTGGACGATGTTGTTCGGCCTGTGTGGGCTCACCATAGGTCCCGTTTTGCTAATCGGAACCGTTCAATATGTAGAACTCGTCGAGTAATATATGTTTATAAAAAATATATTGATCAAATATCGATAGCTATCTGATCGTGTTATTTTTTTGTCAACCGTTAACTATAACACCATCTATTGTTTATACAAAACTGATTTAATCATGTAGCTATCTATATCCGATTAACGTGATTTTTTACAAGCATATAGTACTCGATGATTTCGACACATTGAACGGTTTGGATTATTAAAACGAGACCCATGGTGGGCCCCCACTGGCCCAACATTACCCTCCAATTTAATAAATTATATACCTAATTTTTTTCCTTTCCGTTTGACGGCCTTTCTATCTCCTACTCAGTACCAGTTAGGTCTTTCTATTAAAATATGTAATAAATTAATTTTTTTATATTTTTAATTTGTGAATAATAATAACTTTTTAACTTTTTTAGTAACTATTTGTCTTTTTAATTTTTTTTAAAGATGCCAAACTTGACTTAAAATGGTTTTAATTCCTTAACTAGGAGTTTTACCCACAAATCCTATTTCATACACCTTGTTCCATTAGGTCCCATGACTTTTTTATATACGAGTCTCATGGTATAGCACAAATCTTCAGAAGTGGTCAAAATATATAAATATATATATATATTTTAATTTTATAATCGGGTGTTTAGATTAGTTTACGTACACCTCAATTAATTTTGAGATCCAAGCAAAAAGTCCTCTCTGCGTGAATCGGACAAATCTCATGCAGAGCCAGCGAGTAAGGCCCCAAGGAATTGGTAACACCTAGTGAAAATTGAATTTAAAACCTGGAGGGACCACACTATTTTTTTAATATTAAATTTCCATAGCTTTCAATTTATTAGGGCTAAGTAAGGAATCTATAAAATCTGTAATCCGATCTGGTCCAGTTTGATCCGGTAGGTTTGGATTGATTTTTTTGAATCCGTGGTTCGGTTTCGGACTGAAAAATTAAAAATTTGTAGTCCACAGATCAATTTCGGATTGAACCCCATGGTTCTAGATTGGAACCGATCCGAACCAGATATAAATAGCCTATATTTATATTATACACCCTTCTGCATAGTGTCTTCTCTTATTCCTTATAAAACCTAAGCCCAAACCTAAACCCGCATAGTATCTTATTTTCTTGCTTTTGTTTGTTAGCTTTTAGTTTTAATTTGTAATGGTTTAAATACTTATAGTTATTTAAATTCTAGAATAGTATGTCGCTATTATGGAAAGACATGTTACTATTGTGGAACTAATATGATACTATATTTATGTTTTTATGAAATTAAAATGTTCTATATATATTTTTTGTTATTTAATTATGTGAATCTGTGGTCCTATACCGATCCAATCCGTATTTGAATGGATTGGTTCAACGATTTAAACGGATTGGATTAGTTCCAATTTTTCAAGAACTGTAGATAATGGATTGGTCCTGATTTTACTCAAATCCGAATCATACTCACCTCTACAATTTACTCATCTATTATGGATAAAAAAATAAATAAAAAATTTAAAAGTACTTGACGAGATATATCAGATAAGATCTCAATTGAATATAAAATTATGTAAAATAAAAAATATATTAGAGCTTCACACTTTTTAGATTTGAATTTGTGACTTTTGAAATTTCATATTTTTTAAGAATGTTTTTAAAATTCCGCATAGTTTTTGAACAGAATTTTTTTTTTCCTAATAATGTAAAATTTTACATATTTGAAATTTAAAAAAAATAATAATAAATTTCACGGTAGTATATTAAGTGTGATTATTCACCCCTCTTATGAATAAAAATAATGTGATTTTTTTTTTTTTGAAAAGTGCAAATATTCACACTTTAATAAGAAAAATGTAAATGTTTGAAAAATATGAATATGTTCTCGAAAAGTGTAAATATTCACACCAACTTTTGCACTTTATAAAAATTTACAAAATTTTATTTACTGAAAGTATGAATATTCACATTAATTATTACAGTTATTTCAAAAATTCACACTAAAAAGATTCATATTATTATTTAACTATGGTGATTTTTTTTTTGAAAAATATAAATTTTGATAATATATATAATAAAAATAAATCATATTGTAAAAGATAAATTATATTAGATACTCTAACCAGAAAAATTCTACAATCAAGCTGAATTAGGATTACATTATCAAATTTGAAAATGTATTAAAAAAGGGCACTTATTTTGTTCTTTTAAAAGCTATAGGACTAAATAGAATTGTAAATTAATTTATTTAGCATATTCGATTTTTTTTAAATTTTGTTATTATTCTTTTTTCTAATGATTTTATAAAATAGTTCAAGTGAATTTTTATTTGCTAAAGAGTTATTTGAGGTGCACTACAAAAAGTGCACTTATTTATTTATTTTTATTTTTTTAGGTCATATCATATCTCTATTTTCTGTATATCTTTTCGTAAAAAATGAAAAAGTATACTTATTTAGGATATCTAAACAACCCTTTAAATTCTTTAATAATAATTAAAATAATATCATAATGAAGATCAAAATTAATTGAATAATGTTATATGTACCAATTAATGAACACACTAGTGTACTAACAGATGATGTGTCATAATTTGTATGGTTTTGAGTATTTGTAACTTGTATAATAAATGTGTTCAATAATAATATCACAACACTAGTTGGTATACTAGTGTGTATACTAATTGGTGCATGTAGCACTACCGAAATAAATTAGGGTAAATTACATTGACGCCTCTTGAGATTTGCTCCAATCACATTCCACCCATGACATTCTGGAAATTACATTTCCATCCTTGTAGTTAATAGGCACATTTCACAACCCTTACTTATATAAAATGCAATAACTAACTCCTAATAGAAAAACAGAGAAAATTATATTTGGAAAAAAAAAGTAAAGGAAAGAAAAAAAAAAAGAAAAAGTAAAGCAAATGAAGAAAAATGGAGTGCATGAGTTCAATATTTTTATTCCGTCTAAATAATTAAATGACAGGGGTTAATGTATTTTCTCGAACATCATGAATGATATGTATTAAGGGTAAGTTACCTAATATATTATAATTAACATCATAATAAATTATGATAAATAATCAATTATTGAAAAAAATGATAAAGATAGTAATTAACTAATGGTATTAAATTAATGATTTGAATTCCGAGTCGACAAAATCAAATTCACCCTTCTCTCCAAGAAAACGACCGCCAATCCAGACCCACCCTATTCCGCCTTGAACCACCGCATTACGGTTGCCGGAATGCCCTACCCTCCGCCAGTCTCCGCCGGAGGAGAGAGAGACAGAGAGAGTGAGAGAAACATTCAAATTTATGCTAATAGATGACGGAGAGAGAAGAAGAACAGTCTTCGTCTACATAGAGTAGTCAACTGTATTCTGGTTCGTCTTATTTATGGCATATCATCGAACTAACAACAACAAGCTCTGTATCGAACGAATTGAACGGGATTTGATCGTCCTCAATCCGAAGTAATGAAGATTTCCTGTTTCTCAGTCCGGTTCCTTCTCCTGTTCTCTATCTTCTTCACTTCCAACGGTAACTTTACTGTTCCGAATGAAGTCTATCATGATTGTTCTCTAATGGCAGATTGGATGTTCTGTGTGTGTATATATCTATATGTATGCATGTGGGTTTAAAAATTGGGTAGAAGATTTGTATGTTGAATCAAATAAGTTTTGGGTTTATTCCTTAACTGGTGAGATTATTACCTTTGGGTGATTAATTCTTGAAAATTTTCATGAAGAGTTTGTGGTTGTTTCTATTCAAGCACTTACTATTAGGATGAAATTTTTTCTTTTTCATCTGCACACTTTTTTTAGGATGCATGAATTTAGTGCTTACCTAGCCAAAAACTTCAAATTTTCTTTTGATTGACTTATTATTGATGTACTTATTAATGTTGATATATGTGTAAAAAGAGTATAGAAATATGTGAAAAGTGTATAGGAACATGTTAGTGCACGAGAATATGTGAGACGTGCATTGAATTCAATTTGCAAACTTGCTTGTATTTATCAAAATATATATAATATATTGCAAACTTGCTTGTTAAATTCCCAATCATATATTATTTTTTATATTTTTTATTATTGAAATCAATATGCAAAGTTGCCATGATGTTTTTAGAGTATGATGCACAGATGTTGCAATTGATATCAATGGCAGAGCCAGGATTTTGGCCCAGAGGGGGTATCATTGAGTTGAAATTTTAACAAAAATTACGATCCAACTTGATCCAACTTAACCCAACTTTTATTTAGTGGTAGGGCTAAAAATCACTATCATGCAAAAAAGTTATATTTAGATATAAGCTTAAGTTAACTGATCATTACCCTTTTTTTGTTATTAATTTTGTTTTATGTATGATGATCATCATGGTTCAAAAAATAATTACATAGCTCATAAAATATAAGAACGAGATTATATCAAGTTCCACACACAAAAAGAGACGTAGAGAGGACTAGAGAAAGAAATAAGAGAGAAAGTGAATAAATTATAAGGAACGGCTGCAATATATCATTTATTCTTTTCACTGCTTTGAATCATTGAATTATATCACAATATATTATTAGTTGTCATTAATTGTGTAATATTATCTCTAAACAAAGGAACCAATTATGAGTACTTATATAAAAAGTGATATAAAATAGACAAAAAATTGGTGATGTACAGTATAAAATTTATATAAAAAAATTTAGCATAATTAAACATTTAAGGTGACAAACTAAACAATTTTTTTTTGAAAATAAAAAGTAAAAAAGAAGAAGAATGTAGTGATATAAAAATTTAGGAACGTATTGAAGAATTAAATTGAAATATGTTTTTTTGGTAGAGGCAAAAGTATAATTTTTCAAAAGTTGAAGGGGCCACATGACCTCCTTGGCGCTCACGCGTCTCCACCCCTGGTTGATATGGTCTTCATTTATTTGTATTAAAATGTGAAAAGGGGAAAAAAAAATTCAAATTTGCTTTGGATGCTTAGTATGACTTGAGTTCAAGGAATATGTTGTACTTTAGGGCTTCCTAGGATTTTTATTGCATTGTCGTAAATTATCTTAGAAATAGATTTTTACATTTTGTTAAAACAAAAAGTAAAATCCAGTACCAAAATCTACTGACTGTATTCAAGTCAAGCATTTTGTTGTGGCATTGTAGTGTTTGCTTGAGAAATTTATGTATATTGATGATTAAATATCATGTTTGAGCAAAGCTTGTTATTGTCTTGCTATTCTTTAGAATGAAATTTATTTCTTATTGTGAATTGTGGTTTTCTATTCTGGCAGTGGAATCATTCACTGGAACTTATGGGATAAACTATGGTAGAATTGCGGATAACATCCCCTCTCCTGATAAAGTTGTTTCACTCCTCCGAGCTGCAAAGATTAAGAATGTTCGAATATATGATGCTAATCACAGTGTTCTCAAGGCCTTTAGTGGAACAGGGCTTGAATTAGTTGTTGGACTTCCAAACGAATATGTGAAAGATATGAGTTCTAACCCAGACCATGCCCTGACATGGGTCAAAGAAAATGTGCAGGCATTTCTTCCTGGGACACACATCCGTGGGATTGCTGTGGGAAATGAAGTTCTGGGAGGGAGTGATCAATCACTTTGGCAAGCACTTTTGGGTGCAGTGAAAAACATTTACAATGCCACAAAAACGCTTCAGTTAGCTGATGTAGTTCAAATTTCTACTGCTCATTCGCAGGCTGTTTTTAATAATTCTTACCCTCCCTCTTCCTGTACTTTCAATGGGAATGTTGTGCAATATATGAAGCCACTATTGGAGCTCTTTTCGCGGATAGGGTCCCCTTTCTGTTTGAATGCTTACCCATTTCTGGCCTACATGTATAATCCAAAAGAAATTGATATAAATTATGCTCTTTTCCAATCAACTAACGGAATATATGATCAGAAAGCTAATCTACATTATGA